>CM059216.1:862502-1345002 GCA_030347435.1 Clarias fuscus | reverse complement strand
TATACAACAATTCTTCTACCGACACTTTTTTGCTTCAATTTTGCTTCTTCACTCACCACCTCAGAAGATAGCGGGTACAGGGTTTAGAGTCCAACGTTTCCAAGCAACAAACACTTTCATCTCTCCCTAGTGAAGTTGATTGAGAGGCTGTTTTCTTATTAACTTGTAGAATCTAGTGACACCCCCCCCCCCCCCCCACCCCCATTACATTGCATGTTAAAAGCAGAAGTGGGCAAAGTACACAAATCCTGTACTTATGTAAAAATAGAGATTCCCTAGAGCAAGTATTAATCAAGTAAAAGTAGACGTCTGCAATTCACTTGTGTACTTGAGCAGAAGTACCGAAGTACTCAAAAGTACATAGCAAAAGTACAGGGCTTATATTAGCCCACAGTCACCTTTTCATGGAAAAAAAATATATTAGGTGTGTCACGGTAATGATGTGTAATCGTCATCAGGTTATTACACAGCGGTGTGATTAGCTACTGTAACACGACACCATGCAGAAATGTAGTTAAGCAAATGTGCAGATATTTGCTGAACTTTTAAGCAGAGTAAAAGTAAAAAGTATCCGCTAATAAAACTATTAAAGTAAAGTAGAGATACATAGAATATGTATTTAAGTACAGTAATGAAGTAAATGTACTCAGTTACCTCCCGCCTCTGGTTAAAAGCCTCAAGATCCCAAGGCTTCAATAAGAGTGTATTAGCGATTTGTCATGAGGCTCAACATTAAAGCCAGCTCAGTAAAATTATTGTAAACAAACAATGTGATATTGTAGTAAAATATTTGATCGGTTGAGTTCTGAAAATACTCACTCTCATGGCCTAAACCGCTTTATCCTGTATATACTGTAGGGTCGAGGGGAGCATGGAGCCTACTGTATCTATCCCAGGAGACTCAGTCCATGAAGTGTGGTCAGGGGTACAGGCTCAGTGGTTAAGGTGTTGAAGTACTGATCCGAAGGTTCCAGGTTCAACCTCCAAGTTGGGCGCTTGAGCATAGCCCCTAAAACTCAACTGCTCAGATGTATAAAAATGCAAGTTGCTCTGGATAAGGGCATCTGACCAATGATGTAAATGTAAGTGGACTCACTTACATTTACTGGTTTCTGGTTCAATTTACAACATTTATTGTTTTGTTTACTGATTACTTTTATGTAACTGTCAAGAAATGTGCAAAAATTACACGAAGTTGTGAAAGGCAAGGGTAAACATTTTCTGTTGAAGTATGATTAGTCGAGTTAGTCTTACTGTATATAAGTCATCTCCTGTTTCCCTTAATATCACTGTTACCATAACTGTACAATATGTTTTAAATAATACCCTTTTTTTCCCCCACACCAATATTTTTTTTATTTTCTAGTTCCCCTCCCCAGCGCACTCTGTTTGACTTTGAAAGCCCAGTCCTTGTTTTCAATGCCATTATATCACATCATCTTCTGTTGCCGAAGCCACACGAGCCTCAGGCATCTAAAGCCTTTTAAGAGGCATCGCTGAAAAATACAGGATCCATCGTTCTCCTTTGAGGCAAGCTGTTCTGGCATGGAGGCAGGTTGGTAACAGCTTGCTGGTGTAAGGTGACATTTATGGGTATGCAAAGTAATGGGAAGAGAGCAAAGGGTGAGCAAGGGAATGCTTGTGGGAGCAGAGGTAGCTCCTCGAAGCCCTGCACCTTTTGACTTTGCTTGGAGTAAAACAGATGCTAACAGCCTTAGTTACGGTGATGACGGCACAGCGTGCTCGGAAAGACGCCTGTGCGGCGATGATGGTGGTGGAGGAAAAGGAAGGTGCATCCTTTGATGGTTTAGTGTCCTTTCTGGAAGCTGTCAGGGAAGGTTATTTTTAACAGGAAGCCGGGGTGCGGGCGCAGGATCATGAGTGATAACTATGCCCGTATCACAGTGGCAGGGAGGTGGGGGTGGGGACGGGGGGGCGCGGGCGGGGGGTGGGGATGGGGGGTGTTGCTGAAGTACAGATGAAGTGGTCAAGGGAAAGAGGGAAAAAAGGTGGGAGCAAAAAAAAAAAAAAAAAAAAAAAAGCAGGTAATGAAGAGCAAATTAATGGCCCGAGGGAGTCTGAAAACAACTCAAGGTGAGACCAGAATAGTTTGATCGCGGGTCTTGTTTTTACTTTGAGGAAGTCAAATTTGACTTTGCTTCTCAAAGACAGCTAATGAACAGTGCTGATCTGGTGAAATAACTACAATAGAGGGATGAGAAGGGAAAATTACAGCCAGCTGTGATGCATCTTATATTATTTACATATGAAAATGATGACGACCCGTAGTTTTTATTATTATTATTATTATTATTACTATTATTATTATTATTATTATTATTATGCAGATGTGCTGCCAGTCAAACAAAAAGCTTAAAAAACAAAGAAAGACTCAGAGTACTCAGAGCTCATGCCATGCATGTACCTTATTTATCTATATATCTATATTTATTTATTTATTTATTTATTTATTTGAAGTAGCTGCTTTGTCCTGCCCAGGTTTAAGTTCACCATCCATCCTATATAGTACAGAATCATGCTGTACTAAATTCATTAATTAAGCAATATCACATTGCCGTGCTGATATTCAGTACGACCTCGAGTGTGATGTTGCTTTTATACAACAGTTCAACAAACACGGTTTATTATCAAGAGAAATGTATATATTTTTATTTAATTAATAAAAACATTTTCGCCCACACATATCCTTCCGACCCTGGCGAAACTATCCAGTCCTGAGAAACTTGCGATCTTTACTTTATATTTCCACTTATTCCACTTTAGAATATCAGCTCCGTTAAACGTCCGGGTTCTGGAGTTGAATCTCAAATAACGTTAAATGGAAAAGCTAGTGCGCTACAATGCCTCGTTCCACACAGCAAGTAGTGACCTTGATCAGGGGTCATATGTAAAATTTAGTACCCCCTCTTTTAATTCTACGTGTTTTTGTGTAAAAAATAATAACGATCACCTGATCGTAGCAGGCCTTAAGATTAGGCAAATACAACCTCAGACAAACAACAATGTTTTTTTTGTTTACACTGTGCCATTATTTATTTAACAAAATGAAGCCAAAAAGAAGATTGAAGCTTGTATTTGCCTGATCCCAAGGCCCGCTATGATCTGGTGATTTTTATTATTCATGCTTTACACAAAAACATGTAGAATTAAAAGAGGGGGTACTAACTTTTTAACTGTACTAACGTGACTGTAGTGCCATGTTTACAGTTAAGGTAAACACATGAACAGAGGATTTCATTTCTGCTAATCACTATTCAGACCTCAGACATGTAGGCACAAGTAAAGCAAAAGTCCCAGTTACATGTGCACACGTAGCCGAGTATTTGTAAAAAAAAAAAAAAAAAAAAAAATGTAAATAAATTTTGGCCTTTCACATCCACATGCAAACGCAGATTTGTTCGTTGATAACTGAGCTTTTGAAAAACTCCTTCCAAAGTGAAGATTTTCCAAACCGTGTTCAGTGGTGGTGTGTGTACGGGGGAAACGGAGATTTTGGCTCGTTGTAGCGTCACCTTGTGTGCCGACGAGGTCATTGTCCGTGTGCCAGTCTCATCGATTTGCCCTCAGCCTTGTTTATGAGGATATTTTGTGTAATAGTGGACCTACGTACAGTGAACTAGTGACTGTGTTAACGTTGTGCTTCCTGTACCTTTTACGTGCGCGTACGTACACACAAAGTTACACATTATGTTAACAAACAGAGGAGCCTGAATGTACGAAGCTCACTGCTGCTACAGTACATACAAACTCTGACGACACAGACCACGCAGACGGCGACGGCGGTTTTGGACGAGAGCCGGTCGGACTGCTACAAAGCGTAAATGGTACAGTAATGACGTTTTATCTACGGTACGTAGGTTTCTGCTTGGCCCCCAGGTGATTAGGGACAGCACTTAGCAGGGCGTTTTGCGTTTTCATGTGGACAAATATATTTTTAAAACAAAAAAGAAGTACAAAAAATCTCTTTAAAAAAAAAAAAAAAAAAAAAAAATCCCCGGCTACGTGTGCACATGGCCTCAGTTACGCGTGGAAATGATCGTGAACTCTACCGAGTATATAGGAGATCAGCAATCAGGGAGCTTTTAGGTACCGATACGTTTTCTTTAAGAGGAAATGCAAATTAACACTGAAAAACACTGATATTATTTTATCAGTTCAACCAAAAGAATTAAGAGAAATAAAAATCCTTGTTCATTTATACAACTAAAGAAATGCCTCGGTGTAAGAGAAGGATGTCCGGACCTGCCTGCACGTAACTGTAACTGTGAGCCACTCACTTATTATTATTACTACTGTTTACATTCCAATGATTAAACAGTTGATTTGGCATAAGGTGGCACGGTGGCCTCACACCTCCAGGGTTGGGGTTCAGTTCCTGCCTTGGGTCTGTGTGCATGCAGTTTGCATGCTCTTCTTCTTGGTGGGTTTCCTCCAGTACTCCTGGTTCCTCACACAGTCCAAAGACCTGCAGGTTAGGCTGATTGGCGTTCCCAAATTGCCCGAATGAGCGTGTGAGTGTGTGTGTGTGTGTGTGTGTGTGTGTGTGTGTTCGCTGCAATGGATTGGCATCCTGTCCAAGGTGTACCCGGCCTCGTGCTTGGATAGACTCCAGGCCGCCCGTGACCCTGTATACAGGATAAAGCGCTATAGAGAACGAGTGAGTGAGTGAGTGAGTAAGAACGAGTGATTTTCTGCACTTCAACTTTTAAAAAAAAAATAATTTAGGAGTGTTGAGAAATGTTAGAAAGACAAACGTCACTGAGATATTTATTCTCGCGTTACTTTTGTATCCCCGTGCCGTTAGGATGTTTCTCAGTAGCACAAACGCCCCGTGGTGAAGAGCTTATATTTGATATTTCCCGTAATACTAGACAAAGTAGCGCACCTCCGGAGCACATGACAAACTATTCAGCCTCCCGCTGCCACCAGACAAAAGACGAGGCTGAAATTCTTGTAGACGGCCTTGTTTTTGCTTGACAGGGGTTGACAGTACAGTAGCGTCTCATTACCATGGTAATATAGGGTTTGAGGTAATTACCAGGCGCTGATGAATAGGCAACATATCAAAGCACACTTTGCTATGGCCTCTGCCTGACAAGGTGGAACACTCGCCATGCATCGCTTTTGTGATCAGCAGCTAACTGGCTACAACACCTTAATGTGCAGGTTAGTGTGAATCCTGTTATTTAAGAGCAGCAGATCCATTCTTTCAATCTAGTCAATTATCTCTGTTCACAAGTCCGCGCCGAGCGGCAGTGAGAGAGGTCTTTGGTTAACTCCACCGCCATTTACACCGGAGAGAGAGAAAGAAAACCATGACAGAAAGGAGAGCACGGGTGCCGCTGCAAAACATTGTTTACGCTTCCGTCTTTCCAAGACTGATGATTTAATTTATAGCTGTCATACGCCGATTCGAAAAAGGCAGACTGAAACTTGGAGTGTGTGTTTTATGCGAGTAACAGTAAAAAAAAGCGTGTGAAGTCTAGCGATTAATAAAAAATAAATAAATAAAACGAATAGATTAACTGAGAGATATACAGTACGGAGTTGGAATGACACTAATCAGAGCAGATTGTTAATTATAATGAAGCAGTTTATGGAATGTTGAGGTTATTTATTAATTTTACTTGTGCAGATGAGCAATAGTTTAAAGCGATAGAATACTAACTGCTTTTTTTTTTTCAAAAAAAATATTATATTCAAAATGTAAGTGCTGATTTAAAACTAACACAAGGGACTGAAGAACAAGCGCCGGACAGAAGTGTGTCTGGAACTTTTTTAAAGCTTCTTATATCAGAAGTGGAGTAAAGGAGACGAGATCGGCGTAAATCTAACGCCAGAGCGACTTACAGAATAAATGCAGAAATGGTCGTCTAATTGATCACTTCATCTTTATGCTGGGGTACTCGACCAAAATCTACGGGGGCTGAGAAGTGCAAAGCAAAATAACAAATCAGAAAACATTAGTCGCATTTCTCCAGATATACAGCACAGGAGGTACAGTGGCGGATTTAGCAATTTGGGGGCTCAAGGCAAACATGAATATGGGGACTTCTGCATTCCGTGCTTTTTTTTAAGTCTTACCTGAAACGTCCCTTTACTGCGTTTATTTGACGTATATGTCTCCTGCTCCTTGAGCGCTTTGTCTCCTTCCAATCTGTTTAACTCATTTCACTTTCTTCTCTGTTATCCCTATATTTACACTTTCCTCTTCTTTTTTTTTTTTTTTGTTTACTTTGTTCTCTCGCCCTGTCCTTTATTGATTTTATTTTTATTTGGATGTCTCTCTCTCTCTCTCTCTCTCTCTCTCTCTTTGTCCCTTATTGTCATGTCTTTCGTTCGCTTCTCCTCTTTTGGTACTGCTGTATATTTCTCCAGCTTTTATTCTTTCTCCCTGTTTGTTTGCTTTAATGGGTGGGAAAACATGAATCTTGGGGAGTTGGAGCAAGAATTACATGAAAATAGGGAGCATTTAAAAATATTTGTAATAATTCAAAATATGTCTTATTGTGTGCATGGCTAGGGTGAATAGTGTCGGTCAAGATACGACATACTAACTTTATTACTGACTCCATATCCACTGATTTTCTGACTTTGTGCTCAATTGAGAGAATAACTTCCACTTTTGACCAATGGAATGTACCATTGTAGTGTGTGTTCAGGGGGGTATCGGGGGGGGGGGGGGGGGGGGGGACTGAAACACTTCAACGCAACTCGCGTGGTGTAATTGGCATCTAATGTTATGTTAGCAAGTGGATTTTAATCATTTCAAATGTTAGTTTTAAGCGCTTGCTAAAAACACCTAGTTAGGCTTAAGTCATGGGGCCCTGGCAGTTCGGGGCTCTAGGCGCTCGCCTACTTTTGCCTAATGGTAACGTCGCCTCTGAGGAGGAACTGCAGCCTGACAGACACTCAGAGACCACGAGGACACATTACTTCTTGTATATCTTGAGTGACAAATGTCTCGTCCAATCAGCGGTAAGACTTTCATTCTCAAACTATACCTACTGTACCGTTTCCGGTTTGTCTGAATTGTCGTTGTGTTTTCTGATTTGATATTTTATTTTGCGCTTCTCGGCCACCATAAAAATCAAAAGATGCAGACAAATTACAGCATTTTTAGGAACTGGAGTCAGTGCTGAGATATACAGTACTGTGGGTATATTAATACACAGACCAGTGTGTGTGTGTGTGTGTGTGTGTGTGTGTGTGTGTGTGTGTGTGTGTGTGTGTGTGTGTGTGTGTGTGTGTGTGAGATGGAGGTTTCAGTGCAGCCTTCTCGATCATCACTGCTCTTATGCGGAGGCTTTTCTGGCAGGATTCAGTACGATGCTAATGGCACCATATCCCCTTACAGAATACGCTCCTGCTACTAATACTAATACTTTTAGGGAAAAACACATCAAATTGCCTCAACACATAGATTTTTTTTGTTTGTTTGTTTTGGCGGAGAGGAAACAATATTACATGCCATTTGTGCTTGAAAGTTCCTTACATGGACAACCCCAATTTGTCTGGACCGACCTTCTTTCTCCATTTTCCATACAGTGATGTTTTAGTATAACCCCCGACACACACACACACACACACACACACACTTTTACTGTACACACACATGCACACCTTCTCTTCCCAGGCTGAGAGTCTATGCGCAACTCAACTATCCTGAGAAAGTATCGACAGCTTTAATGACGTCCCATTTTGTAGTCCTTTAACCCATTAGTGAGAATCATCTCACCGGAGGTCACATTCGTGTTGATACGACATTCTTACAGACAGAAATAATGAAAATAACATCACAATTATGATCTGAAACGATGGGTCAGTTTAAAGGAGATGCATTTTTCATGAAACCTCTAAGTATTTCTAAGGAATGTAACGATCAGTCCGAGGTGTGACCTGTCGCCATGCGCGTGTGTGTAAACACGTGAAAATTAACCACAGAAACAGATTCATTTGAATAACCTGCTGGTAAAACTATACAGAAATGTGTGTTTTTGGGAATCACCAGGGAACCTGATACGATTTTATCATGCGGGAGACAAGCCCGTTTACATACTGTTGAAACCAGATAGTTACTGTACACTTCATAATTTTTTTTTTTTTAACTGTCAAACTTTTTTCTGTTTTAGATTTAAAAAAATATTAACATATTTTTTGCATTTGTTAAATGTCAGAATCGAGCGAGGGAGAATTTTATGGAATTTCATCGGTCAAAAATGTACATACAGACACTTCCTTAGTATTTGGTAGAATTTCCCCAAAACTGTTTCCTTTCGCAATCTTCTACATTAGTTTGCTGGACTTTTGGCCCACTCCTCCTGAAGGAACTGGTGTAACTGGGTCAGGTTTGTAGGCCTCCTTGAGGCTTTGTTGTCCTTAAGCCACTTTGTAACTAATTTGGAGGTTTGCTCGGGTCATTGTGCATTTGGAGAGACCCTTTTACCCCTGAGCTTTAACTTCCTGGCTGAAAAAAAAAAAAAAACTAATTAAATTATGCCGAGGTACCGTTGTATCCTGATTCGATAGATAGATAGATAGATAGATTAGTGTGTTTAGTGTGCACCACTTGTAGAATGATAGAGAAATTATGATATTTTATCACATTAAATGTAAACATTTATAAATAAATAAATAAATAAATAAATAAAAAAAAATCGATTTTGGAGTCAGTGTGGTGAGACACAAATTGACACACAAAAGAATTATGATGTGTAACTGACTGAACTGATCCAACAACCCCCCCACACACACACACGTTTTGTCCGGTTTACATTGATGTCCAAAAAGTATTGAGACAAAAGTGAATTTTTAGTGTTTTAGTGTTTTAATGACATTCTCAATTGTTTTTATATATATAAAAAAAAAACACAACGATAATAAGAATAATTTGTTGATGGAAAAAATTGTTATACATTAATCAATATTTAAAATGAAATTGTTTATTCTCTAAAAGCTGCTGGATCAAAAAGACATCTGCGGTACTCAGGTGTCACTCGCTCCATCAGTCCATGCCGGCTCGATCGCTTCCTGGAGATCAGCTACAGAAATAAACTGCTGTTTTAGGCATTTTTGTGAAAGAGGTGGACACTTCAGAAAGTAACAGTCACGTACAGTACACTACCACGTACACTGTTTGTTTCAGCTATTAGCTAAACCAGCTGACACTAATTAACTCAACTCTTTATCCAGAGGGGGGGGGCACTAATTAGTGACATCACCTGTTCTGTGCTCAGAACTATAATACAGAACTATAATACACGGCTTATTTTGTCTCGATACTTTTGGCCACCGCTGTATAACACAACCTGTGCTGCCTCTGACATTAATTTTGTTTTGACAAAGGTGTGTGAATGTGGGTCAGCTGCACGCTGCGCGAGTGGAATTAAACTGAAGTGCAGTAACGGCGCCACTTAAATAAACTCTTCTTTTTCATGCAGAAAGGTTCAAGTTAATAAACCGGGTTGTGTATTCTGGTAACTATAGATTATATACATATATACATAGTTATTACTGTAGATTGACAATATGGAAGTTTATTTACACAACACAATATTGTTATACTAATGTAATATTATCATGTTTACTTAAATCAAAATTAAGCTCTGCTTTTAATTGTGATTAAAATGATAACTTCCAAAATTACAACTTAGAAGAAAGAACTAAATCAGACAAGCATCACTGTACATCACTCGTATCTAAGGCCAGAACATCACGACCAAACTGCTGTCACAACAAGCACACATTTGCCTTAGACGTCCCTGAGATTAAAGAGCACCAAAGTTGCTTCGGCTTTATGTTTGAATGGGCGAATCCCCTGGGACACGATCCAGAATCTAGTGGGAAGACTGGGAAGGTTATTAAACAGCAAACGAGGGCCTCAACCTGCTGTATAACGCTGTTTAACAAGCACATATGGGTGTGAGAGGTATCAGGTCTCTATACATGTTTCGGCAATATAGTAACAAAATACTGTTTTTTATTTTATGAGCAGAAAAATGAAGATGAGCGTGCATTTAAAATCTGTCACCCTGGAGTGCATATCCTCACAGTGATCTGAACGATCCATCACACAGGTAAAAAACGTCTCGGGTTACTTGGCTGTAACCCTGTTCCCTGATAAAGCGCGAACGAGATGCTGCGTGAAAACGCTATGGGAACATCTCTTTGTTCTCCGGTTGTGAAGCCTGTGCATGTCAAAACCGCCGAATACCTCGGCTTATAACCTCTGCCAGGCATGACGTCACCGAATAAGGTGCACCTGCAGGTTATAAATAGGAGTGAACCGGAAACATCCTCAGGTCAATTTTGTCTGAAGGACGTCCAGGCACGCCAGCAGCGCGGCATCGGAACGCAGCATCTCGTTCCCGCTTTATCAGGGAACAGGGTTACAGCCAAGTAACCTGAGACGTTCCCTTTCAAAAGCTACACTCAATGCTGCGTGAAAACGCTATGGGAATGAGAATACCAATGCCGCCGCACTGCAAGCGTCTGGACCCCCAGGTTGTGTAGCGTGTGCGCACAAATCCGAGGAGGTCTCAGACCTAGCTCTGGGATGCTGACTCAAGGATCCGCGAACCCGGAGTAGCATTGACATCCAGACTATAAAATCTAACAAACGTGTGTGGAGAGGACCAGCCTGCCGCATCACACACCTGCTGCAGGGGGACGCCTCTTGCCAAGGCAATCAATGAGGCAATCCCCCTGGTTGAATGAGCCCTGACTCCCAGAGGCGAAGTGTGACAACGCGCCTCATAGGCTAGGGCAATGGCATCTCTCACCCAGTGTGACAGAGTCTGTCTAGTGGCAGCCGCCCCCCGGTTGCGACCCCCATGGCAAACAAAGAGCTGCTCTGACTTACGCCACTGGTTAGTGCGGTGGAGGTAAATCCGAAGAGCACGTACTGGACACAGTAATTGAAGTCTTTCCTGCTCCAGAGCTGTGAAAGGCGGAGGACAGAAGGCTTCGAGAACAACTGGGTGCATGGACGAGAATGGAACCTTGGGAAGATAGTTCGGGTGAGGATGCAGAATAGCTTTGACTAGCCCAGGGGCAAAGTCTAGGCAGGATGGGGAGACTGACCGAGCCTGCAGATCCCCAATCCTCTTCAAAGAAGTAATAGCCATAAGAAAAACCATCTTAAGAGACAGAAGCCTGACAGGCGCTGACTCTAGTGGTTCGAAAGGGGTGTCAGCCAGGCCTTCGAGTACGATAGCTAAGTCCCATGAAGGGACCGTCGCTCTAGTGGGCGGCTTCAACTGTTTAGCTCCACGAATAAAACGGGCAACTAAATGGTGCTTCCCCACAGAAACCCCATCATTCAGAGCTTGACAAGCCGAAATAGCGGCTACGTACGTTCTGAGAGTACTAGGGCATAAGCCCGAGGACAACTTTTCTTGCAGAAACTCCAGCACTGAAACAATCTGGCAGTGAACAGGGAGCACTGGCACTTAAAATGTTTTCAATTACGCTGGCTGAAAGCCCAGCATGTCTTAGTTGGTCCCCTTCAGGGGCCAAACGTGAAGGTTCCAGAGCTCGGGCCGGGGATGAAGTATTGTCCCCTGCGCCTGAGACGCAGGAGGAGTCAGAGAGTAGTAAAGGGGGCATTGTGCTGCCTCTTGCGAGGCAAAGAGGTCCACCTCTGCTACACACATGGACAAAATTGTTGGTACCCTTCGGTCAATGAAAGAAAAACTCACAATGGTCACAGAAATAACTTTAATCTGACAAAAGTAATAATAAATAAGAATTCTATGAATGTTAAACAATGAAAGTCAGACATTGCTTTTCAACCATGCTTCAACGGAATTATAAAAAAAAAAAAGAAAACTCAAAAACTCATGGAACAGGCCTGGACAAAAATGATGGTACCCCTAACTTAATAGTTTGTTGCACAACCTTTTGAGGCAATCACTGCAATCAAACGATTCCTGTAACTGTCAATGAGACTTCTGCACCTCTCTGCAGGTATTTTGGCCCACTCCTCATGAGCAAGCTGCTCCAGTTGTTTCCGGTTTGAAGGGTGCCTTTTCCAGACAGCATGTTTCAGCTCCTTCCAAAGATGCTCAATAGCATTGAGGTCAGGGCTCGGAGCTCGGAGCTTTGACACTTCAGCTGGATGTGGGGGTGATAGGTGTTGGGTATCCTGAAGTGTGGCAGGAGATGGCCACCCACCAACTTTTCGTTGGAGACCGGCGCTCCCCAAAACACCAGTGGTGGCTGGGATTGAACACCGGCCTCCTCGGAGTGCCAGGGAGGAGGCCCTGTTTTTTGACGAAAATCCAGGCGCCCCTCCCTGGGGGGAGACACCCCCACGGCCCCGGGTGCACGAGCCTCAGGGCTTCCTCTTTGAAGAGAGGAAGCTCCTCAGATCCGGTCTTTTTGAGGCAGATTGAGAAGAGCAGCGAGCCCCACCCCAGTCTTTCCGAGGGGGTGCGCGGCTGGTCGCGCTGTCCTTCTGCACCTCACGCCTGATAGGGGCCAGACCTGGCCGGGGCCGGGTGGCCGACGGTCCCGGTTCTTGAGCACGGCGGGGAAGGAACCTCCCAAAGGCCTGTTCATATTGCTTCGTGAGGTTCAGCCACAGATGCCTCTCCGTGGATACCATGGCAGCCATAGAACGGACCACAGCACGGGCCATCTGCTTGGTTGCACGGAGAGACAGGTCTGTGGCTCGGCGCAGCTCTGCAAACGCCCTGTCATCAATAACCCCGCCGGTGCTCAGGTCCTTCAGCAGGTCAGCCTGGTAGGCCTGCAAAACCGCCATGGTGTGCAGTGAAGTGCCAGCCTGACCTGCTGCCTGAAAAGCTTTCCCCACCAAAGCAGATGTCAATCTACAATCTCCACAATCTTGGAGGGGAGAGTAGGCTTTTTCAGGGAGGATGATGTCCCAGGAGAGAGATAGCCCGCAAGCGTCTCTTCTATCTGGGGCATCATCATATAACCGCGTGCTTTCGCATCAACGATATTCGAATAAGTCGAAGTCGATGGCACAAAAACACGCGATGAATACGGCTTGCTCCATGAAAGAGTTAATTCATCATGGAGGTCACCAAAGAAGGGGTGAGAGAGACGTTGAGGCTTCTCTCCCCGGCCACCCGACAGAAACCTGTCGTCCAAACTCGAACGCTTGGGGGAATCTCGCTTCTGCGGCCGGTCGATATGCAATCGCTCGACCGCACGCGTTATAACCTCTAATAAATCCTCATAAGCTCTGTCAGCACTGGAGGAGCGTTGTGAGGAGGCTACTTCCATGGAAGCGAGAGAGGAGGATTCTTCCGCTCCTTCACAAGAAGCGCCGGAGCGCGCTTGCGAAGCGGAAGCTAAAACTTCCTGATCCGGAGAGAGCGCGAGAGAAAGGGGAAATTCCGTCTCGTGCGCGTCTGCCAGATCAGCACGCGAGCCCCAGGAATGCGCCGAGACAAAATTCATGGAGATGGCCCTCCGAAAGAGATCTATCGCACGGACGCACGCATCTCTTAAGCAACTCCGCCATATCGGTGAGTTAATTCTGTTATTTTCCTTTTTTTTTTGCTTTTGTTATGGCTAGCACATGCACACGCAAACACAAAGCGGTCCTGAAGACAAAAAGATCTGAGGATGTTTCTGGTTCACTCCTATTTATAACCTGCAGGTGCACCTTATTCGGTGACGTCATGCCTGGCAGAGGTTATAAGCCGAGGTATTCGGCGGTTTTGACATGCACAGGCTTCACAACCGGAGAACAAAGAGATGTTCCCATAGCGTTTTCACGCAGCATTGAGTGTAGCTTTTGAAAGGGAACAGCAATCAGGGATTCGAATGCGTGGATCTATTTTTAAGCGAGATCATTCTCATCCCTATTAAGTGTTCAGAAGACCATGGATCACGTCGAGTGGCTAAAAGCTGGCAGTAAACACATTAGCTCACTGGAGTGACAGGCGTTCCTCTCCTCTTTGCACATCATACTGTACAAATGAGCATCAGTGATCCTTTCAGATTCAACCCGTCCCACTTACAAAAGCAGGATATATGTTTACATATTGTAAACATTTATTTATTTATTCATTCATTTATTCATTTATTGTTCTCTACCCATCATCTGACGCTCAAAGCATCTTGTAAATGTAAGATAAAAAAAAAACTGGGCTCTTATATGGGTTTTCTCTGAGTTTCCCACTTTTCTCCAGACCAATACGTGGACTAGCATCAATAAATTGCCTCTAGTGGTCCATAGACTCGTGGTTGATGATTAAGGAAACATGTGGGAATAGTGTTCTGCAATGGATTATTCCATCCAGGGAACAGTATGTTCTCACCAGTATGTTCTCACCAGTATGTTCTCACCAGTATGTTCTCACCTTCCCGACCTTGTTGGTTTGAGCAGGACCGAACAGTTACTGAACAGTTACTTCACATTTCAATTTATTTAGTTGTTAAAGTTGTTTGGCATCATGAATACACCTAGTTCTTAGAATCATACCCTAGGATCATAAATGTAACAGTTAGTTCCAACCGAGACGCATTCCACGAGTGCTGATATAGAGCATGACAGCACTGGGACGTATAACTATATGTGTGACTGGGCGTGTCCCAGGTGTTGTCCAGTGGTTAATGACACTAACTGTGTGTCACAGCGTGAGTGAGAGTGGGTCTGTACGGTCCGCAGTACTGAGGAGAGAGCAGCTGCCTGACCACACCCATATTCACATCCAGTCACAGAAGCACTTTCAGCAACAACACGCATCTGATAACGTTATGTCGTCTTAAACAACAGTAATCGCTTCTAAGTCCTTCTGAACCATCCGTGTCATTCTGTTCACGGCTAACATGAGCTACAAAGCTAACTATCTTCTAACATGAGGCTGAATTAATTACAAACTAGAATTACTTACACATACAAGGCTCTAAACGGTTTTGCTCCCACATATCTAACCAGTCTTCTGATACATTACAATCCACCACGCTCCTTAAGATCGCAAAACTCTGGACTTCTGGTAGTTCCCAGAATATCAAAATCTACAAAAGGGGGTAGAGCGTTCTCATATTTAGCTCCAAAACTTTGTAATAGTCTTCTCTGACAGTGTTCGGGGCTCAGACACAGTCTACTCAAGACGCATCTCTTCAATCTGGTATACACGTAACTCATCCCATAACCTCGTACTCCAGTACATCTAAATGCACATTCCTATCTAGTGCTGGTAATAACCTGAACCTGAATTTCCACTTGTTCTTCCTTTCTCTACCCATCCCGAGGTATCTGGAGATTGTTCCAGCTCCAGTAGACAGAGGCCGACCCTGCGAGGATCCTGAACCATCCAGAGAAGGACCTGCTCCAGCTGGATTCTGCTTCATGATGGTTTGGAGCTACACATGCTGCTCCTGAGCTCTGCTGACTCGTCCCTGTGATGAAGACGACTCCATGATAACTTGGACATCTTCTGTTATACTGGACTTCCAGCAGCCTAGCACACACAATGTCGTTATATAATCCCTGCTGTCCGTTATCACCCAGATGAGGATGGGTTCCCTGTTGAGTCTGGTTCCTCTCAAGGTTTCTTCCTATTGCCATCTCAGGGAGTTTTTCCTTGCTCATCAGGAACAATCTCAGTATAATCTAAACACATTTTTTTGCACTCATACACAGTTCCATAATTTTTCTTTTCATTTTTTGAAGCTGCTTTGAGACAATGACCGTTGTTAAAAGTGCTAAAGAAATAAAATTGAATTGAACTGAATCCCAAATCCCTCTCTAACCCCTGATCAAGGGCACTACTTGATGTGTGGAACAAGGGATTGTACACACTACATAGTGCACTAGCTTTCCATCTAACACTATTTGAGATTCGACCCCAGAACCCGGGTATTCTAAAGTGGAATAAGTGGAAATATAAAGTAAATGTGGTGAGTTTCTCAGGACCGTCCACCACCTCCATGGTTTATTCTCCTCACCCGTCGGCTACAGAGAACCGCTGAGAGTTTAACACGACTCTCACCTTCTGTTAATTACGTTAACTGTCGGTCACCAGCTCCACCAGACGAGGTTAGTTAGCTCAGACGAGGTTAGTTAGTTCTGCCAGGCGCAGATGGGAGTGTCTTCTTAAAGAGCGTTAACTTGCATGGTTCACCTTCGAGAAAATGTTGGAGACTAAATGCAGAAAGAAAGTTTAAGAATTTATTTAAAAAAGAGAATGGCAACAGACAAATAGGTTTCTGCCCGGGCTGTATGTCAGATCTATTGCTACAAAGACTCCTAGATTCAGAAACCATGTACTCTTTCAGTGTACACACCTGAACTATTTTACCTTGTAAAGCTTTGTGATTTTAGGAGATGTGTTTATCTGTTTATATGTGATTATTATTATTATTATTTCATTGATTGATTGATTTTTTTTTTCAGATAACACAGGGAGGGAAAAGAAAATTTCAGTCATTTATTTTATTTACTTCGGAAAACACGATGTTTGACTTTGTATATCCGTACAGAATGAACGAAAAGTAATTGGACATCAATCATCATTTAAGAAAAGATAAACCTTTATTTATTCGTCCTACAGTAAAGAAATTTCTCAAATTTGAGAAAATAAACAGCATTGTGAGTTGTGACTAAATATTGTACCCATTTGCCCTGGCTATAAAAAAAAAAAAAACTGCTTCCTTCAAGAACCTTAAGCCACAGATGGCTGAACCATTAGTCACATCCTGGCTCTATAGGAATCCCAGATAACTGGCTTCCGTGTCAAGTTAGCATGATGTTAGCAGTGTGGGATGATGAGGAGCTGGAGCTCATAAGCATTACTGTACCTACATACTGTAACCAGTCTTCTGTTTTGCCCCTCTCATAACTTCTACAGGCACTGTGAATCATCCAGACAAAGTGTCGTGAAGAACCATCATGTTCTAGAACTCAGATAGGTGTGGACGTGATTTTAGAAGTCATGTTAACCGTATAAAACCTGGTGAAAGTATCACCATTCCTGGAGCAGTACTGTACTGTATGTCCATCAGGTGGAAACACTTCTTGCAGCGATACCAGTCATCGCCACGCCTACCGTCGTCTGCATCCATCCAAAATTCATAAGCACTATATTTTATTTGATTTCGTATATTTTCCCTTTTAAATCCAAAAAAATAATAGTTTCCGGTTACACCACCTCCAACACCAGCTGCCGTCCTGAATGGTTTGTAGACACTGCTCTGATTTCTATCAAATGTTGGAGATTTAATTAAGCAGGGATTGATTTTAAGCCGTGTTTCAGCGCTGTGAGATGCGAGAACACAGCTGGACGCTACTCTATGGGTCTCATGAGAATCTCTGATAATAGGAAAATATTTAGTCTCAGTTACCAAGGGCCATTTCAATATTAATTTTTAAGATGACACAAGCTAGATAAAATGGAAGTGTGATGTATTTGACTTCGGGGGCTTTTAGCTGGACCAAGCAGTTGTCCAAATCAAAAGGTTGTAATAAGCGTTTGGGTCCTTGCTACTGTACATGTTTAGCAGTTCCTGAATAAATGCTAGAATCTCGAGAAACATAATGTGAACCAGATCCAGTCACACCAGAACACATTACACCCAAGGGCATTACACCGGGGCAGTGTACAAGAATCTTATACTTCCGAAATGATTGTTGTTATTGTCCTCTATGCACGCTACTCTTGGTATTTGAAATAGATGCCTTTTTTTCGAGCCCTATAGAGGAGTTACAGTGAAGGTTTAAGTAAATCTTATTGTGTAAGTCTAAAGCATACATACATCAGTATTTATTTTAGGAAGTTTCTCATGATTTAGCGTCATGCTATTGTATGCAGATGGAGAACATGAATCGCAGTGCCGTCTTGGAGCTCAGACAATAATTCGTGATCTGTTTGTGGAAGCCTGAGCCAGCCTCCCTGACACTCTGCGTGGGCCTTGTAGGCTGGTTGTCTTGGCCCAAAAAAAAAAAAAAAAAAAAAAACACACATTCTTGGAGGGAATTTGTCCAAGGGGCCTGGAACTGTCTTCATTTTCCTTCATAGATTCCAGATCAAGGTGTCCAGAAATTAGCAGACTTTCAGTCCATACTTAAACTCTGCTGGTCATCCAGGACAACAAAATGTATTATTATTATTATTATTAGCATTAGCATTAGCATTAGCATTAACAAATCTAATAATAATCTGTTGATTTTTAATGTAATCAGTGATATTATTATTATTATTATTATTATTATTATTTCAGGTTGAAGCCTACGTACGTGTCTGTCTGTCTTTCTGTACGTCAGAACTCTCGGTTTAACTTATTATTAATATCTGTTGGTGCAGGTGTTTGTTTACATTGAGCAGCTTATTTTAAAGTAGATTATTAAATCCGACACATGATGATTTCACTGATGGTGCAGGTTAAACTTCAGATAGGTATCTAATGAATCTGCAAAAGATTCATTACATTCTGTCCAGACAGTTTTGTGTGAGACAGGTTTTGGGTCCTGTAATGTATGAATTGTAAAGATATCAGGCCGCGTAAACCGTGAACCGTAAAGATGCCACTAGTTCCATCAGTTATTTATGCAGTTATGATGCAGTTCATCATGAAAATTCAATCCAGCTGAGCAAAACCCAAGGTCACTCCTTAGAGCAGAAAGGTTGCCAAATTGGTAACGATTGCAACATTAGCAATCAAATTAGCATTTGTAGCTTTTTGTTTGTTGGCTTGTTTGTATGTTTTTGTTGTTGTTTATTATAGAAGC
Organism: Clarias fuscus; assembly: GCA_030347435.1. Taxonomy (NCBI): domain Eukaryota; kingdom Metazoa; phylum Chordata; class Actinopteri; order Siluriformes; family Clariidae; genus Clarias; species Clarias fuscus. Next base: position 1,326,272 of record CM059216.1, on the reverse strand, counting down.
TAGTCAACCCCCACCCCAGGAAAAAAAAAAAAAAAAAAAAAAAGAAAGATTCAGGGAATAGGATATTGTTTTTACCAAGTGCAATAACATGTGAAATAAAAGCAAAATATGATTTAAATAAATAAATAAATAAATAAATAAATAAAAGAGAGTAATATGAGGAAATTCATTTCATTTCATATTACTGTATATGTTGCAGTTTGGACACCACTAACAAATTACATGTGTTTTTTTTTTGTTTCCTGATATCTTGATGTGCAAAGAACAAAAAAGGGATTGAAGTGTCGCCTGGTCTTGGAATGATGGCCTTTTTGGCTTTCCACTGATGCAAACAAGTTTCGTTCGGCTACCGGATGTACAGGCGACCGAAAATCTAAGCGAAATATCTAAGAAACAGATACAGTATAGATAGATAGTCGGCAGTATAGATAGAGTAGGTAGGCTTTAGATAGGTATGCTTCGCATGCTGAGGGAAATTTCTTGCATATTTATTTCTTCTTTATGCAAAAATTCGCAAGGCGTTTTTTGGTTCGTATGCCGAGGTACCACTGTCTATTTTTTTCCCCTAAACTCCTTGATTTAAAGCTGAATTATTGTGAGCAAACAACAACGCAAAGCTTCCTTTTATCTCCCAATCATGCTCCTGATTTGTAGCACAATATTTTCCCCAGTTTCAACACGGGATGTAAATTCATCACACTCTCACCACAACTAGTTAAAAGGCATTTTCTCTCTATCTTATTTTGATAAACACAGAATTTTCTGCATGCAGCCTCAGTAACCGCTTGTGAATGTATGACATTTGCCAAAATGTTACTTTCTTTGTGTCCATGTAAGCAGTTGATACCCTCTGCAGAAACCTTATCAGTCTTCAGGTGAAAAGTATATGTCACACATAAATGACAAAGGTCGAAGGTCAACGCAGCGACTAATATTATGAAAAACATCCACCCTGTTGTCCTCTATGGTCAGACGAATATATAAATATATATAAACCTGGACCGTTGTCATGCATCGCAGTTTAAAATCTTTTACTGTAAAACGCTCTCACGCGCACGCTGAACGCATGCACGTCATTCTGCATGACGTTTCAGGAGGACAAGATTGTGCGGGATTTGTAAGTTCAGCCACAGTCTTCAACAGCATCGCCTCGATGCTCAGCGCACATTAAAGCAATCATAAAAACAGGGGACGTGTTCGTCGACAAGAGCGAAACAAACGTGATGTTCGGAAGCAAGATCGAACAAACTCGCTCGAACACCATCAGAAATCTACTCTGAATTCAAGAGCGCGGCGAAGCACCCGCAAGTGCCACCGCGGACTCGGCGACGCTTTCCTCTTTCCTCCCTAAATAAATTCTGAACAACAGATCTGAGTCTTGCATGATGAAGACATTATGTGTCATAATAATTAGGAACACAGACAAAAGAACAACTAATCAGCATGCAAATGTATGCAGACCCCAGTGTTTCAGATGAGACAGATTTTCTACCTTTTTTCCTTTTTTTCTTTTTTTGCTCAATTCATCTTCATTGCTAATCATTTGAGGGCTGCCAAATGTTCACTGACACTAATGTATTACAGGTCAAGAGAGGCAGGTCTTCACCTATTACCCCCAAAACAATGTGCTTCCATCCCATTCCCACTTCAGGCTTTGCAGCAATTACTGCCAGATGCAATCACAAGCCTTGAATAGGAGCAACTGGGGCTTGTTTGTGGTTTGGATTCATTAAAAAGGAGGGTGAAGAAAGGAATAAATTACTTAATTGTACTGTGGAAAAAAAGCCAGCCAAGAGATGGGCAGTATATGGCCTAGTGCTTGATTAGGAGGCTAGTGCACTCTTGGAATGGAATAGTGGGACAGCTAAGTATGGCCCATATACAAGATTTTTGGGTGTCCTCCAAAACAGATGGCTCCACATACCATCCACTCTGTCAAACGGCTGGCCATTTTTATTCATCTGGGCTTTGGTACAAAGTTCACAACGAGGACTGGTGGGACAATGAAGGGAAAGGAAAAAGATTCAGTTTTGCTTCTGTCTTTGATCTGGGGAAAATTTCTCCACTAAAGAGATAAAAAAAAAAATAAAAAAAAAAAAGATAAATAACAAAGATCGAGAGCCTCGTAGAGATTGATGCAGGGTTGAATTTCGCATGCATTCTTATGAGTTAGTACAGAAACGCTCGGATCTGCAATGGGAATTCGGACATAAACTCCACTCGGCTGGGCAGGACGTGCATGTGGACTTAAAGAGGCGTAAAGAGGCACAATTCACATTTCAGTTTCAGTTTCGTGAAATGCGAGAGCGTCACGAGATGCCGCGTAGATGTATGACAGCCCGAGGATAGCCTGACTAAATGTAATTGTATTTCTGCCAAAACACAGTACTGGTGCTGACTTTACTATTATTATGATTATTATTATTATTATTATTATTATTATTATTATTATTTTATGTTAAACATAAAATACAGAAAATGTAACTTCCTTCTGAACTTCCTTCACGTCCCTAAAAACGCCAAGATAACGTTTAAGATTTTTCAGCGTTATACTGTCTCGCCTCAAACAATAATCATTTAAAATTTGAATTATTTATATTTCTTTAATAGTATTGATAGTAAAAATTGGTGTAAGCTTCTAGAAGCAAAAAAGGTGTTGCTTAAATTGGTTTTTGGTAAGAGTTTAAAAAGCAAAGAAACCTGTAGTGTCCGTAACCATGTCACATTCATCTTGCAATAACTTAACAATTTTGCATTTTAGAATAATAAACTTTTTCAGGTTTATGTCTTTTCATTTGAAATCTAAATTGGCTGAATTTCATTTGAATGACAGTTAAGATCACTGGAAGATTTGAATAAAACATTTTTTTTTTTTAAGTTTTAATCTGATAAAAATATAAATGTGAATGCATGAATCAGGAGATAAGACGTGTTAAGTATTATGAAAAATGGTGTCATATGATCCTATCTGAAAATCCACTTTTCCACCTGGGTGAGACACTTTTCAGCACCGATACCATGTTTTGGCCGATTTATTTATGTATTTATTTTTCCATCTGATGGCTGAACATAAGGTCTTTAGTATCAGCTGGTACACCGGGTTCAGTATTGAAGCGGCATTGGGTTGTTTTTGATATATTTCTCAGTCCTGTTTCTAGTGAAATATGATCAGAGGTGCTCACTGAGAACATACGAAATAAAAAATTAAAAATAAAAAAAAGTGTGAACAGCTATCCCTCCTGGTGATCCACCTTTCATAAGATCACCCCAGTCAGCTGTTAATACCAGGACCTGGGAATTGTTGATGCAGTCGCACGTATGATCACAGCATAAGGGATAATCGATGCAATTTATTAAGATCTCTGTTTTTTTTTTTTTTTTTTTTTTTTTTTAAATGGGAGCACATAAGCAGCACTCAAGGCCCGTAATGATGGACGAGGATGTGAGAAAGCTCTTGGAAAGAGAATAATGGGGATAACAACATAGTCCTTCACGGAAGAAAGGAAATAAGGGGGTATTATAAAATCAACAGAGTGCAGCTCACTCAGCTAGACGTGAAGCGCGGTGTACGCAGAGTACCAGCGTATCGCAAGAACGCATGTATTTACAGTACTTGTACAATCGTTGTTAGCATTTTTCCCTTTTCCTCCTCCCTTGTAATTTTCTCCATGTCTCCCTTCACCCGTCTGCCTCCCCACCACACACACACACACACACACACACACACACACACACACACACACACACACCCCAAGCCTAATGGCACTCGTCTGCCGCTCTTCATAAACAGACGAAGACACTCGGAATAAGCAGACGATGAGAATGAAGCACGGCGGTCAGGGAAAGATGGGCGGAGGCCAATGTAAACCGGGGTACGAGGCGAGGCAGAGACTGAAGAGGCAGGCGATGAAGCAAAGCATGTGCTTTTGGCCAGGATCATCAAGAGTTCCTTCTCCAAATAAGGCATTCATTTTTATCGGCTATGGATCGAGCATGTTTGGTTGTATGGGAAAGTTTGGGCACCCCTGGCCAAATTGGGCGTTTTGTTGTTGTTTTGACGTCTGAACTATTATAAAAATCTGCAACTATTCGTCACTTGCACTTCACCTTTGCTTAACCTGACGTCAGTAACTGAGTCTGTTACTCATGTTATTTTAAACCTCGACTTTTGGCAAATGCAAATTTTTGTACTTACTTAGAAATGCTTCTGTTTTTGTTTCATACATTTTTCCTTGCAGGAAACAACTTGAACTCAAAGCTTTCATCATCATTATGTCCTGTATACAAGAAGAAGAAGAAGAAGAAGAAGAAGGAGTGAGTAGAGTTACAGTAAAACACTGATTCATTACACCTGAAATGGTACATCTGTTCAAGACGATCAGTATACTGAGACCGAAGAATCAAATAAATAAGGTACAGGTGATTACAATAACGTCAATGGGGTGCAGTGCATGCTGGGTAATGCAGTGCTAAGATGAACAGTACAGTACGTCAACCTAAAAGTGTCAAATCACAAAGACAAGAAGACACGTACGGGAGGTTCATGACAATGGGCTGGTCTGAGTTTTTCCCAAACTGCTTATCTACTGGGATTTTCTCTCTCTCTCTCTCTCACACACACACACACACACACACACACACACACAGAGACACACAGACTGGATTGGTTACACCCGAGGTCTACTGAAGAACGTCTCTGAACGCAAAACTTTTCTGCTGTGACATTCGGATGGTCGGATCAGAGTTTGGCGTGAGCAACATAGAAGCATGGATCCATCCTGGCTCATCCTGTATCAGCAGCTCACGCTGGTGGTGCTGGTGGTGGTGGTGGTGTGAAGGTGTGGGGGAGATTTACTTGGCACACTCTGGGTCCCTTCGTACCAACTGAGCATGATTTAAAACCATTAAAGGTCAAGAGGCAAAGATCTGCACCGGCAACACAGCATAGGTTTATGATGTTAAAAAAAAAAGAAAAGAATGTGTGTTTACATGGAAGCCTGACCAGTGTGTGTTAACAGGGAGGCTTCAGACTTCAAACTGTGTATTTGGGTTTTTGTCAGATAGAACAAAAGTTATCATGACTTTTACAACGTGTACATTTCATCACTACTCAAAAATGTAGAACTCTCAAAATGAGCACATTATTATTATTATTATTATTATTATTATTATTATTATTATTATTATTATTATTAATTAATTTATTTATTATTTTAATCTTTTTATGTTTTTTTTATTTGTTATTTTTTTGTGTATTTATTTATTTTTTATTTTTTTAATGTATGTTTTATTTATTTATTTGTGTATCTGTGCTATCTCTTTGCCTATGTCACCCATTTTCTAATTTCTTGCTCAGTCATGTCTGGGTAGTCGCTTAAAATGAACTAAAATTCAGTTAATCATTCTGCCTATTCAGCGCTGAAAAAAGGACACGTCACCATACTGGACAAATACTGAGCCCCACTGTACAGATGCTTATTTAAAAAACAGCAAAACTAAATAATTTCTAAAATGCTCTGAGCTTCACGGACCACATGGTACAGTACAGTCTACCTCCGTATCGTTGCTGACCGCGTCCGTCACTTTAACGACCATGTCACAAAGACAAACACTGGATCTCGCACTGCTTCCTGGATTATGACCGTGAGGTCGCTGTACTTACACGGCCTCCACAGTCACCAGAACTCAGTCCGGACAAATCTGCCTCGACTGTGTGATGCTCTCGTGTCAGTATGGAGCAAAATCCCTAAGCAGTGTTGCAGCACCGTGTTGGATCTACAGTATGGACCAGGACTAGCAAGGTGTACCTAATGATGTACCGTATACACACACACAAGTATACGTGAATGTCATACATTGTTTGTGACGAGTTAATTCCTAAGCTGTTGTGTACAGAAAAAAAAGAAATGATGGCTCGTCACCTTGTGCTTTTCAAGCAAGGTGAAAGGAGCAACACGGTTCTGACAGCATGTTTTATATTAGTGCTGTGTCATTTGTCTAGAAATTAAAAATGCAGTAGCAATTAGTAAAGCTATCACTCTTGGTGTGTTTGGCAGGAGATGACTGTTGACGCTCCGGCGCTGAGCCTCCACGAAGCCTCAGGCAGGGCCTTAAGACCACCGAAAGATGTGGAGCTTCAATCAAATTAGAGTCTGAAAGGAGTGTACTGTATTCCAATCAGTTTATTCGTTTATCAGTTCATCTTCTGTACCAAAGTGAAACTGAAAATGCATGTACTGTATATAAGAATTTTCTTATCTGCATAATAAAAATCAATATCAGCAATATGTATAACAAGGACCCTGTCCAGGGTGTACCCCGCCCTAAGTGTGCCCTAAGTCTCCTGGGATACGCTCCAGCCACCTCTACCACAACACCCCCCCCCCCCTACCCCCCCCCCCCCACCCCCCTTGTGACCCTCAACACAGGATAAAGTGGTATAGATGATGAGTGAGTGAGTGAGTGAGTGAGTGAGTACAGCAAGGATGCATAAATATGCTTCAAATAATTTGATAACCAAGAAACATGGTGGCTTAGTGGACTCCAGTGGACTCCAGCTCCGTGTGTGGAGTTTGCATGTTCTCCAAAGACATGCGGTCTAGAACTAGAATTTCCCCATAGTGTGTGACTGGGTGTGTGCTTGTGCACTGCGTTGGATTTGCACCCCATTCAGTAGGGATGGAAATCACCAGGTGCTGATTAGATTAGTTTAGATTAACATTGTGATTCTGGAAATATCAGGATTTTATAAATATTCTGATTCAATGTCACATTTTTCTTTTCAATTTCATGACCTAAAAAAATAATTCATGTTCAGACCTCAAAAAATTTATTAGATTCATTCAACAGATTCACAACCGGATGAAACATGACGAATCTCATTCCTTATATTAGTTTTCTCACTCAAAAACTAAAAAGAACAAAAACAAAATGCAGCATTTAAACATTACAAACTCCAAATTAAATTTAAGAAAAAGCTTTATTTATTTATTTATTTATTTTTTTTTACTGAGCAGCACGTATCCACCATAATTATTACTGCTAAATAAATAATTCACTTCTACAGCATGAGATGCCCATGGGTGAATAATTTAGAGCGCCACCTGTAGGAATATAAAGAAACGGCCACGCCTCAGATGTCTTGAAATTCTTTAGCGCATGTTGAGCCGTCTGCACTCGTCTAATTAAGTCTAATTAGCACTCGTGGTGTCTTGAGACTGGTGTAAGTTTGTGTAATGAGTGAGTTTGAGACTAATTTGCTTGCAGATTTTGCTGAAAAGGGTGAATATAAATGAGAAAATCTTTCAATTTGTCGCACTGTTCATGCACTCGGCACAGAGTCAAAGTAGAAACACATGAATCGGCACACAAATGAATCTCGATTCTTAACTAATTAATGCATTTTCGCATGATCTCTATTATGCAGGGTGTACTGTACCACCTCCTTGTGCCCTAAGTTCCCTGAAACAGGTTTCAGTCCCCACTCAACCCCACAGTGGATGACTGGTAGAGATAACGGATGGATCAACTACGCATGCAGCGACTTCGTACTGAAATATAGTTAAACCTAAAGGTTCACATAACTACAGGGCCTGCAGATGAGGGTTAAAAAAAAATGCCTCTATCTTCACCGTGATATGGCCGTAAACAGCAGACACTTCCAAAACTGTCGTTTTATTTTCTGACCATTCAAACCTTCTCCTCGGCTCTTCGTTCGGAGGCATCTTTCTTTCTTCAGATGTAGACAGCCCGATTGTTCTTGGCTCATAATTGCAACATGGTGTGTGTAATGTAAATGAGTTGTATACGAGGGGAAATTGAAGCATGCCATATGGATGCGCCGGGGGTGGGGGGGGGGGGGGGATTGTAGTGGCCACGAGCTCGTCCCCACGCCGCCGAAGCAGATTCATCATTTGTGCTCGAATTACTGCAAAATTCAATGTCTCGTAAATCAGACGCAGGATCGCTCATATATGGTACATACTGTAGCTTGACGCACTTTAAAGCCGCGCTCATGTCTATGCAGCGCTGATGAATTAGTGTATTCATAGACGCAGTGTTTAGGACAAAATATGAATATGAAACATAAATCCACTTGTAAATACTGAAGAACGAACAGCTCATTTAGAGTTTTTAAAAAACCTGTCCTTATGCTTTTTTATTATTTCCGAAATTCAATCAAAGTTCCTTTCTTTCAGCGCCTTAGAAAATTTAGTCAAGGATAGTGTTTTATTGTTCTGCGCTTTATTGAAATGACTTAGCATTTAAGGCGCTATGTGTAATTTAATTTATTCATTTATTTCATTAGGTATTTAATGATGGGGCTATTCAATCCTTTCAGAAGGAAATCTTTTAGAGTCTTAAATCATACTTTCAGTCATATACTCTTTCATTCTTTCTTTCTTTCTTTCTTTTTTACTTTTGATGTGAAAATTCAGCTCATTAATGCTGGAGAGCTCTTAATCATTTTGTTCAGGAATTCAACGTACTAGTTTCATATTGCAGCATATGTTTGTAGCCCTGCTTAAATTTTTAATAATTAGAAGACATTTAAGAAAAAAAAAAACTTTTTTATTTATTTATTTATTTTTTTAACCGCAAGTCACAAGGACACAGCTTTTTGAGTCTATTTCTTCCAGGTGCATCATCCCCCCCCCCCCCCACCACCACCACCCCAAGCCCACCCCCACCACACACACACACACACACACACACACACACACACACACACACACACACACACACACACACACACACACACTCCATCAATTACAGTAGCTTTGCGGTTTCCAGTTGAATGGGAGGAAAAACAGCAGACGAGGCACAGCGCTCCTTCTTTAGCTGGGGCCGCACTTATAATGGAAGGAGCTCTTGCGAAGGCCGTCTTTTGAATGTTCAGTCGAGGTCATTCATTAATTCAGAGCATGGCATTTAATAGGTACATCACAAGAAACTGAAAGAATGCAAATAATAACATTTCATAATACAAGTGCTCAAAAGACGGCCAGCAACTACATTAATTAAGCAAACGCCCATGTAACGATGGCTCATAATTATGCCCGGCTGCCCCTTAATTATCAGGTCTCTTGCGTTTATTTATTTATTTTTATTTAAATGTAAATTACAATAAACACAATGGGCATTAAGAGTTTGTAATAAAACGACAATATGTCATTGTTGAACCCATGATGTGTGTGTGTGTCTCTTGGCTACATCCTGAAAGAAACAAAAAAAAAATTGTTTTGTATCTTGCCAGTTTATGGTTGTATAGCTTTTTCTTTCTTTTTTTTTTTCTTTCAAGATATTTACAGCTTTGCTTATTACAATCCAGGTCTGGAATTTATATTTTAAATGTATTATTTTGAGGTCAACTAAATAAACTATAGAAGGCTTGAGAAACTGGGAAATTGACATAATAAGTAATAATTATTCTCAAAGTGTATTGAAATTTAATCTCATCCACTCTTTCATTTCTGCTTACTGGTAGAGTGTCACTAGATCCCTAAGGTTCCACCTGTTGACCTTCATTAACAGTCAAAGGCGGTGCTGTAGCCTGCAGCATCCTCTATAAGCTGAGGCAGAGTTGAAGGTTGCTCGAAGCCCCCTGACAGCAACTCACACCCGCCTGCCCATCACAGGGAGCGTGCAGAGGGCCAACAGACTGCTTGCTCATTCCATTAGTAAGCCACTTTCACTGAAGGGTGAGATTCACTGACACCACGTTCATTCAAATTCAGTTAAACACCTGCCAGTGTGTGTTGTTCTTCTGCACATGTATGTATATTGTATAACTGCTTTGCACCTGATTTAGGTTTTAATGCATCCATAACTACATTTTTGGAGTTTGGTTTAAAGTAAAGTTGTTTAACTGTCTTTATTATTATTATTATTATTATTATTATTATTATTATTATTATTATTATTATTATTATTATTATTATTTCTAAGGTGTTTATAAATAATAATAATAATAATAATAATAATTATTATTATTATTATTATTATTATTATTATTATTATTATTATCTTTAAAAGTTTTGTTTTTACCACTTTGAATTAGTTTGTCATCTTATTTAAAAAATCATACCAGTATATTTAACTAAATAAACTATTGTAACTTAATTACTACTCAGAAGCATTTTTTAAATAGAAGTTTTAATAAGACAAGCAGAATTAAAGTCTGATATTAACCTCGTTCGAAGCACATTAGTCTTCACCCTGACTGGCAGGTGGAAATTGCTAGGTGATAATAAGTCAATAATAATAATAATAATAATAATAATAATAATAATAAAGACCATGGTTCTGTCCAGAAAGTTTGTTGTTTCAGAAAGTTATTGTCCTGAATTAAACGAAGAAGGCATTAAAGTTTATGGAATTTGAAAAAAAAAAATATTTTACACATTAGAAAAAACCTGTAAGGATAGTGCTGAACTGATACACAATGGAAGAAATATCAACAGGGAAAAAAAAAAAAAAACATGAATGAGCGTGAACTTAAACACTTGGTAATGTTTAATAGTAGTAAAAAAAAAAAATCTAAGCTAATTGTCAAAATAACAGCATTTCCACACACACACACACACACACACACACACACACACACACACACACACACACACACCATAAATACAACCACTTGTTAGTGAGACTCCTCAGAAAAAAAGTCTTCAGTTTGTTAGTGATCACAAAGACTGGACTTTGGAGTGATGTAAAAAGGTCATGTGACCTGATGAGCCCAGACTGAGCCTATTCCAGAGTGATGGGCGTGTCAGGGTGAGAAGGGAAGCGCTGTAATGAAGCGATGCTCCCATCATGCATAGCGTCCACTGTACAAGTCTCTGGAGACAGTGTCATGATCTGGGGTCGCTTCAGTCGCTCAGGTCGAGACTCAGCAACGTTATGTGGAGATAAAATGAAGTCACATGACCACCTGAATGTACTGAATCACCAGCGCATCACATCTATGTACTGTAGGTTTTCTTTTTACAAACGCCGCCCCCAAATGTTGCTTTCTGGTCTCTAATGTGCGAGACTAATGCCTCATATATTGACTAGTCAAAAAGTTTATTCCTAATATTAAATCATTCTTCTTAGATTTTTTTCAAAGCTGCCAAACATCTGACACTCACACTGCGCTTGTTTCTGGATCATACAAAAACAACTTTAATCTATAAGTCTGCAAGTTGCACAGTCATGACATCATTTGTAGATATTTGACATCACGTTCACAGAGTGTACAACTTTCAATCAGGTGATATCGATGGACTTCATGGACTTTTTGGTATGGTCTACTTTTGATAAAAAGCTTCAGAAATGCGAATCATCCTTGACGCCACTGGTAGAAAAATATCAAGGAGCAGTCAGAAGAATTGCTGGTTTTTGAAATGTTTGATGGTCTTCTACATGTGATGATGAAATTTTTCCGTTCTATTCATTCTCAGTCTCAAACACCCGCACACTTGCAAACGAGGCACACACTTATCATCTCGTCTCATACAGTATCCCTTCTAAATGCTTCATCTTCAAATGTTAATATCTTAAACCCATTTGATGAACTTTTATACACCACACTGACGATACCCATCCAGCATGCCTGTTTCATCCCAGCCATATAAATGTTCCTTATGCAGATATAAGTTTACAATCTGGTCTACATGCTTATTAGTGGCTTTTTTTTTTGTGTGTGTGTGTGTGTGTGTGTGATGTGGATTTGTCACAATTAGGGGTCCCTTGGTGGCCCCTTTCCATTGTTGGGCAAATGGGGGGTGGGGGTGGGGGGGGGGGGGGGGGGGTGCCTCAAACATTATGTACAGTATAGCAATGAATAAACTACGCCTACGTAGTGGCTGTACAGTCTGCGATAAAAATGAACAAGCATTACATGTAGGAAATAGATTTTCTCCGTAAACCCAATAAAATATAATTAAGGTATAAAAGTAAAAGAATGCTTTTACTTTGTAAAGGAGTAAGAGAAGCTGTCTTGCCTTTAATGCACAACAAATCAATAAAAAGAAGAAGAAAAAAAGTAGAAACTGGTAAGGCGATTATTTGCCTGGAATCTCTGTGCCATGAATACGTATTGATTTTCTGCTTTAGCTGAAGGATGAAATAAATGAGAGTAAATTGACTTGTAAGTAAGACACTTAGGCTTTACGTACCTGAATCATCCTCACAATCAGAGTAAAAAGAGTTCTTCATTTTTTACGCTCTCTTGTTAACGGCGTTTATTTTAAAGCATATGTTTAGTGACCTAAAAGAACCTAATAATAATAATAATAATAATAATAATAATAATAATAATAATAATAAAAAATGTTATTACCAGAGTGATACTTTTTCCTAATTCCCATTTATTTGGCGAGGTTGTTTGTCAATGCAAAAGAACTGAAGGCAAATAAGACATTCAATTAAAATCCATAAAATATTTTGCCATGCAGCGGTTCGTGAAAACTTACATTCTGAACATTTCATTTCACAAACACTGAAAGTGCTTAAGTATATTCATGAAACTGTAAAACATTCTCCACAGCACAAAAGCTTTTTTTTTTTTTTTTTTTTCTTTGAGCATCTATTATATCTCTAACGTGGCCTTTGTGTTTCATAATAACAGATTCTTTTTTTTTCTGACAGTGAAGAATACGTCTCTTTTTCCATCTAGCCAGTGGAGATTATAGGAATAATTGTTCTTTAGACGGCACTCGACGTCCTACAATAAAACACACATATGCCTCCAAGTGTGAATGTTGACATTTGGATGGCGAGGAGCCACTCAGGGTCATTGTTTAGTAACAATATTCAAGTGCACCCTCAGGGTGTTTTTTTCCCCCCCTCTCCACGGTAAACCATTTTCCACGAAGGCCATTTGGCCATATAATGATACCTTCAATGCACTTTCTACCTCTAATAACTTTTTATGCTCTTCAAGTCTCTGCTACACCCATTTTGTGTCTGAGAGCCGGATAATTTCCAATGAAAAAATTTGATTAAGGGTTGATGAAGACAGTATCGCTGCAGTGCGTAATAGCACGGTGCCGTCTGGAAGGCATCAATTTTGTCATTGCTAACACTTGATTAATGCCTAGAATGAAATTCATGGAGGTGCAGTGGAAATGATGCAGGTCTACCCACTTTATATTAGGGACGGGAAGCACCAGCAATCGCCCGATACGATATTATCACGATACCGAGGTGCTGATTTGATTTGTATTGCAATTCTGTATTTGTATCACGATATAAATGTTCCTATTTTGTATTCTTTTTTTTTTTCTTTTTTTTTTTATGAATTTGAGTAAATTATCTACCAAAAAAAAAAAAAAAAAAGGAAAACATAAGGTACTAGCACTCTAATTCAAGGACTCTGACCTGTATTACGTTTATGTTGTGTTTTAGTCCTGTATGTCATTTAAATAATTTGCAGTAAATATGTGTAGCTCCTGTTTTATGCCCGTTTACTCCACAGTCTGAGTGAATGCTCAAATCTGACTGGTCAGAATGTGGAAAGTCCGGAAAGTAGTTATTATATTATGCATTAGCTATATGAGCTATTATACAACCGTTAGTTCCGACCGAGTAATCTGATTGGACACGAGCCGTTCCACGAGTGATAATATAGATCATAACAGCACTGGGATATTGTGTAACACTCAGAGGTGTTCTACAGACGTGAAATTACACTAACTGTGGGTCACAGCCTGCGGTGAAAAAATAATTGAATGTGCCTTATCTATATTCTTATTCTATTTTTTCCATATTTTATTACAATTCTAAACAAATTTATAACAAATAATTTGCTCCTCCCACCCAGGATGCTGTGATGTGTGAATACTCCTGCAGGATTGTAGAGGAACTGCAACATTTTAGCATTAAATGAAAAACATATATAAATTAAGTTTAATGTAAAATTAACTAAAGCAACTGGCCATATGCGAATTGCAACACAAAAGAATCACGATACATAACTTAATCAATTTATTCCTACAGTAATGTTGATGAACAATACACATTTATTCATTTATTATATTATATGTTTACACTTTTGTCTATATAAGCAAAATGTATGATTTATTATGCCTGGAAATGCTTACGCAATGACTGAACTAATAGCAAGTGAGAGCATTCTTGACCACGTCAACACAAAAATCAAATGTGTTTATTACACATATTATGACAATATATGTTTACAAACCTACATAATACAACGTGTGCTGTATAGATTTGCGTACCGCATAAAGATTTCCATCCAGATTAGATTCAACGCCTCACCTGAAGAATTATAGCACGGTGAGGTTGGTAAACTTACTATAATATTTTATGTTGGGTTTTTATGCTGTAGTAGTAGTTGTTGTTGTTGTTGTTGTTGATGTTGTTGTTTTCTGTTCTTGTTTTTTTTTTTTTTTTTCAAAAGCTGTCAAGGAGGGGTGCTGAGAAGAGAATTGTCAGAGAAGGTGGACAATGGCAGCAGTGAAAGCTCTTCAGAAAATGGTGAGAAAGAGTTGGCGGCACTGGTGAGCACGAGTGGACAGATGTGCTCTAATGTGTTTGGCTGCTGCTCAACACACAGCAACACCCAGAGAGGAGCTCAAACAAAGATAAAGATGTGGTAGTTCTTCTGTAAGCATCATTCAGAGACTCTAATAACCCTGCCACAAAAGAATGACTCGAGTACATTCTAATGCTTTGGGCATGGAAGTGCTATTAAATATTCCAGTACTGCGCATACACTTAGTTGTATGTGCCTCTTTGTCATGTAGATAAGACAGATTTGCTCAAATGCATTTATTCCCTAGCACACAAACCCCCCCCACCCCCCCCCCCCCCGTCACGGAAAAATGATTTGTCGAAAAACAACAGCACTTGAACCAAAAAAAAAAAAAAAAAAAAAAAAAACTCCTTACATTTTCATTACTTACAATGTAGTCCAGCGCAACTTATGACACATCAAACACAAATATCCTCAGCATCCAGTGCACTTTATGTTTGTTAGCGGCGTGTAATTTGCATTCCGAATGCTTTTTGAGGTGATGAAGACTCGGTCCATTCTCTTAGGCCGATAGAAAAAGAAAATGCCACTTTGCTTCACACATTAGCTGCTTACATCGAAAGAAAGCTAATGTATCATCTAATTGGGTGAGCCACTGCATCTGATTCATCTCAATCAGACTATTAGCTGGGTAATTACCCATCTGCCTCGGGTGGAAAATGGCAAGGCAAACACCAAGCTAATAACATTCTCAAGGGCTCTCCAGAGCCAACAAGATGATGTTGATGTTGGGTAATGCAGTCTCAAACTATTTCAGCACCATGGTGAAAACATTACCCAGACTCTGTTTGCCAACTTCCGAAAATTGAGTCTATTCAATTATTTACTTAAATACAGATTGTTCCATTTCCCATCCATCCATCCATCCAATCTTTTTTTGGCTTTTTCACCCTCCTATATAATACATGCCTGTGATATAAAAAAAAAATGTAAAAAATAACGACGTGGAAAGTCAAGGCTTTCCAGGAAGGCAACAATCTAGAATACAATGAGCTACTATTCAAACTTTATACTCAGTTCTACTTTTGTCTCTGCCAGGTTGGAAGGACGAATGCTACATTTTCAACGTGAGGCATTTCAGGCATTTGCTTGGAGGGAATTGTCCGTTCTGTTCCGAAGCTGTGATAAAGCTTGGGTGAATTATCTCCCAAAAAAAACAAAAACAAACAAACAAAAACCTCTCACACGTACAGTACTACAGTAGCACACTAATTCAGGTGTAAGAAGGACCCTTACCTGCATTACGTTTACGTTGTGTTTTAGCTCTGTATGTCATTTAAAAAAAATTAAGTATGTGAATGCTCAAATCTGAATGCCAGAATGCATGCATTATTTTCATATAACGGAATGTAGTTTGAAAAAGTAGTAGAGCTATTATACAACAGCTAGTTTGTAGACCGAGTAATCTGATTGGACGAGAGGATTTCCACGAGTGATGATATAGAGCATAACTATGTATGAGTATGTATATGTATGACTGGGCGTGTCCCAGGTGTTGTCCAGTGGTTAATAACTGTGTGTCTCAGCGTGGGTGAGAGTCGGTCTGTACGGTCCGCAGTACTGAGGAGAGAGCAGCTGCCTGGCCACACCCACATTCACACCCAGTCACAGAAGCACCTTCAGCAACAACACACATCTGATAACGTTATGTCGTTGTGACGGCGGGCTCAGAGCCAGCACTCTACAAGGCACTATCACTCATCGCTCGGAAGAGAAACCGCGCACCTTCAGCACCATGGACAACTACGCAGGGGCAGGGCACCGAAAGCCACAGCGGCTGGTCGCTCATGATCATTCACCCTCCCGCAGTCGACGCCTGTCTATAAAAGGCTCTCGGCCGGAGCCCTCGGTGAGTAGGATCCAACTGACGTCATTAGTAACGCCTGTTTCCTCTCTCCCCACCTCAGACTCGGATCTCCCTGAAGGAAAACCCGCTCACCGGAGACTTCCGCGGAAGGACCGAACCCGCACCGCGACAGCCTCCCCGGCTTTCCTGAGATGCAGCACGCCGCGCCCAAAGGGACCCGACACTTCACCCTCCCGTGGAGGCTGAATCTTCTGCACCTCCCCGCTCTCCTCACCCCCGAGCACTCCCAACCTCTAGCATGTGTGTGAACGTGAGTGCGTGTGTGTGTGACCACGTGATTGCACAAAGTGAAACTGAAAGTAAAACAAATAAACATAAAAGAAGAGCACTGCATACCACCTAACCGTGTCTGCTGTCGTCTGTGTTTTCCTGTGTTACCTGGTCTCGCAACAGTCGTCTTACACAACACGCCGTCTCTGCCGTCACGGCTAACGCTTAGCTACAAAGCTAACTAGCGCCTAAGACGAGGCTGAATCCCAAATCCCTCTCAACCCCTGATCAAGGGCACTAATGGATGTGTGGAACAAAGGATTGTATTGTACACCCTACATAGTGCACTAGCTTTCCATTTAACACTATTTGGGATTCGACCCCTGAACCCAGACGTTAACAGAGCTGATATTCTAAAGTGTAATCAATGGAAATATAAAGTAAATCTGGTGAGTTTCTCAGGACTGTCCATCACCTCCATGGTTTATTCTCCTCACCTGTCGGCTACAGAGTACCGCTAAGAGTTTAACACGACTTCCACGCTTTTAATTAAACGGTCGTTCGCTAACTGTCGGTCGTCAGCTCCGCGAGTCGTCGTTAGTTAGTTCCGCCAGGCGCTTAAGGATATGTGTGGGCGGAGCAAAATAACTGGTTAAATAACGGAACAAATTATAATCTGTTGATAATAAATAGGGTTGTGGAACTGTTGTATAAAAACAATATCGCATTTGAGGTTGTGCTGCTGTACTGAATATCAGCACAGCTGTGAACTCCATTGCTTAAAATGGACATCACAGCAAATGTTTGGTAAAATAATAGAGGTTTATGTGCTTAGTGCTTTTAACGTTCATGCAAAGTAGCTTTACAGAGACTGCATGCAGACGTAGAATCCTAAGGACCAGAGTTGACAAGAGGTGCCCAAGAGAAAACATCCTGAGACAACATGAGGACCAGCATAGAGACATGCGCAGACATTTTGAGAGATGGTTGCGTCTCGACGACGGCACTTCACCAAACCACAAGACTGCAGGTCGAAGGCTTTAACATCACTGATTTCTAGGAAATTTCCTTCTATTTCAAGGAAAAACTAAGTGGTACCAAAATCCAATAAAGTTCAGATAAAAGTGCATATGCAAACTCAACTATTCACTGAGTAAAAAGAAAATGTCTCAGGGCTGGTTTACATCCCAGTGTGCTGCTTGTAATCCAGTGCATGAGGGAAGAAGTGTAACAGATAGCTGAAAGAGATAGTTGTTGTTCAGAGTACTATTAAAATCTATCTTTAGCAAAAGAGAATGGTTGGAATAAAACTTGTTGGGGGGGGGGGGGGGTGATGTGAATGTGAAATATAACTATATTCTTTATAATCTAAAGGTAGGTACATATTTTTTAGCTTTGATGAATGCCAAAGGAGTGAAAAAGGAATTAGCGTCTAATATGTCTGATTTATGTACGCTCACATGAATCATGTACATGGATTATTTTAATGGGGTCATGCATATGGTTTAGTAGGAATTAAAAAAACATATAAAACTTTAATGTCTGATAACTCTGATCATTTTAAGTGTTACCTGAGAACCACTGATGTGATGTGAGGTTCTAACTGGATATTGTTCACTACAGTACATGTTATACTCTGTGATAGCTGTTAAAGCCCGGGAAAGTTTTATACTGCAGTCTGCTGAAAGAACAGACCCTGTTGCTGGACAAGGTTAAGTCAGTTGTGGCTTATTGAAGCATATTTTTAATCAGGAACATTCAGACAACAACACTCCATGCTACCTGAAGGCCATATCAATTATAATTATTACACAAACCTCTTAGTCAATTTGTCTTAAACTTAGTTACTTCTTCAGGCAACGCATTACATTTTGTAGGGTTTAGATTCAGTAGGCAATAAACAAGTATAAATACAAATTAAAGATTAAATACTAGAACAGCATACAGACAAAAATGTGTGCAAAATTAAGCTAAGGAATTGTGCTTAAATCATCAACATATGAAGGAATGTCTACCGTTAAAGAATTTAGTTAAAGGACAGCAGTGGCGTATAAAAAAATCCCTCTTGAGTGGATGAGCAGTTCATAAAGTCGACCACATTGTTCAAAGTTCATCACACCCTATTACAAAAACACCCACTCATTACAAAATAATAGAGTATTACAGTAGTAGAGTATTCCTGCCTGATTTACAAAGTCTTGCTGGTCACCAGAATTTCCGCTTGCTTTCTGATTTTGATATCGTCTAATGTTTCAGAATGTTTGCCAGTCTTGTTGAATAAACATTACATGTAACTGCAAAGATTTCTGCCATCTGACAGATTACTTCTCTACTAACATGGATGCAGCAGGTGAGAAGGACGCGCGAGATGCTGCAGCAGCACAGCACCGTCTAACTGGAGAGCTTCAACAGCACCTGTCGCTGTCCGACGCAAACTCATACAGCTCAATATACGGTACAGTAGAGCAAAAATCTCCCACCAATTCTGCTCATTTCCTTATTACCTGTTCTTACAAGTATTCACAAGAGTCAGCTCAGTGTAAGGGCTTCAGACTTCAGTCTGTGTTTCTATGAGGAAATCTCTGAACAACCTGAACCTCAAGAAGTGCAAAACGGCCTTCAGCACCACTTCTAGCCACTTTGATCATTGCACAATGGCACTTAGACTTTCTTGTTTTTCCCTTAGTGTCCCATGCTTGTGATAAACGATGTCAATGCACGATGACATTCTGATATACAGTAGAAGTAAAGGGGGAAAAAATTATTAATCCAAATGAATGGAAATTACATTATTTAACATGAAACTTTTAGTAACACCTTTCATGCACACACATCATAAGCCTTTAAAAAAAAGTAAAAAAAAAAAAAAAAAAAAAAGTAATTTCACATACATAAATTCTGACGAAGGAAGATACACATTGCTCATATGAAAAACATAACCAGTCTACATACAGGTTAGATGATAAATATTTATATAAATTCATTAAATTTGCCCCTTTTTGATAGTTACATTTTATTTTCTAATGTCTTGTGGCTCAAAACAGGAAATAACGTTCTTTTTTACAGATTGGAAATCTTAATCTGCTGCTTCATATATTTTGCATATACAGTACAGAGCAAAAGTTTGGACACCCCTTCTAATTCAGTGAGTTTTCATTATTGTGTTATGTCTTTATTGCGTTCTTTCTTGTGTTCTTTAGCCCACACGCGTCTCCTCTGCTTGTTGCCTGTCCTTAGCTGTGGTTTCCTAGCAGATATTCTAGCATGAAGGCCTGATTCACACAGTCTGCTCTTAACAGTTGTTCTAGAGATGTGTCTGCTGCTAGAACTCTGTGTGGCATTGACCTGCTCTCTGATCTGAGCTGCTGTTAACCTGCGATTTCTGAGGCCGGTGACTCGGATGAACTTATCCCCCGCAGCAGAGGCGACTCTCGGTCTTCCTTTCCTGGGCCGGTCCGCATGTCAGCCGGTTTCTTTGTAGCGCTTGATGCTTGTTGTGACTGCACTCGGGGACACTTTCAAAGTTTTCCCAATTTTCCGACTGACTGACCTTCATTTCTTAAAGTAATGATGGCCGCTCGTTTTTTTCTTCACTTAGCTGCTTTTTTCTTGCCATAATACAAATTCAAACTCTTTGAATGAGAAGGGGTGTCTGAACTTTTGCTCTGTACTGTATCTGCTGCTTCACTAAATTTTTCATGTAAGAGAAAATGGTTTTATTCTTGATTGTATGATATTCTTTAAAACAGCTTAAAACAACCCTTTTCTTATGATTTATAGTTTCTTATTCTTTATGGTCTTCAGCTATATAATGAATCAGATTATATTTCTACAGTATCTGACCCAGTGACACACGTTATTGCATATATACCGTACTTATCAATTGTATCTTTTCAATTTCATTTCTTTTACATTACCCCCAGTCCCCAGGATAAGATAGTTAATAGTTCCACACACTTCATATAAAATGCATAAAAACATTATAATATACAAATTAACCTTGAATGAATTTACACACTTGGACAAAATTGTTGGTACCCTTCAGTCAATGAAAGAAAAACTCACAATGGTCACAGAAATAACTTTAATCTGACAAAAGTAATAATAAATAAGAATTCTAATGAATGTTAACCAATGAAAGTCAGACATTGCTTTTCAACCATGCTTCAACGGAATTATAAAAAAATATGAACTCATGGAACAGGCCTGGACAAAAATGATGGTACCCCTAACTTAATAGTTTGTTGCACAACCTTTTGAGGCAATCACTGCAATCAAACGATTCCTGTAACTGTCAATGAGACTTCTGCACCTCTCTGCAGGTATTTTGGCCCACTCCTCATGAGCAAGCTGCTCCAGTTGTTTCCGGTTTGAAGGGTGCCTTTTCCAGACGGCATGTTTCAGCTCCTTCCAAAGATGCTCAATAGGATTGAGGTCAGGGCTCATAGAAGGCCACTTTAGAATAGTCCAATGTTTTCCTCTTAGCCATTCTTGGGTGTTTTTAGCTGTGTGTTTTGCGTCATTGTCCTGTTGCAAGACCCATGACCTGCGACTGAGACCCAGCTTTCTGACACTGGCCAGCACATTTCTCTCTAGAATCCCTTGACAGTCTTGAGATTTCATTGTACCCTGCACAGATTCAAGACACCCTGTGCCAGATGCAGCAAAGCAGCCCCAGAACATAACAGAGCCTCCTCCATGTTTCACAGTAGGGACAGTGTTCTTTTCTTGATATGCTTCATTTTTCCGTCTGTGAACATAGAGCTGATGTGCCTTGGCAAAAAGTTCCATTTTTGTCTCATCTGTCCATAGGACATTCTCCCAGAAGCTTTGTGGCTTGTCAACATGTAGTTTGTCATATTCCAGTCTGGCTTTTTTCTGATTTGTTTTCAACAATGGAGTCCTCCTTGGTCATCTCCCATGTAGTCCACTTTGGCTCAAACAACGACGGATGGTGCGATCCGACACTGATGTTCATTGAGCATGAAGTTCACCTCGGATCTCTTTAGAAGTCTTTCTGGGCTCTTTTGTTACCATTCGGATTATCCGTCTCTTTGATTTGTCATCGATTTTCCTCCTGCGGCCACGTCCAGGGAGGTCGGCTACAGTCCCATGGATCTTAAATTTCTGAATAATATTTGCAACTGTAGTCACAGGAACATCTAGCTGCTTGGAAATGGTCTTATAGCCTTTTCCTTTAACATGCTTGTCTATAATTTTCTTTCGAATCTCCTGAGACAACTCTTTCCTTCGCTTCCTCTGGTCCATGTTGAGTGTGGTACATACCATGTCACCAAACAACACAGTGACTACCTGGAGCCCTATATATAGGCCCACTGACTGATTACAAGATTGTAGACACCTGTGATGCTAATTAGTGGACACACCTTGAATTAACATGTCCCTTTGGTCACATTATTTTCAGTATTTTCCAGCGGTACCATAATTTTTGTCCAGGCCTGTTCCATGAGTTTATTTTTTTTAATAATTCTGTTGAAGCATGGTTGAAAAGCAATGTCTGACTTTCATTGGTTAACATTCATAGAATTTTTTAAAATTATTACTTTTGTCAGAATAAAGTTATTTCTGTGACCATTGTGAGTTTTTCTTTCATTGACCGAAGGGTACCAGCAATTTTGTCCACGTGTGTAATTACTAGTGGTAAAAAGGTGAGTATAGTTCTTTTCATGATGTAATCAACATGGTAACTCCAGCTCAGTCTGTTATCACAAGTCACCCCCAGATATCTAAACAGTTCCACAGATCCGTTTACATATGTTCTGATTCGTCCTTTCTACAATGAATGTAGTTTTTTTAACGTTTGCACAGGGTGCCAATCCATCACAGGGCACACACTCTCTCAAAATGTCAGTTAGCCTAATCTGCAAGTCTTTGGACTGTGGAAGGAAACAGGTTCTTGCTCACCTCCTCCAACACCAAGTGTACAGGATGTCAGGAGCTGGAAATGCGTTCCACTTTCACATCATCATCAGCCCCAGGGTAGTGACGGCGGCTCAAGGCAAAGTGTACAAGCTGGCTGGTGTTCAAGAGCTACAGACGTCTATTAACTCGTGTCAAAGTGCCTTTGAGACTGGCTCACGCTCTAACCTGTAGTATCTCTCTAAGAAAAGTTCACCTGCTGAGAGATACTATAACCTGAGCAGTCGGTAATTACTGAGTGTAAAAGATTAGCATGAGGAGTGGGACCGCTGGTTGGACGGGAAGGCACACTTCAGCTCTCGCCAGGCACATTCAGCACTTTTCAGTTCGGTTTGTTAAATTGATCAGACTCCATCACCACCAAAGCTGACTGTTTATAATGCGTGTATCCAGCATCTTAAAAAAAAAAAAAACACAGCGACTCATTCTACTGTACAACCATCCTGCTTTGTCAGTGCACTCAGTGTGCTCCTGTCTGAATGACCAAACTTTTATGTCTTTTTCTATTCCGTGTTTTTTTTTTGTGTGTGTGTGTGTTCTACTTCCTGGTGTATTCAGTATCCATCCTTTAATGCATTTTCAAAATGTGTCACATTACCTACTGTAAACCCTTTTATACCCTTTTTATAGATTTGATAGTTTTTCTAAAGTTAAAAAAAAAACCTTTATACTCTTCCTAGACTGTTTTATACTCTTTGATACTTATTAAAGTGCTACAAGGTATTCATCTTATTGTTTTGATTTATTTTTAAGTATTACTTATTGTTTTACTGTTTTATTTGCTTGTTCTACACAATAAGGGTGGACCTTTTATTGTTGTTTATTGTTTTAATTTGGATTTCATTTCATTTTCTTTTCTTTTCTTTTTTAATGCGAAAATGTTTAAGAATTCAAATCATCAACGTTGTCATGCACACTCGCTCCGCGACCGGCACAAGGACCCGGAAGTAAGACGGTCGCGCTTTCAGAAAGCATAAAAGGAAACAAGATGGCGCTTCACATCGCTCAGTCATTGAGTTTATTCATGCCTTCGCTATCGCTTCACCAACTATTTCGTGAGTACTCACCTATTCAGGTTGCTCCCTTGATTGAGTGTGTGTTGCCAGAACGCGGATTTATTTGTGTAGATCCTTGCTCTTTGTGTAAGAGAGTTCTAAGAGTAAACACGTGGTTATCCTGCCTGCTCGCGATGCTTCCGCGTTTGGGTTTACCGTCCACGCAACACGGGCTAACTGCTAAGGCTACTGTGTTCATAACTCGGTTGCTCATGACAGAATGACTGAGCCTAAAGCAGTAAACCAAGCAGAGTTTGCTCGCCTCTGCGCTGTGGTTGACCAGCATGCCGAGCTGATCAATGAGCTCCGTGGTGAAGTCGTGTCTCTCCGAAAGGAGCTCCAAGACGTCGCGGTTTTGCGCCGCGAGGTGGCGGAGCTGTGGCAGGAGAACGTGACCCTCCGCGAGGCGGCTGTTCAGTTGGCTGTTGCCACGCCCGCCGCCCCCTCCCCCGCCCCTCTGACATTTTCATTGCTTTACCAGATAAGTGGGATGGCACAGATGGGAAGTGCAGTGTGTTTTTAACAGCATTAGATCTTGTGTTTGAGTTCAATTCCACCAGGTACTCCACAGACCGACTGCGCGTTGCACTTCTCGTCTCATTGCTATCCGGGCAGGCAGATGAGTGGTCCACGGCGGTTCTCAGGTCAGATTCGGACACAGCCTATTCATACGGAGAATTCACCCGACAACTCAAACTGACCTTCGAACATCCTGCTGCTGAGGTGGAGACCGACAGCAAACGATCAGGCCCGGTGAGTCAGGGGGGCAGCTCACCGGGTCACCTCCATCTCGCCGCCACCACACCCAGCATCTCGTGTCTCATGGTTCAGGTACACCTCGAATTTGGCCACAGACGAGTCAAAAGTTCCGTGTTCATCGACTCCAGGGCTGCTGGAAACTTTAGTGACTGCTCCTATGCCAAGAGATTGGGGGTGGAGACTGAGGCGTTATCCCAGCCAGTTCGAGTGACATCCGTCGATGGTCGGCCCCTTTCCTCCAGCCCTATCACCACCCAGACTCGGCCCATCACCCTCACCATTGACCAACACCAAGAAGAAATCCGCTTTGACCTCACCTCCATTTCCTCGCCACCCATCATCTTAGGATACCCCTGGTTATTGCAGCATGACCCTCTCATCTCCTGGTCTCAAAACCGGATCCTGCAATGGGGTCCGACCTGCCTCGAACTCTGCCTACAAACGCCGGCTGGGACGTGCTCTAGGGAGTCCGAGGCCCCCGATGTTGACACCAACGCCATCCCTCCTGCATATCCAGACCTGGCTGAGGTCTTTTGTAAGAGACGTGCCGACCATCTTCCTCGGCATTGCCCCTACGACCTGGCTATTGAGATCCAGCCAGGTTTTACTCCACCCCGCGGCCGTCTATACTCTCTCTCTTCCACCGAGACGTGGGCGATGGAGGAGTATGTGTTCTCCGCTCTCCGTCAGGGTACCATCCGACCCTCTTCCACGCCCGCTGCCGCGGGATTTTTCTTCGTAAAGAAGAGTTCGGGCGAATTACATCCTTGTGTTGACAATCGGGGGCTGAATAACATCACCATAAAAAACCGACATCCGCTGCCTCTTACCAACTCAGCCCTGGACGCCCTCTCTGGTGCCACGATTTTTACAAAGTTGGACCTCCGGACCGCCTACAACTTAGTGCGTATCAGAGAGGGTGATGAGTGGAAGACAGCCTTCATCACCCCTAATGGACATTACGAAAGCCTTGTTATCCCCTTCGGACTCTGTAACGCCCCCGCAGCTTTCCAGCAGTTTATGAACAATGTTCTCCGGGACATGTTGGGAAAATGGGTATTTGTCTACCTAGACGATATACTCATCTACTCACGCACCGCCGAAGAACACATCCGACACGTCAGGGCCGTCCTTAAGAGATTGCTCGCCCACCGACTGTACTGTAAGTTGGAGAAGTGCGCTTTTCACAAGCGCTCCACCACGTTCCTGGGCTTTGTCATCTCGTCCCAGGGTGTGGCCATGGACCCACAGAAGCTTGAGGTTGTACGTCATTGGCCCCTACCCAAGACTCTCAAACAGCTTCAACGGTTTCTTGGGTTTGCAAACTTCTATCGTCGCTTTATCCGGGGCTACAGTACAGTCGCAGCACCCCTCACCGCACTCCACAACTCGCCCCTCATCTCATCCCTTCCAACTCAACTCCACTGCCATCAGCGCATTCTCCAAACTCTGCCATCTATTCACCACCGCTCCAATTCTCCTCCATCCAGATGCCGACCAACAATTCGTTGTGGAGGTGGACGCCTCAGAGGTGGGCGTTGGGGCTGTTCTCTCCCAGCGGGGTCCAGACCAGAAACTACACCCTTGTAGTTTCTCCTCCAAAAAATCTGACCCCACTCAGCAGCGATACGGGGTAGGGGACCGCGAGCTGCTGGCCATAAAGTCGGCTTTGGAAGAATGGCTCCAGGGCGCCAGAGAACCATTTATCGTCTGGACCGACCACCAAAAACTCATTACCATCAAGAACCTAAAACAACTCAACCCCAGGCAGGCGCGGTGGGCTCTATTTTTCGAGTCTTTTGATTTCCACCTATCCTATCGCCCGGGGTCAAAGAACATCAAAGCCGACGCCCTCTCCCGACAACATGAGGGGGACGTCCCCCGGGCGGACCCCGCGTCTTGTAATTCACCAATTATAATAAGAAAAAAAATGAAAATAGAATTACCCCACAGATCTATAAAAACGACTGTACAGTAGAAAACCTCATTTTAAAAAGCATTTTAAAAAGCAACTTGAAATTATAGGTGCACTTTGAAATTATTCCTAAAAAGGACCAAAACAACATCCACAGACATCACCAAAAAAAAAAAAAAAACAGATTAGTACTCTCAGTAACCTAAATGTCTAAGACATAAATAATGAGATCAGTTCAGATGCTATCTCTTATCAGAGAACACACAATGTCATTTGCTTGTCATTGAAGGTATTATCTATTTTCTTAAATCTTCGGCTAAGAGTTAAGGATTTCTCTTTAATTTTAATTTCTTTTTAAAGGAGAAATGAGGAAAAGTTGCCGCACTCACCTACATGATGATGTGATCAAACATTTCAAAGGAGGATTAATGAAATCATCAACAAGTCAGCAGAAGAGTAGGAGTGATATACTGTATAGGTGAAGGGAAGGGATCCTTTCAAAGACTCAGCATTCTCAGGTGAGGCAAGAATCACTGATCATGTACAGTAGTGTATCGCTGTAGTGCACTATATCTTCATGTCATACTGTATATAAATATGTGTAGAATAAAATAATTAGACGTCAGGTCTATAAGCGGGTGGTTTGAGTGATAGAGGGCTTGGACTGCTCAGTTTCTGTGAAAGCGTGGATTTTTTTTCATTGAGAGTATGACTACAGGCCCACACACTGCAATTCACAGATAATCATACTGCCATGGTGGGTTTATTAAATAAAAACTAACCAGAGCAAACATGAAGAAATAGCTGACGTGTTAAAGGACAGATTACAAAGAAGAAGGGGAAGTTCTGGAGGACAAAACAACAATTCTTTTTAAATTCCTACAAAGGGGAACATTTAAAAACAATAAAGAATGAGCACTTGATTCACATATACCTTATGCAGGTGCCTGGAGATAAACTCTCTTTTTTTTTGTAAAAAGACCCTCTAAGGTGACGAGACGTTTAATGTGGTTATGACGTTTGATTGTGACAAATCATCCTGCTAGGAAATTGTAGGTGGGATGTAGAAATGCATACTCAAGTATCTGTTGTACAGTAATTATATCAAAAGGTACCCAAAAAGGTGTAAAGGCCACTGGTGGTTTACAGAGAGAGAGAGAGAGAGAGAGAGAGAGAGAGAGAGAGATGGACAGCAGCCATATCATTTGGTACACCTGTCCTTCTGCTCTTTGATGCAAATATCTAATTAGCCAGCAACTCGATACATTTAGGCATGCAGACACTTCAAGTTGTTCAAGCTAAGCATCAGAACGGGGAAGAAAAGATGGTTTAAGTGACTCTGCCCACATTGAATTGTTTTGCTCAAGATGGTGGATTGGTCTGTCTTCACATGATGCTGTAAGTATAATCTTTACAAATCTGGGCACCCCAAAGTACCAGAGCACTGGTGGCTCAGTGGGAGGTGTTTCGCCTGCCATGTGAAAGGGCCGGGTTCGATTCCCAGCCACTGGATGAAGTGCCTGTCCCAAACCCAGATAAAAATGGGAGGGTTGTGATCAGAACGACATCTGGTGTAAAAACTTGTTACCAACCTCTGTGCCGACTCGCTGCCAGGAGCAGGCCAACAACAATTTATTTGATTTGCAATAAATAAAAAATATATAGTATGAGTTAGTCTACTCAATAATGCAAGTAAAGAACGATTAATATGAATGAGTACAACAAACTCAAAAACTGATTGGAACATCATTACTTAAAAAAATTGATGTATGCGTGATTGATTTCCTCAAATTTTTGGAGTTTTGCCAACTTATCCGGGTTTACAGTACAGTCATGTAATGCTTCTCTCACTTTTCTCCACATACAGTACAAGACCTCATCTTAGCTGTTGCCCCATGCTGCCCCTCAGACTCAGACCCACAGCCTGTTGAAGACCTGCTGCCCCTGCCTACCAACCAGTGACCCAATGCCTCACATACTGCAAGACCCCTCCATGCATTTCCCATGCTGCACAGAACTACAGTACATTTTGTACTCACTCACTCACTCACTCATCATCTACAGTATACCACTTTATCCTGTATTAAAAGGAGGATATCCCAGGAGCCTTAGGGCACGAGGTACAGGGTACACCCCGGACAGGGTATATCTTGTCATTTTCATCTTAAATAATGGAGCATTGATTTGTTGATCAAATCAAACTTAGCAAAAGTCAGCATGGACAGTTATGAGGTACAGTATACGTCCAACCTGAGTCCGTACTGTACGGCATGGGCAGTGTGCCTCTGGTGGTTTAGAGGTGATTGTACTGTACCTCACCGATTAGCTAATGCCCACTTGATACTAGGTTGCTGATCGGCCACTGCGCTTGGATCTCAAGATTGCATCAACAAACAGACAGAATTTTTTGCATCAGGAAAACCACGTAGAACAAGAAACCAGCATTCAAACAAGTAGCCAAGAAGAAGATCAGGACCATGTTGTTTCAGACAACCTGCAACAAATCACTGTGATCAGGAAAAACAGCAAGCATTAACCCTGAACTGAGACCTCTGGACATTAGCATAGCAGCCTTGGGGAAGAAATGATGTCACACACGTCACACACATGTCACACATTTCCACACCAAATCGAGATCGAGACCAAACCAGACGGAGGCAGAGCAGAACGCCTGAGGAACCTCAGAACCGTGATTTCCATTAAAGAAAATGAAAGAAATCAATGGATGGGATAAAATGGTTGATCATTTGTCATGCAGGTAGTCAAATGATTTCAATTTATTTACTGAGTTTTACTTACTTTATTATGAGCTATGGATGCTTCAATTGTTCAAGTCTAAATTCACACTGGCATTTGGCAGACACCCTTATCCAGAGTGACTTTTTTTTTTACCTCATTATATATCTGAGAAGTTGAGGGTTAAGGGTCTTGCTCAAGCGCCCAACAGGAACAACTTGGTGGTTGTGAGATTCGAACATGGGACGTACCACAGTCCAATGCCTTAACCAGCCCTGACCCTGCTCAGCAACATGATGCAGCAATAAAAACAAACTCCAAGGGCATCCACGGGTATTTTCTTTACTGATAAAAGAGGTGTATTCCATGATGACTGCCAGGATTCATTTAATTTACATTAAAGCATCTGGCAGACGCTCTTATCCAGAGAGACTTACAAAAAGTGTTTAAAGTTTCCGTCATTGGATAGATACTTACACTGGGTTGCTATCTACGTAAGTGCCATCAGTCAAACACAGTTGGGAAGAGGGCGTTTTTTGTTTTTGTTTTTTTTGGGGTGGGGAGTAGACCAAGTATTGATAAAAACAGATACGTCTTGAATCGTCATTTAAAGACTCGTCTGTACGGACATCTAGAGGAAGTTCACTCCACCACCTCGGTGCCAGAACAGAAAAGAGTTTGGATGAATGTCTTCCTTGATCCCTAAAACATGATGGGACGAGGCGAGCGATGCTGGAGGATCGGAGGGAACGTGGTGCGGTGTGTGGTCTGATTAGAGCAGAGAGGTAAGTGGGTGCTGGGCCATTTTTGGCTTTGTAGGCAAGCATCATGGTTTTGAAATTGATGCAGCAGCTACAGGAAGCCAGTGCAGGGAGCGGAGGAGTGGGAGAACTTAGGAGAAGGTTGAAAACGAGACATGCCACTGCCTTCTGAATCAGCTGCAGAGGACGAATGGTGGACAGAGGCAGACCTGCCAGGAACGAGTTGTAGTGGTCCAGTCTTGAAATAACAAGGGATTGAACAAGCACCTGAGTGGCCCGTGAAGAAGGATTCATCGGCTTGGCATTGGCAGAGTGAGGAATCATTTTCATGAATTTCATGAATTGGAGTCCTGTCCTTAAGTCCATTGAAAGTTATTAGGATTTGCTAGAGAACACTTCATGGAGTGGTTCAACTCTCTATCATCAGATGAAGATCTTGGCCAAAAATTAATGCTACCCTGGACAAGAAATGCTTTTGTACAATTTTGTTGAAGCAATGCCACGACAAATGCTCTATAAAAGGTACTACGATGTAAATATTCCACTTTCTACTTTTTGTTTGTCCATGTGATGTAGTTTACTGAGCAGCAATGAATTAGACATTTAGCTGGAAAGGCATGCACCTGGAGATGAATAATTTTACCGGGTAAGGCAAACATCATGGCCATGATACGAGTGGATCAGTGCAGAGAGCTAAAGAATTGTATCAGACTAAAGTTGTGATCATACGGTTACAACCCTGGTGATCTGACTAGAGTAGATGCCTGTGGCTAGCCTGAGGGCTGGGGATGCCAGTAGGATGTCTTCAGTGAAAACAAGTAAATAAAAGATAGGATGATAATATCACTGTGAATAAAAAACACAGAGAGAAGCTAAACATCCGATATACATAAATAATGACCATGAATGTAGATGAGGCCACTTTTATATGTAGTGAATGGAATTCCATTAGGCACACATTAGACAATGTTCACTTTTATTTGCATGGTACACTGTAAAAAATGTCTGTAAATTTAACAGTAAAATACCGTATAAATGCTACAGGATAAAACCGTATTTCACAAAACTTGCGATGACCGTAGAATTTACAGTGAAAAACTGTCATTAGTTTTTACAGAGTGAGACCTTAAATTTAACAGTTAAAAACGTGAGAATATGGTTTATTGCAGTAACATTTACGATATACTGTATTTATAAAAAGGAATACATTATTTTGTCTTCAACAGTTTTCCATAAGCATTATGAATATGACATTATGCCTCATGGATGTAACATATAAACTCTCAGAGAAGGTATTTGTTACTAATATACTGAAGCATCAGTTTATATTTTATTAAACCCTTGTTGATAGAGTTTAAAAATCTGAATTATATCTGTGTAGACTTTTTTTTAAATAGAAAACTAGTGCATATGCACTACTACACTACTACACTACTACACTCCCCGCACTATAAAACACAGCGTGCAAGTTGTGCAGGGGACGCGGGGAAACCGAGAAAGAGTGGCACGCAAGCGGGGCGATGGAACGCGCCCCAAGGACTTCAAAGCTGTGACTCGTATATCCACCCTTCTCATTGCCACGACCTCTCACCAGCCTGAGCGCTGCCCACCAGACCTGCACGTGCACACCTTTCCTTTCCTTTTTCCCTTCCTCCCTCCTTTTACTCTTTCCGTCCCTAAATAAAACCCGTTACAAAATACATGAACATATTTGACACCCCTGTGCAGTGTGCATTTAATTAGAACAGAATTAGAAACGTCCCTGCATAACATTGTCCTCTCTCTCTTTCTGTAACAGGCTTCTCCTTTTACGCCCTTTACATATTGATGCAGCTGCTCTAGGCTTAAGTGTAAACTTGATTGTCTTCTTGCTATGAATAAAGAAAAAAACAATAGTTATAAACACGCAAACAAACATTGCAACTGAGAAATTTAAAATTCCTTTCACGGCACAAGTTGTCTACAGATTTTATTATTATTATTATTATTATTATTATTATTATTATTATTATAATTATTATTATTATTATATGTACTGCACAATTTCTGTTTCTTCTTAACCACTCAAGCGTTTTGTTGTACGGCCTGCTCATCTTCTTATCATTACAACACAACCACACTCATGCATACACACACAGCATTGTTTAGGTACACTTCTCAACAGCGTGTGCATATCCACAATCATGGACAAACACTTTTTTTCCTGGAAATTGGCAGCGACCGACATGCAGCTGGTTGTAAAATTTGCATATGCGCTAAACTCCTGCATGGCAAATACTGGGCCGATGTGATAAAGCAAAAAAAGAAGCTAACACCAGGCCCATAAACAAACATCCAATCGCCTCCATCAGTTTGCCTGACACAAATCACCATTTCAGTTTAGGCAGTTTAGGAATCTCTCTCTCTCTCTCTCTTAAATGTTTTTGCTCCCCCGAGGCAATGCGACTATGGATAATGTACTTAAACAGTTCAAAACGTCAGCAAGTGTTATCCACAGCTATGACGCCGACCACACGATGAGAGGAACAACTACTGTATGTGTCAGATGTGTCAAGTGCTTTATAACGCTTCACAAAAAAAAAAAAAAAAAACAGACCCTTTAATTATATGTAAATTATATGATAAACCAGTCTTCAACATAGTCGGACGCCTGCAAATAAACACCGTTTGTCCATCAGGTGGCTCGGAAACACACACTCAGCTTAAATCAGACTCAATAGAAAAACTGATTAAAATAATGAAAAGTACAGTTTTATTCTCTAAAGTCACGATCAGTAAAATAAATGAAAACTCATTTTAAGCCTTGATTTCGTCCAGCGCATAGAACAAGCCGTTTGCAGTCGACCGGGAAGGGGTCAGTCCTGCTCCTCACGCCCATTCACTATTCCTTTCCATGTTCAATCCTTTTCCATGGCATGAAAATAAACACAATACACATAATAATGAACACAATAAGAAGCTGAGTGTGTTAAGCATCAATCTTTATATCTTTATATCAGGTCTGCTGATGTGCATGCTTCTCTAATATTAATTCTATATACAGAAGAATGATCTTGTATGATAGAGTGAGCAGCGTCCTGATCACAAATGTTCTGTATGTTTTTTTGTTTGTTTTTTAAAAAAACATTTCATATTTATATACTGCATGTTTGTGTTTGAAATGGAAAAATGTTACCATTCCTCTATAATCCTGCAGGTGCTGAGCTCTGAACTACACACACAGCACAACCTCCTGCGTGATAAGAGTAACAAAATCTGGAGAAAAAAAATATTGCATTGGGTTATAGACAGGAGGTCCATGATGATTCCCATCTCGACTTATCATAACATATCACTCGGCGTCTAATTGTGACTTTCATCATCTTGAATCTAGTAATTGTAAACATCATGATTTTCTAAATAAACAAACTTTTTTTCAGATGTTGTTAGAATTAGAATTAGAATTCCGAACAAACTTAGCACATAACTAGCGCCTGCTCCACAGTAGGAATAGTTTAGAGTGCGCCACCTGTAGGATTTTAGAGGAGCTGCAACATTTTACGGCTGCAAAAATAAAAAGGTATTTATTGTGAAAAGGTTTGATTTTAGAGTCAGTATGACGATACATGAATTGCTACACAAAGGATTCGTGATACATACATGAACACCCCCCCCCCCCGCCCCAATCGTCATGAGACGTTTTCTCTAATCACACAGTGTAACTGTCCCAAAAACCTTTGCCAGTTGGTTTCCTTTGATTATTTAAAAATATATATTTTTGTTTTTAGTTAGCATAAGGTATAGCCTTCATTAGGCTTTAATGTAGCTGGGCTAAATATTTTTGCTTTTGTAAAGTCGGCTTTACAAGGATCCTGAAAACGAAAAAAAAAAAAAAAAAAGAAACATTTATAATCATGTCAAATAATTTCCATAGACTCGGTGGGAGTGCTTTTTTTTTCTGTGCTTCTGCATGAGTGTTTAGAATTAGAGTGTGTATTTTTTGGCCTTGGTGATTGTTGGAGTTCCAGTTTCTTGCCAAAGTAATCAATAAGCCAAACAGGCAGAAGATGAGTAGTTAGAGCATGCGAGGCTGAAGTCAAACACAGATAGGTTATCTGGCCTGCACAGTGCACACTTCTGTGCAAATATTTTATTAACAAAGTGCTTCATTTAAAAAATAAATAAATAAATAAATAAATAAATAAAATCTTGTTTTATGGTGCAGCATGGCTTATTGGTCATGTATCACTGAGCACAGGTCAACAAAGCTTTCGGATTAGAGGGAATAAGAGAAGGGGCGAGACAGAGACCAAACATATAGACAGGTGACAAAGCATTGGAAATACCAACACATACAGTACTGTAGCGCTGTAGTAGAGCGGCTTCACTGGCTATTAGCGGAGATTCTGCTGGAATGACCAGGAGCATTTTGTCTTTAATTTAGGGGTGGCTGAGAACATTTCGGTAAAAAATGTCCCGTAGATGTTCTGTTGCAGACGTCTCCGATCGTGCTCCTGCGAAATTCAGCTTCAGCCCAGAGGTAACGTATTGGGCTGAGATCTGGTGACTGCGAGGGCAATAGCAAATCATTTACATTTGTCTTTTGGATAGAGACAGGGTCCTACTGGAAGTGGGCACTCTGTTTAAAATAGAAATATTTCATTTCATTTCACTTTTTCACACATGGCTATGTAGTTTTGGATTTTATTTTCCCGTAATAATTAAAACCTTTATTTAAAAAACTGTATAATGTGTTATCTTTGACTAATATTTATATTTGTTTGATGATCTGAAACACTAAATTGTAACAAACATGCAACAAAAAAGAAAAAAAAAAAAAAAAGAAATCAGTAAGGGGGCAAACACTTTTTCACACCACTGTAATTAAGCAATACAGATGTACGACATTTATTATCTTTTGCCACAATATTTATTCTTTTTTAGAGGAAAGTAGAATTTGGTCCATCACCAACCTGGTAAATGTGTCAGAAGCCTCCTGGAGAACCTCACGACGCAGGTGGTAGGTAGTGAGGTACTTGGCCCACAGCATGACACATCTCTAGCATATGGATGTTCACTGATCCAAAGGGCTGGGCCAGGTGTACATCTGCTCCTTAATTCTTGTGTGGAAGCGGTTTCTACGCCGCGCCAATAATCTATTCAAACAAGCTCTTGCTATAGTTATACTAAAAACAGCATGCATTAGATGACCAAAAGTTTGTGGACACCATGAAAAAGTGGGACTCTCTGAGGCTTGGGGAAGCGAAGGTGATTTGACAAGAGGAATGGACTGCAAAGAGAAATGGAACCACAGTGCGGCAGGAGGCTCATTAATCCTTGCGGTAACTGCAAACAAAAGATATGCAAAACTAAAAAGTCTTAATGTTATTAGTTTGTTTTGTCTGTATACTTGAACTGTGATTAGATATTAATTAATTAATTAATTAATTAGTTAATTAATTAATTATTTAAAAAGAAATGTATACAAATGCTCCCTCCTTCCCCCTGCCCCATACGCTTGATTTTTTTTTTCTTTTTTCAAATTGTAATTTATACACTATAAATTACAATTGGAGACAAAAACAAAACTCTAATCTGACTTTTATTATTGCATTTTATTATTATGGTTGCAAAATTCATGTGAATTAAACACCCAAAAGAAAATAGAAGCCATTGAAGTTTGATAAGACTGTGCTGACAATAACATTTTAT
This sequence comes from Clarias fuscus, assembly GCA_030347435.1. Taxonomy (NCBI): domain Eukaryota; kingdom Metazoa; phylum Chordata; class Actinopteri; order Siluriformes; family Clariidae; genus Clarias; species Clarias fuscus. The sequence goes on along the minus strand of CM059216.1, from coordinate 1,290,796 downwards.
TCCTGGACAACAAGGACTTTTTTAATTATTATTATTATTATTATTATTATTATTATTATTGTTAAATGCTTACATTTCCTGTTCTATTAGCCTTCTTTTTCAACTCTCAGTATGAAGAAGTGTGAAAATCAGCAGTACATGATTACGGTCAAATACAAAACACAGTATTGCAGTCAAAAAACAAATAATAAAACTTGTACAGATTTACCTTTTAAATAGATTGCAAAGGCTAAGAAAAAGTGAATTACAGCTTTCAAGCATGAATAAGAAACTCTATAAATAAAAAATTTTATTTCATTATTTCACCAGAGAGCTCTATATCTTCGGGTCTTTTATTCAAAACCCAATTTGATGAATCCTTATTAGAAATGACAAAAATAAGGTCCGTCTGGGGTATTTCAGCCTTGAGTATATTCAAAGATGATTGCATACGCTTCTTCCTTTATTTCTTGTTATTTACTTGTGTGTAGATGTTTTGCCTGAGATAACTGTAGGATTAGAGGAACAGGGAAAGCAAGACCATAGTCCTGGTGTCCTGAGCCAGTGTTTCTCCACCCGGGGTCCGTGGACCCCTTGTGGTTTGTGGTATAATTACAAAGCGTCCATAGGATTGTTCCTAAAATATTTTAACTATTTTGTTAAATGGCTCAAAACATACTTTAAATACAGGTTTTAGACCCTTTACATTTCAGAAAATCCACCTACTTGCTGTATGTATTTTCCCTACAGTATATGCTTACTCTTACACATTCCCAACTCTCTGCCTATGTAGCTTAGCGTTCTCACTGTACAATACACTGCTCCAGATCCAGTTCACCACGTCGTTGTTTGAGCAAGGTTTGCTAGCTAGCAAACTTAAATGGGAAAATGACTACAAACAAAACACACCACCTGCTGCTGGCACCAAGAAACAAAAAAGAGAAATATCAATAAAATTATTATTATTATTATTATTATTATAAGGGAGGTAGAATCAAACAATGCTATGAGCTCATCCCATGTAAAGTGCTAATCTCTAATCACAAAACAACATGTGCGGGAGGAAGATGTCGGACTTCTCTCAAAGAAAACTGGATGAGTTTAAGGGCTTCCAGTGCAACACTAAAGCCACGGCGCAGAAGTCGACATCTTGCCTCAAAGCCTTGTATATAAGCGATTCTTTCTTGTCACTAAAGCTAAAAAGCCTTGATCGCTGATGAGCTAATTGCACTTATACGATTAAAACGCCGCTCCTGTTCAGTGGCCTGCAGGACTGATGAGATGGCTGGGGACGCCGTTGAGCAGGTCGCGAATTAACTCAAATGGGACCTTTCTTTCGCTGTCCAATTAGAGGAGTCAGCTGATGTGAATGGGGAAGCACAGCTAGCTGGCTTCAAGGATAAATCAGTTGTATTTATGCAAATATGCTAGGTGTGGACGACTAAAAGAGGAAGCTGGAAACCTCCTCTGTCTAGGCAGAGAGAGCAAGCAACAACATAGCACCACCCCTCCCTGATTCACGTGTGTCAAACAACCTTGACTTCCCTAATCAGGCACCCACTATGTTCCCATCAGCAAGCCTTTTGGTTGTCGCATCGTACTATAGGGGTTATTTTCAGAGCAAACATAGTTGGAGACAAGTGTAAGCAAATGGTTGGGGAGAACCTGCTAAAGTCGGCCAGACGTCTGAAAATATACAGGAAGTTCCAACAGGTCAGAGAAGTAAACAACCAAGAAACAAACAAAAAAAAAAGAATAACTACTTGGATGAAACGTTAAACATTTTCATTTTGGAATTTCACCCAATGAAAAATCATTCGCCTGACTGTCGACAAAAATAATGAAATGGAAGAAAGTGACAAAATGAAACTGTGCAAGACTTCTAAACACACACTTGAGATAACGCTGTAATTTTTTAAACCAAGATTCTTTCACACTGTGTGGGTAAATGTAGTTTGTAGATTTTGCTGTTAATGTTGTACTTTTTTTTAAATACCTAAATAAAATGTAAAAAAAAATAATAATTGAGTGCTTCAAAAGAAAACAATTCCAAATTTTTGGAAATTAGATTTTTCAACAGGGAAAAATATTTAATTATTGGTTAGGACTGTCGCCTCACACCTCGAAGGTTGTGGGTTCAATTCCCCTCTCTGTGTGGATGGAGTTTGCATGTGCTCTCCGTGCTTGGTGGGTTTCCTCTGGGTTCCCAAATTGCCCGTAGTAGTGTATGAATGTGTGTTTGTGTGTGTGTGTGTGTGTGTGTGTGTGTGTGTGTGTGTGTGTGTGTGCAGTGGACTGGCACCCTAGTCCAGGGAGTACCCCAGCTCATGCGTGAAGTTTACCGGGAGAGGCTCCACGCTTCCTGTGACCCTGGGTGGGTGGACAAGCAGTATAGATAAATGAATAAATAAATAAATAAATAAATAAATGGATAGACATAACCAACGCAAAAACATAGAAACCTACTTAATCATTTCCACCAGTTAGTATTCACCGATCACCGGCCGATATTCATAACTAAATTTGTAATGCTAATATATATTGTGCACTTTGTCTGACTACTCCCCGAAATGTGCAGTCAGTTTGCGTATCATATCGTACTTTAATGAACATCCTCCACATCTACTGGCTGTGTTTCCTCCCTGAGCACAAAGAACTTTAATAAAGGTATCATGTTCGTCTTCATAACTATTTAAAGCCTATAGTAATATTGTTGCATGATCAGTAATTCATCTAGGTACAAGATGACCAGCAAAGCACAATTAGCAAAAGTGGAGCAATTTATTGTCATGACTTTGGACGATGTTTTTTTTTATTTTTTATTTTTTTTTATGACAAACGGACAACATTAGACCGAAAATTCACAGTAGTAATTTAAAGTCAGAGAATTTGACAACTAGCCGTGTAGAGAACAATATAACTTCCATTATGTACTGGATCCAATTAGATACAACGTCTTTGCATTTTCTTAAACAAATACTGACGAAAGCAATCAAACCCACTAGGGGTATTTTTCATGTGCAGACCTAAATAGTTTAAACTATCCTTTTTAAAAAAAAAAAAAAAAAAACTTCGATTTAGACAAAAGAAGAAGAAAAAGTAAAAAGACTGACCTTGTCTCTTGTTTCAGGAAGGCCAGATGGCACGCACCGACTTAATGAAGAGGAACGTGTAAAGGACATTCCATGCTGGATGCTGAGTAACTTCCTCCTACATAATTCCAACAAGACAGAAGAATTTCTATTAGGACCGCAGAGGACGCAGTTTTACTGATTATGTAAGAAGCTTTGAAGGCCTTTCATTTCCTGTTCGTGTTCACCAGTGAAAGATCACTTGGAGCTTCTTATAATATTACAAGGATAGTCGCTTTCTTCTCAAAAACAAAAAGACATATAATTCCACGAAGCAGACAAACTAGTTCATGCTTTTGTTCGCTTTACGTCAGAGTATTGTACTGTATCTCCTGGCTGGCTGCACGTTCCATCAGGTCCAGGAGTGCATTACTACGACCACGTTCTTTATCAGTATCTACTGCACAGTACCATCGTGGGTGCGATTTTGATTTTAACATTGGAGGGGGGCTGAGATCTCCAAACGTGTACATGTCCAAGGATGTGATCAGTGTAATAGGAAGGCTAATCTAATCTAATCTAATCATACAAACATGCAGTAGAGTACAAACATAAAAAACCATGTAGATAAAAGTCAGATCGAAAAATGAGAATAAGCATTCAGAAGTGCCGTAAGCAGCTACTGCATGGTGTGTGATGCATGTGCGTACAGTAACCGAGGACAGTAGTGCCAAGATATTTGCAGGCCATATACAGTACGGCACTTTCTTTGTCATGTGTCTTTACTTTCACGCATTATGCCAGGCATAATGTATTGATTACAGCCATATTCAAGGTCAAGGTGAATGGCCAGACTGGTTCAAGTTAACAATACTGTATATATCACGCAAATACCAGGTCGTTCCAACCACAATAAGCGCGTCTCAAAATGCATGTGTCAAACTGTAGGGCAGATGTGCTACAGCTGTGTCACAAATCCATTGATCAGATATCTCACTGCAATAATGTAGAGTTTATTCGTTTAATTTAAACACCTTCTGTTCAACAGTGCAACCTTTCTTTATTATACCCTCAGCCTCCACTGTCTTAGTGGACATTCGTACAGCGTTTGCATCTGACATACAGTAGGTGAATACATCTCGAATTTACTTATCAGAAGCACCGTTAACTGACATTGGGTTAGTGCATTTCTGTTGACAATTACGTTCAAGGTGTATTTCAGAGACAAAAAAAAAAAAAAACTAACCGGAAGATTACAGTACCTGCTGATCACCTGTTGAACTCCCGGATTACTGAGACTTTTACTGAGAAACCTAGTGACTGATTCTAGCTTCTGTTCCGCTGATTATTTTCACATGCAGTATCTTGTGTTGGACTTCGTAACTTATAAGTGTGTAAAAATTGATGCAGGTCATAAGGAAATGAATTTACAGAAGTTTGATTTGCCATGGTCCCGTGATTAGCTCAGACGTGTAGAAATATGTGCTTCATTCTGGATCTGATGGCGTTTGATAACTTTAACGTTTGCCAGTTCAGTGTTTCTGTTGAGAATGAGACGACGCCATGGAATATGCTGTGCTGTTCATTTGATAAAAGGGTGTGCAGGTAATGTTAATTAATAATGAACTTTCAAGCTTCCTAATTACCAACACTTCACAACAGAAAGAAAATGTGCACTGCACAGTCTTGTGTTTCTCTGTACTGTACAGTATGTCTCCGTGTGTGTGTAGGGTGTGAGGACCAGTGGCGGCCGGTCAATACAGGGACAAAAAAATAAACAAATGCAGGAAGAAAAAAAAAAACAATGCAGGGGCGCCGCCCCCCTTAAAGATAGGCAGAGAAGAATGCTGCTTTAACATTTAACATAATAATTATTTATTTTAATAATGGAATAAAGTCATTTAGTCACAATATTACGCTGTATTTCTTAATAAAATTTATTTGCAATTAAAAAAATCTAAACTGTATGACGTTCATTCGTGTTGGTGTACGCGGGGCGCCGGACAAACGGGTGTCTATGTAGGCGCGTACATTTTTTTTAAAGCATGTGACCTGAGGCTGAGCTCTGATTGGATCTTTTCAAATCATCCTTGGGGGCGGAGCACTGTGCGCCCTGAACCCGCCCACTTTTGTTCTTAGCGAATCAATATTGTTTTTAAATATTTGGGCTCATGTGATTCTCATCCAGTCTTTTCCAGCACTTCTTATGGCGAGCGGAGCTGCTGACTGGATGCGATGTGAGTCAGGACCTGATTTTATACTAGTAGTAATGATGCGCAATCACCTAAAAGTTTAATGTTCATTCTGCCATACCCCCCCCCCCCACACACACACACACACACACACACAAAATCAGAGGAAAATGACCAGACTGAGTCTGACCAGAATTTTTTTCGCAGTTCTTTAAAAACCTCACAACCTCGCAGTTCACAGTCTTTTTATTTAAGATTGGAAATAAACAGACAGTTTCAGAACTTTAAAAATAGAGCCTAATACTGTGTCAAACTGGAGATCCTGGATAAGTATATACGAGTCTCTTACCACGAGTATCAGAATGCAAAATGCAAATGCTTTGTTTTTTTCTCAAAACAAAATGTAATTTGTATGTGTAAAAATGTGAAAATGCAAAAAAATAATAATAATAATAATAATCAGAGGACATCAACATTTTTTTGTTATGTTGAGTCGCAGGAAAGCGCTGTTCTGTCCATTTTACACTAACGCATTATTCAAACAAAGATTACTGGTAAAAATAGTAACTGTCCGGGAAAGTAAAATTTCCTCTAAATTGTTTACATGAGAATAACAGCAATAACGTAGCAGTGGAAATGGATGCAAGTACAGTACAGGCTTTTCATTAATTAAGAGCCTCACAAAAAAGAGATAATAAGAAACTAAATGATTACAAACAACCACAAGGGAAACGTGGCTCAGACACACAATAGGCTACAGACAACAGACGCTTCGCAGCTAAACAAAGAACGAACAAAACACTACATGTGATCATTAATCAGGAGGAAACACCAAGACACGCAGGTGAGAGGGATGACGAGTGCATGTGACAGGGTCATGTGACCCTGATGCTGCTGGCTGAGATGAAGTCAAAACCGGTCCTGACCCGACAACACCAGATTGACCTCATATAAATGATTAACACACACGACTAATGAAAATATTTATTAATTCCTTTTTTCTTATTCTGCGGAAGAAATATCCCACACTGTAAACCCTAATGCTCAAAGTAATTAAACACATTGAGTGCTGTTAACTTAAATAATTGCAATTAGGTCAAATTAATAGAACTTTTTGGTATTTATGAGTTTGTAGAAATGACCCTTTTCAAGTTAGCTGAACAAATTTGATATTTTATGTAATCGCAAGTACTTAAGTAACAGTAACCAGTGTCACCTTAAACTTCCACCAATGTAAAATCTATAGAGCTCTGGTGGCTCGGTGGTTGGTGTTTCGCCTGCCGTGCGGGAGGCCCGGGTTCGATTTCCGGGCCGGATTGTCTGCAAAAAAATGTATTTGATTTGCATAAGTTCAACAAACTGAAAAATTGTTCGTTCTGTTTACTTAAAATTGGAAACATCATTACTTAAAGAGATTTATGTAACTGATTAACTCAAATATTTTGAGTTTTGCCAACTTAATCGGGTTTACAGTCCACATAAGTTCTGGTCATAGGACCACAAGTAGCTAGAAGTAAGCTTTCTGATCACACTGTAACTTTAGATGGCCTTTCTGTTCCATCAAGTGCAACAGTAAAAGACCTCGGTGTGATTATAGATTCCAGCCTTTCGTTTGAAGCTCATGTAGATAATATCACCAGGATCGCTTTCTTTCACCTTAGAAATATTGCCAAGATAAGAAACATATTGTCACTAAATGATGCAGAAAAACTAGTTCATGCTTTTATCACGTCTAGGTTGGACTATTGTAACGCCTTACTGTCTGGTTGTTCAATTAGGTGTATAAACAAGCTTCAGTTAGTACAGAATGCAGCAGCGAGAGTCCTCACTAGAACCAGAAGATACGAGCACATCACCCCTATCTTATCTACACTGCATTGGCTCCCTGTGAAATTTCGCATCGATTTTAAGATACTACTTCTGACATTTAAAGCATTAAATGGTCTCGCGCCACAGTATCTGAGTGAACTGTTAGTGTCTTACGATCCGCCACGCCTACTTCCATCAAAGGATGCAGGCTGCCTGTCAGTACCACGTATTATTAAAACTACAGCAGGGGGCGGAGCTTTTTCCTACAAAGCCCCAAAGTTATGGAATAGTCTTCCTATTAATGTTCGGGACTCAGACACAGTCTCAGTGTTTAAGTCTAGGCTAAAAACCTATTTATTTAGTGCAGCATGTTTGTAAATAGATTAGCCTTAGGTAAAGGAGCAGATCTGGGGGACTCATAGACGTAGAGTATTCTGGTGAACTGGTATGTTTAGATGCTGTCCTCCCCACTCTCATTGTTCACTCAGGTTTGTTGACGGTGAGGTGATTGGTTGCTTTACATCTCAGTTCCCCCTCATGTCTGTGTTTCCTTCTGGCTCTCCCTTTTAGTTATGCTGTTATAGTTAGTCCTGCCGGAGTCCCTGCTTGCACTTTGCACTAAATATACATTCACCTTATACATGTTGACTGTGACCATACCTAACTGCCATCTCTCCTTATTTTCTGTTCTCTCCTTTTCTGCTCTCTCTCCTCTCCCTCTCTCCTTTCCCTCTCTCTGTCTCTCTGTCTCTCTGTCGAGCTATACATGAAATGTGTTAAGGGCCTCGATCAAGGGCCCAATGGAGGCAGCGTCGATCCCCAAACCTTAAGAAACCAGAACCTCAAGCACCACCTCTGGCACCTTGTGTGAGTCGTGTGTGATCCTACTGTATATTTTGTAAACACGATAAACCTAAAGATTTACAACAAGCCACTTCCCTGGACCCGACAACTGAAGCGACCCCAGATCATAACACTGTCTCCAGAGGCTTGTACAGTGGACGCTATGCATGATGGGAGCATCGCTTCATGCGCTTCCCTTCTCACCCTGACACGCCCATCACTCTGGAATAGGCTCAGTCTGGACTCATCAGGTCACACGACCTTTTCCCATCACTCCAGAGTCTCACTAACAAGTGGTTTTCTTATGGACACACCCTTGTTTAGTCCCAATCCTGTGAGTTCTCATTACATTGTGTGCGTGCGTGCGTGTGGAAATGCTCTTACTGTCACTATTAAACACACCACTGATTTCTACAAACTTCACCGGGCGTGTAAGTGATCTCCATTCCAGGATTTAATAATGCGTTGGACAGTTCTTCACTAAATTCCAGTAATTTACAATCTCCTTAATTGTTTCTGGTACTTGATGCAGGCAAATAATTTGACCCTTCTGAAGTTTTTTGGCGAGGCAGTGTATAATACTGTATAATATACTCAGAACACTCACACAAGGACACGTTTAAAAACCATGCAATGTGCTCCATTTATAAAATAAAATAACAGGTTTCATTTTATCTTTCTGAAATGGACCTTACCGGAGCTTGAAACTTCCGCTATGACATTCCGCTGTGTCACTAAAAATATATACAGTACAAAGTGCACCAAGAACACTGCATGATTAGACTTTGTAAAAATCCGTCTTCAGCTTACAGTATGTGTGTTTGATGAAAGATCTTTATTATCAGACGCTACTGCTTTTCCCATCTTTTAAAAACTCTCCCCTTGACACATTGAGAAATGTTGCAGTGTTTGTAGTGGTGCATAAAATGCTATGAAGTGCTCTAATAATCAGACGCCTCTTATAGTTGCTGCATTCTGTCTGTTGGAAATCGCCATAATGTACAGTAACTCGATCACCTGGACAGCTTGTAATGTAATTGATTAATTGTTCTACTTTCTAATGACTTTTAATATACTTTCTAACACTTCATGATTAACAGATGCAGGTTCTTCATCGATGCATAGAACAGAAATATCTATAAGTCCATGAGGGGAAGAAGTTCTTTCTTAAAATGCCCTTACTTTGTCATATGCTTCATATTTATGTTCAGACTCTCTTTCACATATTTAACTCACGTATCTTACTCTGAAAACTTTTGTATTAATTGTTGGCGTTGTGATAAATAGATCTTCTTTTAGGTAAAGTAGCCAATTGGGGAATATTGAGCAGTGATAAACTGGTAAACTGGGATTTATTTGGAACTTACTTGGGGTGCTGGGGGGTGTTGAATCCCACCTCTGGGATTGTGGACATGTGTGGAGTTGGAATGTTCTCCCCATGCTTGGTGAGCCACCTCCACGTACTCTGGTTAACAACAAAGTACTAGGGCATAAACGCTAGGCTGATTGGCATTTCAAAATCATCCGTAATGTAGGTGCGAGTGTGTGGACATTTGTAGTTCGCAAGAATGTTGGGGTCCTCGGTAATGTACTAAAACTCCTGCGATGTTTGCTGTTGTGAAGCGGTACGGCAATGCAGCAACCATTGTTTTTGGCGGATTGAATCAAGTGAAATGAGAAATCTGGAAAAAGGTTGTGGCTAAGCAAGCTGTTTTTGCATATGAATTCATATTTTCAGTCGAGGTGTAAACAATCGGTGCCGGTTAAACTAGAATGAGTGAACAGCCTTTCACTGTCCTCTGATCACATCTGTCTATTCGTGATTGCGTTGAAATTTACAATAATTTAGACTAGATTTTGTTTTTATTTATTTATTTTTATTTATTTATTTATTTATTTTAAGTTAAATGCCTTGCTGTTTTTATGGATCATGTCTGAGTCAGGATACACACTATGGCTTTATTTTAGGTCTGCTGTTTTTTTGTTTTTTGTTTGTTTGTTTGTTTGTTTGTTTGTTTGTTTTGTTTGCTTTACATGCAATGAGAGTAATTATTGTTACGCAAAAAATAAACTTCAATATAACATACAATATTACTTCCAGCATTATGTTTATAGCAATAAATAAATAAATAAATAAATAAAATACAATAAAATACAATAAAATGCGCTAAAATACAAATCACAACCTCATGCTCCCAAGTGGCGTAACAGACAAGCATTTGTATTTTTGTTGCAAAATCACAAGTCCAAATACCAGAAATGTTGTGGTGTCTGGCTTCACCTGGAATCAAGTGCTACCCTTTACCATCCCTGCTTGGACAAATTGAAGAATGTGACCTTGTTTGGTTGTTTTTCATGAACAGATTCGATCCTGTGGCGTTAACTCTCAGATGCCCGTAGCACGAAACAGGGCAGCGCTCGTCTCCTTCTCCTTATCTCCTGTGACCAATATACAGTAACTATATGGGCTGTTCATACTAAATTAGTCTATACATTATAAAAGAGGAGCAACAACAACAACAACAGAAAGCTGTAAATATCAAATTTACCCTAAAGAAATATTGTTTATTTAAAATGTTTAATAAGGAGTATTAAATAGCCAATTACTAAATAAATAACAACTAAATGTACAAATTTAGCTCGGTTTCATGGGTGAGTCTGTATCTCAGTCAAAACCTGCCGGTGATTCATTTGGCAAAGAGTACATTTATCAAGAAGCCACAAACAGGTTATACGTTATGAGGTTATGAGCAGAAGAATAGAAACATTGCTGTTATTATTCAGATGTGACTGTTTTTTTTTTTATCTAATATGACTGGTTTCCATTGCCATAACTTTGTTTTAAGAAGTGCACATAAAATATTGACTTAAAAGGCAGGGCTAGGAAAATGACCTTTTTATAGAACAATTAATAGCTGTCCAGATTTTATTTTATTTTACTTTTTAATTTTTATTACAGGTGGCACCCTCACCATGAAAATCTTTAGAACTTTATTTTAAGAGGGTACTTTTTCTATTTCAATCAGTTTCTGTTGTTAACATTTTAACTGACTCCACTTTTAAACGGAATAATAAATATAATAAATATTATATTATTATACTAAATACTGATTTTGGTGGCTGAGTGGGAGTTTTCTCACCCAGTGCCCAAACCCCTGCCTCTGGATGCGGTGACGCCCCCAAGCCCGGATAAAATGGGAGGGTTGCATCAGGAAGGGCATCCGGCGTAAAACCTGCGCCAAGTGATTGTGCGGATTGGATGGTCTAACACTGTTATTAAATGTTATTGGTTATATAGTTATTGGAGAAATTTGGTGGCTTGGTGGAAGTCTTGTCTCCTTGCACCTCTGGGATTGTGGACATGTGTGGCGACCGGAGCAGTGGAAAGACTAACAACAAATTAAATACTTTCTGTATTTTGCTCATGGTATCTGCTGTTCCAGTACATTAAACCAGTAAATCTGTCATTTAACAAGCAGACCAGTTATCATTCTCATGCTAGCGTTTTCATGAATGCACATGTTGTTCTTTCCAACATTTATAATTGTGAACCAAAGAAAATAATACTGTTTCATGAATATCATACTTTTCTACATGCAACTCTACACTTCTACTGAAAATTGATGACAGTTTACATTAGACACCGAATGCTGATTTAAATCGACCTACTTGATTTTGACTTGAACTGCAGTACAGTGGGCATACTGATGATGTAACTTGTGATGGTCTTTCGATTTTATCAAGTGCAGCACTGAATGACCTTGGTGCGATTGGTATTAAAAATAAAATGGTCTTAGAAAATCTCTCTCCCTCTCAATACACTTCCAGTATAGTTTGCATCATTTTTAAGCATCAAATTGTTGAGCAAGGTGGCATGGGGGCGTAGTGGTTAGCACTGTGCCGTCGCACCTCCAGAGCCAAGGGTTCGATTCCCGCCTTGGATCTGTACTGTAGGTGCATGTTCTCCCCGTGCTTGGTGGGTTTCCTCCGGGAACTCCGGTTTCCTCCCACAGTCCAAAGACAGGCAGATTACCCTGATTTGTGTCTCCAAATTGCCCATAGTGTGTAATGAGTTCGTGTGTGTTCTTGTTTGCCCTGAAATAGATTTGTAATTTGTCCAGGGTGTACCCTGGCTCATGCCGCGTGTCCCCTGGGACAGGCTCCAGGCTTCCCAAGACCCTGAACAGGGTGTTACAGCGGTGTTGAGAATGAGTGAGTAAGTGAAACTATTGAGCAATATGATATCACAGTAGACCATTAGAAAGCCTGTTTTACAATGTGTTATTCACAACAGTTAGAATAAATTAATTTATGACAGATTGAGCTATCAATGGCTTATGAAAACAGTAATATAATAATAGATGGGCCTTTAGCAAAATGCATGGACGTATTTTTACAAATACTGTACAGTGGAACCTTGGATTACGAGCATAATTCGTTCCGGAAGCGGGCTCGTATTCCCAAAACACTCGTAAACCAAATAGACGTTTTCCATAAGAAATAATGAAAACTCAAATTATTCGTTCTATAGCCCAAAACAATAAATACGTTAAAAAAATATTAATACAACATATAAAGTAAAAATAAAACAAATTAACCTGCACTTAACATTTTTTAAAAAGTACAAATAAATCCAGGCAGTTAAGTGTTTCCGTTTGTGTGTGTGTGTGTGTGTGTGTGTGTGTGTGTGTGTGTGTGTGTGTGTGTGTGTGTGTGTGTGTGTGTGTGTGTGTGTGTGTGTGTGTGTGTGTGTGTGTGTGTGTGTGTGTGTGGAATTAGCCCCTCGCCTCGTCTTAAACAGTAAAACTCCTTCTCCCTCCCCACACCTCGCTTTTTAAGTTTCACAACTAACATACACAAGGCAAACACTGTTTTAAGGGGAAAAAAATTAAATCGCTCTAATGATACTCATGTGAGCATACTAATGGAATCACTGCTGTATTAAAAAATAACAAATGAACCAGCACCTTACCTTTGAAAAGAATCGCGACAGAGCTGAGTTTTCTGTGTAAATAAAGCGTGTCTGCAGCCGGGGAGATCTGTGTGTGTGTGTGTGTGTGTGTGTGTGTGTGTGTGTGTGTGTGTGTGTGTGTGTGTGTGTGTGTGTGTGTGTGTGTGGGGCACAGTGTCAAATTACGCGCGCGCACACAGAAGAGAGAGTGAGATGTTGATTATAAGAGACGAGCACTAACACGCAGCAGGGGACTCTTATTTTGACACAGGGGACGCAGCAGGGGAGACGATTATCCATAATTCTCGCAGCGCAAGAGAAAAATCATTGGCTCAGTTGTGATCACTTGCCACTTGGTGTCAAAATAAGAGTCGCATGCGTGATACATGATACTCGGCGCTCGTAAACTAATACTTGCTCGGTTTCCGATTAAAAATGTATTAAAAGTCTTTGCTCGGTTTGCGGAACACTCGTAAACCACGTTACTCGCAATCCGAGGTTCCACTGAATACCGTATGTATAAAAAAATTCTTTTCTTTCATAGCCTCGGGATTCAGTAAAGGGGTGGAAATAAAGTTCTTTATTCTTAGCCTATGTGCCTATGAATCCCACTAATTTTCTTTCTGTCTGAGCTTTCAAATGAGATAAGGCACATGAATGAGGACCAAAGAATGTGGGACGAGTGACCATTTGAAACTGTGTACCCCATTCCAGGCAAAAAGGAGGGACAATTAAGAAGTTAAACACTGACAAGCCAATAAATACTGTTACATGTTGAAAATAGTTCATGGCATTGATACCTCTGGTTTGGACTCTGTAATGTCTTGCTGTCAAGATCATTCCAGTAGCGTCCTTAATGGAATCATAAACTTCAATGGTGTTAACCCTATTGTCTCCACTACTCGCACTACTTTGGATCCCGGTAAAAGATTGGACTGATATTAAGTAATACTAATGATTTTCAGTTAGAATAACAAACACACTGCATTTGTTCGATACAGGTATTACTGTATCTCTCTTCCCTCTCGCTCTATGACATTGTATTATCACCATCACACACTCAGAAAAGGATGGGCTTCCTTTAAAATCTGATTCCATTCAAGGTTTCTTCCTCATGTCATCTTAGGGAATTTTCCTTGGCAGGGTTTACCTCTGGCCTGCTCATGCGGGATCTAGATCTACATCCAGACGTCTATAAAAGCGCTTCTTGCTGACAATGTCTATTGTTTATAGATCAATTAACTTGAAATAACCTTTGTGTTAAGGTTTACTACTGAGACAAATCTTGATGTTCAGATGTTTTGTCAGGCGGTTCGTGACAAATATTTTCTTAAGTGCAGATCTGGGGTTTCCCAGATATCGCCTCACCATTTACAGTACAGTGTGTATAATCACTGGTTTGTTTACGAGAGAATGATCTCATGATGTGCTGCAGTCTTACGGAGTCCCAGTTGCCCAGTTGCCCCGTGATAACAACATACACTGTGTTCATGGCAATTAAATCAGTAAATAAATGTTAGTCCGATACCAGCGATTGTAAAGATCTTTTTGCATTACATACTGTGTGAGATGTGACTACTATATTACTGTACGTTAGGCCTGAAGGTGCGCCTGAATTAGCCACAAGTACACGCCAGGTTAAAGCTTAATTTTAACAAGAAGCCAATCAGAAACTTTAAATGTCATTAAATCAAATTCTGAAATCTTTAACATAAGATTATATTCGAGGGATTTTTAGAATATTCTATTATTATAAAGATTCTATGAGATCTTTATAATAAAAGAGACAGTCAACTTTGTGCATGCACATTTTTTTAAGTAAAAAAAAGTAAATATTTGTCTATAACTGATTGTTTTAAAATGACCTTTGATGTGAACAAAGGAGATGCCGTGATTGACTCTGCGAATTAAACTGCACACTGGAAAATATGATCATGTAATTAATTTAATTAAGTGAAATTATACATTGCAAAATTTCATAATCCAATTTAGTTTGTAAACCTACAGTAAATTAGTTTTTTTTTTTTTTTTTTTTTACTGTCTAAAACACTCTTTAAGTTCAAAATTGATGTGAAATGAGCATCTTGTGTTACACAAAACAAACTTTTACCTTTAATGATACAAGCCCAGGCTGCTACATAAACAGACTTTGTGGTAAATCAGTGGACTTTTCATGAATAAATGATGCACAGTTTACCACTGGAGGTCATAAACCTACTGGTGCATTATATAACAGATGACGTGGTGAAGTTCTCTCCAGGACCAAAGCAGAAGCTTATGCGTATCTCATTAACTACAGTAACATGTATCAATCAAAACCATCTCCGTAACATATATATATATATATATATATATATATATATATATATATATATATATATATATATATACAGCATTTAAAAAAATTAAAAAAGCTCTATGTTTATAAAGATATGCATTGACATGCCAGAGTAACAATGTCAGGATTTTTTCAATCTGCACAGACAGTGTGGTCAGCATGTGTGCATACATGTGTGTGGGCCACACAGGAGGTGTTCTGGGCTCCAGGTTATTTTACAGGATGACAGCTGGTGAGGAACTCTGCTCTCCAATGAGGAAACCAAAACCATGCAAAAGGTGAAAAAGTCTCAGTTTCCTCTGCTTGCTCCTTCCTTCGAATTCCAAATGCTTTATGGGCTTCTGTGTACTGTGGAAAATGGTTATTCGAATGGAATATAATTACGAAAATATTTAATCTGATTTATAAAAAGTGGAATATACTGTACCACTGGCTGATGGAGCGCAAGCTAAACATAAAATAAGATGGACAAAGGAACTAACAAGTGCTCATTATGCGCTAAGCAGTTTTTGAACGTTTTTTTAATAGATGGCCCTATTTGCACCATGCCCATATTTGGCATTATTTTTTAAAAGATTATTCTTCAATCTAATCATAATTTGATGTCCAAGAATTTTAGCCTGTGATACGGTAAATTACTGGCCAGTTTATGAATGATACTACTCCTTACTTACTGTACTCCTCCCTCCATCATCTTACTTTTAGAATCGCCTCAATTCTTTACGGTATCATGGTATCATTCAGCAGGTCGTTCATTCCTTTGGTACTCCGGTCCATTTGCCGAACGGTTGTGCTGTGAAGCTCCTGCTCCGACACACACTCAAGGTGCTCTATTGCACTCAAATCTGATGACCGCGGAACCACTGAAGTACACTGAACTCATTGTCATGTTTGAGGCAACAATGCCGGAGTTCATATGGGGGAGGCTCGGGGTCGGCAGCAATACTCAGATAGTTGTGGAAATCAAGATATATAAGGCCGCATGGGTGGCAAAAAAAAAACATTTGCCGCATCATTTCATCATGAACAGGTGGCGTAAAGCAGGTTGGGTTCATGAATTCAAGCCGGTGATGTGAAATTCCAACCCGTATGTCTGTGCGTCATTGCTAAAATCTGGGTTCCTTAGATCAGGTGTCTTTGAAACTCTGCCAACCCTACACTACCCTACATAGACACTTATTTCTTCATTTTTTGTTTCAAAAGAGCCAGAGATTTTGTATTTTTAATGCAGTCTTCAGGAATAATTATCCAGGCTTCCTGAAGGACGTTTTTTTTGTCTCTCGTCATGTCGTCCCTGTACCTGAGCAGTTTCAGAGGAATGTGTTTGGTTTGGCAAGTGACCTATGAATCAGTCAAGCATAAAAAACATCTACCTTAAGTTCTGAGCCAGTGAGAAACAGGTGCAGATGATGACAGATGATCCGGCAGTGGTTAGTATACTGCTGATGCTGAATGGTTGGAACAGATGAGAGGGGAAATGAGGTCGCTGCTGAGTGTTTAAAGGTGGCCACAGTAAAACATTTACATTATTTAAATTCATTTATTATGAAGAAACAAGGGGGGGTCAAGACTTTTGTACAGGACTGTAGGTGATGTCATTTAATCTGTTTAATCTATTTTTTTAAAAAACAACAAACAAAGTTTACGTGTGAGTATCTTCTGTTTACAATCAAATGCATTGAATTAAACTAAACCCAACGGATCCATATTTCAGTTTTAATCCTGAGTGATTTTCTGTAGTCCACAGTTTATAGCCTAAATGTTACATACGCCACACAGAGACTGGGCAAAAGGTGTTAATTAATTTTCAACTGAGCTGATAGAAGTGCAGCACAAATCACTAGTTTATATTCATGCACTTGTTTTGTTGCCAGGCCCCCCCAAAAAAAGTTCTGCCTACGAGTCACCATTCCTCTCGTACCAACAATCTGTTTTATTTTTATTTGTTACTGCATGAAATTCCTCTCTGTTTAAGTGCTGACATGAACTTCCCCTGCCCGTCCAAACAGCTGAGTCTCTGCCAGCCTTCAGACAAAGACTGACGTCCCACCTCTTCACCAAGCGTTTAAAAAACAGCTCTCTCTGCTGCTGTAATAAAGCATTGTACTAACTCTTCCTTTTGTTTTTGTTTTTTTATTATTATTATTATTATTATTATTATTATTATTATTATTATTTGTACAAGCATGACGATATTTTCTTTACGGAAACCATAAAGTAGAAGGGTGGCCCTGAAGTACGAAACACAACAACGAAAGATTTCCCAAAACACAAATCACAACAACATTTGTTTGTTGTTGTAAAATGTCATTGTGTTTTGCATTTGTGTGTGTTTTGTTTTGTGAAATGTTGCGTTTGTCAACTGTTATTTTGGGGAAATGTTTTTCTGTTTTTCTTATAGTTTTTGTTTATTGAAATGTCTTTGTGTTTTGTGAAATGCTGTGTTGTATGAAATGTTATTTTTGGAAATGTTTTTTTGTGTTTCTGCGAACTGAAAAGTTGAAGGCTCAACCTTTTGTGATGTCATTTAAAATCACGTGGCACCACAGCAGCATTAGTTTTCTTTTTAAGCTGTCACAATTTTCACTCATCGTAAGACGTCCTGTCTAAAACAAACGTAGACTCATGCCATTTTCAAACAATTTGCAATGTCCCACAGGCAACAGAGACATTGTTATTAACCTGATAACATAATTACTGAACAAAAACCTTTGTTTTGGGGCAGTTTTTGTTTTTTCATTCTTTAATAGCCTGCTGGGCCATTTATGCAAATCTGAGTTATTTAGTTAAAGCTGGAAAAGCACCGAGGTCATTTCATTGGCCAACCCTCTCTATGGGCATTAAAAGAGCAGCGAAAACTTGTTGTGTGCTTTGGGAGAGAGGTGAATAGGTGGGTTGAGGGCTCTGAAAGGTGTGTCAAAAACTTTGGCAGCACATCGGATCCAGCTGGTCACCACAAAACCCCTGTCGTGTAACACCTCCATCCTTCCTTTTCTGGGGCTGTTTGGAACGGCAGTCTTTTTCCCCTAGAAACAAAGATAGGGCATTTGTGATGTCAGCACAGTGCTGTGTGTTTGGAGATGGAGCTCGAAATGTGGCGCTGCTAGAAGAATGGAATCATTATATTACAAGCTTTACCACTCTTGGTTCTCAAACAAACAAACAAAAAAAAAGAAAGAAAGAAAGAAAGAAAGAAAGAAACCACAGCATGTGATTTTTCTGAAGGCATCCCTCATGTGACCCTGAAAAAGGGAATACTGTGTTAGACAATGACTGACATGAACATCCCCACCCTTCCCCTCCTCTCTCTCTCTCTCTCTCTCTCTCTCTCTCTCTCTGTCTCTCCCTCCTTCTCTTATTTTCTTTCTTTCTTTCCCTCACTCTTCATCGAACTCTCTCTGCTTTCTCTCTTTTTGACGAAAACTCTTACAGCGAACAAAAATAAAGTAAAATAACAAGGCATCGGCTTGGGTTTGACTCATAGAGCAGGAAACTTGGTGGCACAGATGTACAAAACATTACAAAAAGCAGGGGTGGAGAGGATGTTTCTCCATGATTACGTCAGCACTGCTGGCCAGAACATTTCCTTACAGGTGAACTTTTTAAATAGAGACTGACAGATTTATTCTTCCTGCTATTTTATTAAACATCTAAAGACTCCCTGCAGCGCTCCTCTGGCTAATCAGGGCGGCTTCCCCATTTGCTGTATAGTACATGTTTAATGTCGTGTAAGGAAATATGGAAAACAGATTTATTTTGAAACAGTTACGTTTAAACACGTACGTTTTGTCACGTGCGTTTTCCTGCAGTTCTTTGTAAATGACGTTGCGCGATTATACAATAAACATTCGACGTGAACATTTTAAAGGATTTCAACTTTAATGCTAAACACTAAAATATTCTGCACTTTAGTTTCTCAAGTTGGAACTAAATGCAAACTTTGTACGTTTTTGTACAATAAGTGTTCTTAGCCAATTAGAGCGATCTACTTCCTAGATTTATTGTCAATCCTAATGTTTTTTTTTTTCAACACATCTGTTTAAAAAAAAAAAAAAAAAAAGGATTGTATAACGTGGACAAAATACTGTTTTATTGTCTTGAAAAGATTTTCCCCTGCTCCTCTGTCTCCTCTAAAAACATTGCCATGTTTGTCCGTCGTAGACCGAATGACCTCCTGAAGTAATCCTTCACTATGTAAGACAGCTGAAAGATCTTACGGTTTGGGGAAGTACATAATAACTGCCCCCACGGCTATTTATCCAGGATGTTCCACACTGCGTGACAGCATCCTCATAGTGCAGGATCCTTGTCCGTTTGCCCTAGAATGAGGGTGAGAAGGGAGACACGTAGAGATGAAGAAGAAGAAAAAACGGAAAAAAAACAACGTCAGAGGGTTTTTTTTTTCTTTTTCCTATGGGTGGAAATGTGGCAGAAACAGATGGTGCCCTCCATCAAAGAATACCAAAAATAAAACAACTCTAAGCTCTATACATGATGCATTATTGATAGCTTTTTGATAGTTGTTTTAAAGAAAAAAAAACCTAAAGGGAAAATTGTTCAAAGAACCATTGGCCTTAGGAAAAGCTGGTCATAAACATTGGTGAGTTGATAACTTTTTAGGTTTTCAATAACAAACCGAAAACAAGTTCTATGAACCCTGTTAGTGTGTATTGTTCTTCAGACAGCAGATCTTCTTCTCTTTTATATAAATATTGCTTTTAATAGCAGCAAAAGCATCAGTCTGTTGTGTTTGTTATTTTTGGGCTCTCAAAAATATATATTTTTTATTATTATTTATTTATTTATTTGATTGTGTTTTTATTTATTTTTTAAGTGTTATATGTACACTTACAGTACGAATGAGCTGCTATAAAAGCAACCTGGTCTTCAGTATTGCCTCAGCAGTGCCACAGGCTGATCACCTCCGTGCCATTAACCCACTGATATAGTCATTCATGCTAAAGGATCCAAAACCCAAGTACTGACTGCACAAATGAACCTTATATTTATTTTAATATTAAAATATTTAAATATTTTGGGATACTGGCTTTTTATAAATTTAAACAGAAAATGCTTGAAATGTCAAGGATGGATTAAAAAACAAGATTTTTTTTATTTTATTATTATTAACTTTGAGTCATTTTAAACGTTTAATTTCTTCATAACGGCTTCCATTGGGTATGAAAATGTTTTTTTTCTTTTTTATATTCCTTTGATCTAGCATATTCCATATAATTTATACTTTTTACACATTATACATTATATGTTATATATTTCTATTTTATTTTATACTGTAACTGTATATTGGCATATTTGTAGCTTTTACATCCTTTTTAGTGCAGTTTTTCTTTTCTATTATTGCTGGGAAATCTATCTGTCTTTCAATCTTTTTATTCTATCTCACCTTTCCTTGTTTAGGTCACGTATAAACATTTCGCTGCATCTGATAGTGTCTACGGTTGTGTACGTGACAAATGAAATTTGAAATTTGATTATAAATATTGCACTTTACGTACAATATATTTATATGGGACTGTTTTATATTGTGAACAAACAACACACATCTATTTCATGGTATTAACCAACATGAAATAGGTGTGGAACATGGCAAGGTGAGCTGAGCATTGGTTGTTGGCACAGCTTGCAGTGGGGAGGACAGAAGGCATGTGGCAAATCAAATAGGACTTGATTACATTTGAAAGTTTTCTGTTTTTATCTGTATGAACTGATCAGCCATCATCATGAAACATCACAGAGACGGAAGGTCTTTTTCTTTGTGCCTGATTCACCTGGAGCTGATATTGAATCAAGGTCATTTAACGCATGTTACTGCTCACACAAAAGTGCTCTAAGCGTTTCCGGACAGACCTAACCCGGGGCCGAAGCATCAAAATTCTGGTTGGACATTTGACTTTCCCGCAAGCGCTGAATGCCCTGGTGGTGATTTGGAGAGGAAAAAAATGAGACCCATCCGGTTTATGAACGCCTACTATAAAATATATTTCATATATACTATACAACATAGTAGAAAATGTGGTTAAAAATGTTTTAGTTTTTTATATATATATATATATATATATATATATATATATTTTTTTTTTTTTTTAAACAAAGAAAGTAAATGTTCAATATCTTGAATACTGAATAGTCAAGGTTCTGCACTATTTCTGGCTCCCTGTTTAAATGTTGGTGACAGTGACAGTGTTAACTGCTAATCTATTCTATTGGACCATGTGTTTTTTGCAAGAACTTGTGGAGCCCATGCCAACTCGAACGCATACTGCCATTAAAGCAAAAAAAAAAAAAAAAAAAAAAACAGAAAAAAAGGATATTCAGTAGTAAACCTTGATAACAGTTAAATCAGTAATGATGGAATATTACATGATACAGTCCATTATCTGACAAAATACAGAATATTTGACATATTCCTAATATATTCTTCATCATTTTTAGTCCATGTACAACACTTATATAATAATGCAGGATTTCTAATATAAAAATGTTAAATGTAAATAAGAAACTCCTTAACGCCTAAGACTTTTTCATTGTACTCTCTACATCTCTTGCTCTCATTTCTGTCTTTCTTTCTCATTCCCTCTCCCTGCTCTGTGTGTGTGTGTGTGTGTGTGTGTGTGCCCAAGCATCACTGGTTGTGTCCTGTGATGATAATAACGGCAGTCGGAAAGATTATCACAGTCAGCCACTTGTGAACTTCAAGGTTAAAAGAGCATAGCACTTGTGGCTTTGTGTTTTCAAAAGAAAGGCTAATGATGAATTAATTAGCTGTGCACTGTGCCTGCTCTTACTGCCCCCATCTGAGGACCTTATACTGTACACGCACAGAACAGAATAATAGTTTTCATGAGAAAGAAATGTTTTTCTGGTTATTTGTTTTTCTTTTTTTTTTTTTAAGGCCATTTCATGACTAAAATTTTGAGGGTTTTCAGTGGTTTTATGGCAAGAAACGTTAATAAGAATCATTTTTACATAGGTGTTTAATGCATTGATTTATTAGTGATGTAATGATGCAGATTTTATTTCACAAATGAATGATTATATAAATGCGTGGTCAGTCTGCAGTGTGCTGTAGAATGAAGGAGTCGTCGTCTGGAGGAGTTATGATTTTATTAGAAGCTTGGTTGTTGAAATGTGACTGCAATAATGACAAAGAATGATTTGAACAACAGTTGGTGTCCCTGGTTACTGTGAACAGTTAGAAATTCTGGGTGTGTAAAATTAACAAATTCAGTTTACCTGAACAATTTTACAGTTTGAAGAAAAAAGAAAAAAAAAGAAAAACGTTTTAAAAACTAATAATAAAATGTAAAGTGCCAGATTTGTTTAAAGCTAGCCTGCATGTATCCTTTGTTTCACTAATTATCTGTGCACAGTAGAGGTGCATTTACTTATTAATACTTATTTGATGTTGTTGTTTTTTTTTTATTTTAATAGATTTTATTTCAGTCAAAAATTACTGATGCATTTTGAAAATGTTTTATTATCTGCACTACATATTTAAGGTCAAATAAATATTGTAAATATAAGAATTTTAATATAAAAATTATTGACAGCTCAACATTTATACTGTATACAACTATTATACACAAGAAATGTAGTTCTGGTATATGCAAGTTTTTAATACCTCTAAAGAAATGCTTGGAATTTGTAGTACTGTTTCCGGTACTATTTAATTAATTAATTTATTTTTTTGCATATTATTTAGACATATTTGAGCTTCTCTTTTAAATATTTAAGCTTTTCCTAAATGGTCCGTGCTCAGATGAGTATAATGTTCTCTATTGTAGGGTTTGTAGTACTCGATAGCGTACGCGTTGTTACTTTAAATATGTTATATTTTTACATGACATGCTCAGTAGATGGGTTCAATGCCCAGCCCGATGCCCAAAACCTAATCCCGGATAGAATGGGAGGGTTGAATCAGGAAGGGCATCCGGTGTAAAGAGTGTGCCAAGTCATACAGTACTGTATGTGGATCAGTTGGTCTGCTGTTACAACCTCTGAAAGCTGAAAGCTCAACAACATACATGTATTTTTAAATGAACCTGAATAAGTTTAACTAGTACATGCAAGTGATACAATGGTTAATTATTTTCAATTGCTGATACAGTACTGTAGGTGATGTAGCCGAGTTTCTCCATGGGGCTTCTCACCTCTAATGTGCAGTGAGGTCATGCATAGTCTTTTGATAGTCTTTACTGTTTCAGGATTCTTTTTTTTTTATATTGTATTTTATAACCTGGATGACCAAGTAGAAAAGAAAAAGTAAGATTAAAAAAAGACGAAAAAAAAAAAGAAACAGTTGCTTATTCAAAGAAAAAGTTGCTTATTCTTGGTTACATTGAGCAACTGTAACCAAGAATAAGCAATTTCCCTTTGGGAAAGGTTTTCAAGGGGCAGGAGGGTAGAGTAACATTCTCAGTGATGCCAGGTGATGTAGCAATATCAGAGACAGTGCGGCTGGACTGGGTGAAGTCCTCTGCGGCTTCGGGTGCCCAGCGTGACATCGGAGGTCAGACAGGGTGACATTTGGAGGTCAGACAAAATGGCATCTTCATTTGTGCAGGATGGGGGAGCAAAGATTTCCTCGCCAGAGTCAAAGGCTAAAAGGTGCCGGACAATGGGGACCTCCACCTTGTCCTCTGGCTTGGATGTTACTTGTGAGTCCCTCTTGTCTGTCCCTGCCAGGACCTTGGCTGAAGCAGGCCCTTGGCGTGCGTTTGGCAGTAGAGGCTGTTTTGTCATTGTCTGGGTTGGGCTGCACCAGCAAGGCCGCCTCCTTGACCGCTGGTTCAGCCACAGCTGTCAACCCACTGTCAGTGTTCGAGGACCACACCAGCATTCTTGATAACTGTCAGGTATTAAAGGCACAGAGGATGCAGGTGCAGACCCATCTTTAATAAACATTGTGAGAAAAATACAATCAAGGCTTTGGGCAGGAACTGGAACTACACACAAACACAACTGTTGGCCAATGAGATGGCGCACGTGATTTAGCCGGTGGATGATGAGTTCTGTAATCCAGTGTTTCCATGGCGCTTGCCTGATAGCATGGTCTTTTTTCTTTTTTCTTCAACTGCACACTGTAGACTTAAGTTTCTGTACCTGGCTGACAGGAGTCGGCTTGTTTGTCAGTTGTGGGTATTTGAGCTATTCAATTTGGTGCTGCTCAATCTACTTTTTAAAAAAAAGATTTTGAGAGAGAGCACTGTGCAATATTTACCTGATCATGAACCGAGCTTGACTTTCACATTCATACCTTGCACTTGCACTTCCACCATTCTTATTTGCCGGAGTTAGTAGGTTACTAGGCTCACTGATTTACTGCAGAATCAATAACATTGGCAGGAATTTGGCCAAAGCATGCAACTCCTGTCCCCAATGCGGTCGCTGCCACACAGAAATGGAGAAACTAAATTCAGTTGCACTTGACTGACGAAATCAGCCTGTACCACTGCTCCGGAATCTCACTCCTTCATTACACTCTTGTCAGATGCTATGGTGGTTGGCATTGGACTCTCTTCACCAAAGTGGACGTCCAGATTAAAGAATAAGAAAAAAAAAAAAACTCACTGACGCTGAATACGTGTATCTCTTTGTGATGGGTGGATTTAGGGGGGGGGGGGAGGGGGGGGTAGTGTACTTCATTGAACTGTTGCATTTTAAGAAGTGGCCCTTGCATTTGCTCCGAGGTTACTACAAGCACCATCACTCTGGCCAAACTCTTCCATGGGACTGAACTGTGCCAAGCACTTACTCGTTTATCACCTCCAGAGGAAGTACAGTAAATCTATAACCAGCAGTATTCCCATTGTGTTGCTTGTGGAAACCTGTAAAAGTGCTGGTCAGAAATGGTTGAGTCCCAAACCATATGGGCATCAGTCAACTTGCAGTAGTAGGGGTTTGGCTTTTGAAATACATACAGTAAAAGTTTGGATGGGGAGCCAATCTATTACAGAGCACAAGCGTGCACACACACACACACACACACACACACACACTACAGAGAATTTGGAAACGCCAACTAGCCTAATCTGCATGTCTTTGGACTGTGGGAGGAAACCACATTACCCAGAGCAAATCCAACAAGCATGGTGAGAATGAACACAAACACAGACAGAGGATTTGAACCCTCAGCCCTGCTGGTGCAATTCCACACTGCTAACCACTATGCCACCATTCTGCCCCTCCCCTTCTATATACATTTTAAATTCTGTACAGGAAATGTAGACAGCGTTTTCCAGTGTCTGAGTCATTGTATATAATGTTAATTTTATTCAATAGGTTTCGAATGGTGCCAGTACGGTAATTATGAAGTGGATTGGAACACTAGAGATCATGCAGACATTGCAACTAGAGCATTAATAAGTTCAGGATGTGCCTATTAGGATGACAGCTTTGGAGGTGCAAAGGAATAACAGTTATCAGTTGGCACAGGCTGATCTCGCCCCATCTGCTGAGACTTTGCATATATTTTCAGCTTCCTGAGCAATGATTAGGGCTGTCAGAACCTCTTTAACCTTCTAACTGCTGGTCCCAACTGGCCCTAATTAGAGACTAATGATTTCTAAAGACACAGCCTGTGATTGGACTGCCTCTGCAGTTTGTATACAAATTAATCAGCAATCACATCGGGCATCCAAGTGATGTATAAACGAAACAAAATAAATAAATAAACAAAAAATCCACCATAAAGGGTCATTCTAAAAGGACAAATGAAACAATAATAATTTTTTGACAAAGCATATAGAGATGTTTGACAGATATGTCATAACTTTCATCTCTCCATCCATGCTAGATTACGTCGGAAAACTCGCCTTAGATTACACACGTGTATAGCAAGAACCACATCACTCAGTCCTCCATACGCATTTTTCCACATTAATATACATTTCAGGAGAAAAGCCAGTAAATGGTTGGTCATGCATCAAAATTATCATTGTAAGTACTATATGATGAGAAAAGTATCTCATTTTGTTAAAAAAAAAAAAAAAAAAAAGTACTAGATTTTGTGTTGTAGCTCAAATGTTGGCTGCACATTTAACCCCAACATATGACTCTTTGAGGCCATCTGGAGAGTTGGCTCATGTTGGAGAAATCCATTGAGGCTCTCTCTCACAAGTCGTGCAGTCTTCCCAGATGATGGTAACCCCAGAGATTTTGTGTCACACTGATGGTGGAATCAGACAGCTCATATGGAGAGAAACAAAAAGAACCTCCACATCCACATGCTCTTCAATTATTATTTTTTTCCCGGAGTTTGTGTGCGTGTGTGTGTGTGTGTGTGTGTGTGTGTGTGTGTGTGTGTGTGTGTGTGTGTGTGTGTGTGTGTGTGTGATTGTTTACATGTATACAAGGTATTAGTGATTAATCCCTCAATTAGGATCGTTTATATTAGATCATTGTCTTTTCAAAGTGGAAACAATGGCAAGCAGGTACTGTAAAGGTAAATGTAAAGAAATGTAATAAATAAATATTTTAATGATTAGACGATAAGACTTACTGAACTTCACGCATTTTCCGGAGGACCTCCGCATTTTAACTTTGGAATTTCCTGGAAAATACTTAAAAATACGCCAACGATACACCAGGCGTTGTTCATAATAAAATGGCAGACGAATTGTTGCGCCGTTGTTTTGAGCTTCCTGATATTAACAGACTCTCTGGAAACCTTCAACGCCCTTATCTCAGCTTACACTATTAATAATTTGGATGCGTTCTGTGTTATGATTTTTTTTTTTCAAAAGTGCTTTTTATTTATTTACTTTTTCTTGGTTTGTACATGAGCAATTCTTTAAGAATTCCATACATTTCTTTCAAATTTGGCAATTTGTAATTGGTCATGAAGCATTTGGTCATTATTATTATTATTATTTATTTATTTATTTATTTATTTATTTATTTGACAGTTTTTCTTCAGATCTATAAAGCAGATCATGCATATGAATTGTATATGAATGATGATATAGTGCATGCTAATTTAAAAAAAAACGACATGATTATCTTATATTTTGATATATATTTTCTTTAGAAATGGAGGGTTGTTTTCGTTCTTCATATGCTAAAGGTGCACTGTTGAGTTATGTGTCTCTAGTCACACTCTATCTCTCTCACTCACACACACACACTAACAAAAAGGCCTGGGCACTTTTGTTATATTTGCTCATGTGTGCATGGGTGAGAGCGCCTGTACGATATACACCTGAGTCCTGCTCCTGTTCTTTATTTCACTATCAGAAAAAAAACCCTTCATTTTATCTAAATAAAACAACAAAAGAGCACATGTGTAAACAACTTAACGGGCATTTAAATTATTATTATTATTATTATTATTAATAATAATAATAATAATAATAATAATAATAATAATAATAATAATAAGTATTATTATTATTATTATTATTATTATTAGAATAATTTTCTTTCTGTACCAACCCTTACCAATATCTCATAAAGTATGAACCTGACCCATTTGTACTAGCATTATTTATTTATTTATTTATTTATTTATTTTTATAGGAAGTACTTCTAAGCATTGCCCTGTAGATGTAAATCATCTATAAACGTATATATTTTCATCATCTGTGGCATAGAAACCCTTTTCATCAACAACTCTTTGGTGCCCTTGGTGAGATTCAGTCTGTTATTGCTCCTTCTATATTTGCTGTGAGAAATGTTTGTGCTCGCAGTGGAAGAAAATGACCTTCATAATCTAAGGCCATTTATGCTAATTTGACCGTGTTTTCAGACAGGATTCGTATGGGGTTATTAAAGCACATCTGAACATATTAAAGCAGTCTGAACAATGGCTGCAAAGTAATGTGCAAAAGGAGCAAACCCTTAACAGGACTTAATGCCATAATGCAAATAAACAGCAAAATAACTAGTGTCCCTTTCTGTGTCTTTGTGATAAGATTTTTAAAAGCACATCAAAAAGATAAACTTTTTTTTTTTTTTTTGGTCTATAATGGATTTCTGTTACTCAAAATGTGCATAATTATTGCATTCTTCCTAATTAATTATAGATTCAGCACTGTCCTTAATGCAATGTTTCCATCTACTGTAAGTTCAAAACCTGTCCATAATGCTCCATACCTGCTGTGAGATTTGACCTACTGCTAGCTTTTTGGGTTTGGGTTTGGAGGGGTGGCTTAACTCATACTGTACAGAATGTGAAGGTTTAAAACAACTTTACCTGCAGTTGAAAGGTTTGATTTTATTTATTTATCTATAGTACAATGCAAAAGTCTTTACCCCTTCTTCATATTTTCCTTCCAGAGAGGTAGACTGTCTTGTTTTTTTTTATTTTTGTTTTTTGTATTAGTTCTTATTATACTGCATGTTCAGTCCAGTCCCTGTACCTGAGCGGTTTTAGAGGAATGTGTTTTGTTATCCTAAGTCACACAGTGACCTATGAATCATTCAAGCACAAAAAAAAAACATATTTCTTAAGTCCTGACCCAGTGAGAAACAGGTGCAGATGATGAGAGATGATCAGGAGGTGATTAGTTCACTGCTGATGCTGAGGGGTTGGAACTGACGAGAGGGGAAATGAGGACGCTGCTGAGGTTCTTACAGAAACAACCAGTTTTTTTAAATCGTATCTTTAGGCACTTTGCAGCCTGTCGCAGTAAAACATTTGTTCCTGTTTCTTATATTTAATCTACATCGTTTCATTTCCATTCATATGAAAAATTGAGGGTGGGGGAAGCTCAAGACGTTTGCACAGTACTGTATATTTTACTGTATATTTCTGACTATTTGTAGGTGTCACAGGGGGGACAGGAGGATGCAAGTGCAGATCGACCAAACACGTTAATGAGAAGAGGCAGAGGACAGACAATCAACACGCTATCAATCAGGGAAATGCAGAAATAGAAGGCAGGAAACCAGACCAGGATTAAAAGGATGCATGTGACTGAGGCCATGTGTACGCAGGCAGTAATCAGGTTCAGGTTCAGTATTTCCAGCATTAATGTATGAGCCGAGGTTTTACGTTCTCGGCAGGCATGTTGTGTTCAGGTAAATGCGGCGACTGTGGCTCACACATGACAGCAGACAGTCATTCAATTAGAATGAAAATATTTGAAGTAAAACAAAAATTGTGCTTGTCATAATATTTCTAATGCCCTGTAACATACAGCTACACGCTTTCTCTGTCTCTATTAGCCAGGCTGAAGGTGAACGCTCTTGGCATGGACGGCCATTTCAAGTAGCAGCTGTTTTCTCATGACATATGCTCTGGAGTAACATGAGCCATGGATATTAAAGCTCTATCCCCTCATGCATGTCCAAGGCCGAGGATTCGGAGAAGAAAAGGATTTTTCTCTTTTGGAAATTCTGTCCAAAAGTCCATGCTGTGAGAGTTTTTCTCCAAGATGCCTTGATATGGATTCCCTGAGAGAAAGTAAAGTTTACTTCTACTAAGACACAAACCAGTGATGTAACCCAATGATATCAGATACTGTGATTATTTACTGGTAACATCAAGCACTATATGGGTTGATGAATCAGCGTAACCTGAGAAAATGAAGGCTCTACAAAAATTACAGTTTTGTGCTTAGAGTCAATGAGTCAAGGTTAAGGTTCAATTCAATTCAATTTTATTTGTATAGCGCTTTTAGCATTGTCCCAAAGCAGCGTTACACAATCAAAAGAAATTATACCTAACTAACCCAACCCTAACCCTAGGTTAAAGTTAGGAGTGAAGGTCGGGCCTACTTTTGGGAAATAAACAATGAGCAAATCCATGGATCGTAAGGGAAAATGCAAACTGCATGTACAGTAGTAATATGACTTTATGTACTTTGTATGGCCAAAAGTATGTGGACACACGACGATGACACCCATCATGTCCACCTATCAGCCATAACATTAACACATTAACTTCGATTATCAATTATGCCCCAGTAAACAGGTGGCAGGATTATGGGCACCCAAGGCTATCCCACGCCCACAGGGACCAAAGGTCCGATTCCATAGAAAAGCCAATGCATCCAGTCCACCATAACCCACCCTGCACGGGGCCAGCAGGCAAAGAGCCCAAGGCCACAACCCCGACCTAAAAACTCCCCAAATCCCAATCTGATCAAGCCCCATGGGATGCACCAGACAAACGAGTCTGATCCACGGATGCCCCGCCCCACAACCCACAGCACCCCAAGCGTCTTCTGTCAATGTCTGTCTTCATCCCTAAGTCTTGGAGAACCTACATAATACTGGGCTTAATGTCTTGTGTTTTAATTTCATGTGTGTGATCTGCGAACGTGGCCATTCCATAACCATGGTCATGAACATGGAGTTGGTCTGCCTTTCGCTGCTGTAACAACTTTCACTCTTTTGGGAAGGTTTTCCACTACATTTTGGACCAGACCTTGTGCCCTTGTAGCCACAAGACCATTACTGACATTAGGTTCTATTTCATACTGAAGGTCCTCATTAGGGTTGACATCAGGACTTGTGTTCTTTCACACCAACCTTGGCTAACCATGTCTTTGTGCTTTTCAGTTTGTCCACAGTGCCTGTGTCATCCTGGACCAAGTTTGGGTTCTTAGTCTCAGTGAAGGGGAAACTGTAACATTTCAGCTTACTGAGACATTCTGGACACATGGGTGCTTTTGGATGTCATGTGAGATGCCCATATATAGACTAGGAATAAATTTCAGATACACTGCACTATGTGACTTTTCTCCGTCAAAAGGACAGAGTTGTAACGCTGTACAAGACACCCATAAAGCATGAGACCAGTCATGGGGAAATGCACTACATTGTTCCCAGGAGCTGTTTGTTTGCTTATCAACTAGTCTATTCTTTACTGATTACTTAAACTCTAACAGGCTGAGTTTGATTACATTACTGGACATAAATTTTGATTGAAATAAGCAACGGATTAATTGTGTAATCGTGTAATTAAAATAAGTTCATTCCTAAGGACTTGTTTTCAATCACATGTTGATGAGGTCTGTGTTTTAAGACAAGCAACAATCCTGTGTTATGTAAATGAGGTTTGAAGATTAGGCTCGAGGCTTTTAATTAACTTAATTACGTGTGCGCTAAATATAAAACTTAAAGGTCGTCTTCAGGATCTTATTTTATATTTTTGCGAGCTTGGATAAACATGCAGTTTGTTTAATGTTGTCAATGTTATAAACATGTACAAGTATACAGTATGTGTGCACTTCATATAATAACGTCCTCTTTCAGTTGTTCACCTGATTTAATAACTATTTTGTTTATTTCACTTTTGTATTGTTTTATATAGTAAGTATTTTTCATCAATTGGTACAATCTATGGTTAGGGGTAAATTTTCATATCAGGCAAAGTTGTTAAATTCTATAAATTGTGGTATATTATGTTGGATTCACATTTATTTTGTGGCCAAAATCAGTAGCAATGGATATTTATAATACATTCACTACAGGTGTTTGCACTACTATACCCATATGTCTTTTTTTCTCCTTTTCCTTTTGTTTGTTTGTATGTTTTAGGTTTTTTCTTTTTTCTTTTTTTTCATTTCAGCTACACTGTTTCTAGGCATAAAAACATAAAAATAAATATGAACAACATATTCATACTACTTTGAAAAAAAAAAATTGTCGACAATCTCATTGCCGCAGAAAAGATGCAAACTTTTGCACTCTTCTGACTTATAATTTTACATTTAATGATAGATTTTTAAAAGTTGGTTTAAACCTAAATGTCATGAAGGGGAAAGTAAAAATACAGCATATTTTTATGACTAGTACTGTACACATAATTATGATCTATTATTATCTTATATCTATTATTATTATTATTATTATTATTAATTGATTGATTGTTGATTGACACACCAACTTAGCAAGTAAAAAAGATGCATGTTTGACAGAATTTGTATTTATATATTATACAACATTTATATATTATACAATAGCTGACTATGCTGTAAATAATTGTACTGGATTTAGGTGGATTTGTGGATTACTCCACTTCATTGTGCATTCAAAAAGTGCATATGCATGTTTTCACAGCACATTTCACTGGAGAATTCTGATTAAAATGAGAGCTCAAATACGCACAACATTCTGAGTGTTTGGTTTTTGAATTCTACTTGGTAAGAATTCAAAAACTTGTTTTCATTTGGTACAAAATAAAATAATTCTACAAAGTCTGTTGTGTTACGTTTGTAGTTGAGTAGTTTGTAATTTGTCGTTGAGTTTGTATTTGAAAGAAATAATTACTTTCATTTTGCCATCCGCTGTACATATCTACAGTATATGCACAAAACCACATGACACTAAAAACAGTTTATAAATTTGTAAGTCAAAAGGATTTAAAAACACGACGGGACGGCCAGACTTTAAATGTCACATCGTCTGTCACATGTGTCGGGGCTCCACCAACTTCACAGCAGTCGCCCTCATTCCGGACTACAACAACCAAATTGCAAAAATTACATTGGCATTCAATAAATAAATAAATAAATAAATAAATACTTCAATGTTAGTCAGCAAAGTACTACTGAAGTGAAACATTGTATCTGGAAAAAATGTAATCAGAGTCATCACCATTAAAGTTAATTGCCGGAAAAGAATTAATTGTTAATGGACAACATAATACTCATATCCTCTGTCAAGTATTTGTCAAAGGTTTAGTCACATTCTTTTCTGTTTAGGCACATTCTAAATGAACAATTTGACAGCAAAATGAGGTAACCTAAAATAATGAAAAAAACTATAAATAAAAATAAAGTTTTAACAGATGAAGATACAAAAACTATTACAAAACATCTTTTTGCATGTTTTCTTTGAGCCACAAGGATATTACAAACCATAAAAATCCTGCAGATTATTTCTTAATAGTTTTGTTTGGGTTTCATTTATATCAGTTTGAATATTGTGTGTTTTTGCAGAAAGCTATAAATCCACCTCCACACTTTTATCACAATGGATAAATCAGCCTCTAGTTGGTTTGTCATTATTTAAGTTTGCAGTTTAGCATCAGCAATATGTTGGTTGAGTTTTGATATAAAATCTAGCAAACCAATGCACTGGTGCGTCGTGCAGCAAAATTAGATCAAGGAAAAGGGTGCCGAGTTTTATTGCACACAAAGCCTTGTTCATAACAAAGATACTGTAGATGAAGTCTTTAGTAATGATTTTGTTTTTGTCTTAATGCGTCGGATTTGCTCAAAATGTGGCCGTTACCTGACGTGGTTTGCTATGAATGTGGAAGTCTGAAGCTTATAGTTGATATTGTGGTTTTCAAATGAACTGTTTGTCAATTGAGAATTTTGGGCGAGCCCCAGCACCCTGGCACATCTCGGGGATCATCAGATTTGTTCCTTTGCTACTGTCTTGCGGATCATTTGGAAGGTTCACCATGAGCGAAAACATAGAGTTCTTTCATGAAACATGCAGTGTGTGTGTGTGTGTGTGTGTGTGTGTGTGTGTGTGTGTTTAGGTCCAACATTGCTTAAATGGTGGGAGCTCATTGTACTTTAGGTTGTTTGAAAATTGTCTCTAAGAAGGTTGTGGCTGAATTGTTGGAATTTTCCCAGATTATCAGCAGCAGTAATGTTTTGTCACTTAAATACACTCCTTGTGTGCACTCCCAATTAAGCTTGTAAAAGTTTTGTAAATTTCTAATAATCTTCCAGACTGTTTAAAGTGACAGTCAACTTGGTGTATGTAAACATTTGAGATTAATTGAGATTAAATATATGGTGGGTGTGATCGACTCAATTCACTTTTATTTGTATGATGATTTTAACGATTGTCATTGTCACTTTACACAATCATAAGAATTATGGAAGTTTGTATGAAATGTGTATGTGTATGAATCAAAATGAGAAGATTGTGTAGATGGGTGCACAAACATATGGAGATAGAAATGGATACATAAAGATATTAAAAAGCTCTACATTAAAGACTTTGGTAAATAAAACACATTTTATTTGTGTTTTAGTGTGTGTGTGTGTGTGTGTGTGTGTGTAAACAACACATTTGAATGAGCATGCAAACAGATCCTAAAATCTCAGGTCAGACCTTTTTGACAAATCAACCGATTCACAGAGTCACCACCAAGGTAAATCAAGCGTAGGACATTTCGCAGCCTAATTACCAGGTACATCTCAGCAAAAAGAAACATTTATGGGTAATCATCAGCAGGTGAGGTACTTAATATGTTGGATGGGTGGCCAAAAATGATTTTCTCTGAACAACCTGTAAAAAGAAATGACAGAAATGTATAATGCTGGAGAGGAAATGTGATAAATGCATTGGCCCAGGACCCGAGCTTTCTGCGTAAGAGCTTTGAATCGTAATGATGTCGAGGGTGCGTAAAGAAGATATTGGCCTTGAAGATTCTGAAGTTGATATCTTAATAAAAGAAGATCATTTCATTGCTGAATTTATAGCAAAATAATCTGAATAGACAATACCGAAATATTAACATCACCTAAGGAACTTTTCACCATTCAAACATTAACCCATCCCTCCATCTTTGACCTCTTATCTGAAGCCAGGTCAAAGGGGTAGCCGTTCCAGCAAGGAACCCCAAAGTTCAAGTTCCCCAGCAAAACCCCTTCAAGCAACTCTAACTGGGTGAATCCCAGAGGCGTTCCCAGGCCAGTGTGGAGATATAATGTCTCCACCAAGTCCTCGGTCTGCCCCGTGGCCTCCTCCCAGCTGGACGTGCCAAGAACAACTAGTTTGAGATTTATATCTGCTCATCTTATCATCTTATCTCATCCTAGGGAGGCGTCCTGGTGACATCCTTACCAGATGCCCAAAACTACCTCAACGGATGCCACGCAAAGGACGAAACATCTTAAACAAAGCTTAGCATGAGGAACTCATTTCTCTTAGTTAAGACAATAAGTCTATTTGTTTGTGACTATCAGGGATTCTCAATATAAGGAAATGACCAAACAAACCAAGTAGTGCATACAGTACGGTATGTAGTGATTACGGCAACCAGGAAAAGTAAACAGGGTTAAATAAAATGGTGTGCGACGCTGCTCATTGATTTATGGTACATATGTTCCTAATTTTAATATCAGTTTTGGTATCTATATCATTACCAGAGGTGGAAAGAGGACTAGAATGTTGTACTCAAGTAAAAGTGCTGTTACTTCAGTGAAATTGTACTGAAGTACAAGTAAAGTCACCGTTATAAAAATCTACTCCAGTAAAAGTAAAAAGTAGCTCATAAAAAATTTACTCAGAGTAAATGTTACTGAGTAACTTTTTTTTTTAACAGCGGGGGGATGAGGCATTCTAGTGTAGTTCAAAAAACATGATCAGATATAAATCTCAAACTAGTTGTTTTTAACTGAAGGAACACTTTTGCATAATAAAGCTGTTGTCTTTCTTGTGCTTGAAAATCAAAGTGGTCACTTAAACATGGCGTCACGTCCCAGTCTAGTGTCGGCCGAACAGCAAGAGAACGGTTCAGGGTTCTGTTATAAACTGTATGGAAATGGTGGTATATGGCAGAAAGAACTAGATCCAGTCATTAACTGATGAAATAATGAGGTTTGTATTGCTTTACAAAAAAACTCACACACACACACACACACACACACACACACACACACAGGAGGAGGATCAGATTCAGGGTGGACTCAGGCCAAAATAATAAACTAAATGGTATTTATATTTAGTAGCTAGATTACCTGCAAAAACAACAACAACAAAACAAACAAAACTCCAGGTCCCTTCCCCGACTCCCTAAACCAAAAACAGTGAATAAATTCCCTCTTCCCAAAATAAATGGCAGCCACGCCCCTACTACTGCTAAGTGCACAAACATACAGTGAAATTATCTACAAATATATACAAAGACCAACCAAAGCAATAATCAAAGTCACTGGGAGGCAAAAAGTCAAAAACCAAATACCAAAACGCCAGAATCACAATCTCTCTCCTCTTTCCCGCGTCTCTCTCCGGTTTATATCTGGTGGCGCTGGTTGATGACGTCACTCTCAGGGCGGAAGCGGCCGTGTGGAAGGTCAGGTAGATGCCGATGTGGGGAAACAGTCAGGAAACCTGGAGTGGAGTCTGGAGCGGCGCGCGACCAGGACACGAGACACACACGCGCGCGCAGCCAAGCGTTTATACAGAGCGGAATATTTTTTACATTTTCATTCATTTGTTTTTTTCTCAGTAGCGCATATGATTTAAAATGTAGCGAATCACAATACTTCAAACAAAACATACTTAAGTAAAAGTAAAATGACAGATAAAGTACACAAATCACTACGCAATTACAGTAACGCAAGTAAATGTCATTCGCTACTTCCCACCTCTGATCATTACACAACCGAAAACCGTATACAAACACTCATATCCATGAATAAGTAACAGTAATGTCAGTGATGATGCTACATGTAGTCTGAGCACACAAGTAATTTTTTTTTCCCGTTATGTTTTCTTTGAAGACATTTCTGTTCAGCTCCAGTACAACAAGGATATTTATTGACAAAAGAAAATAAATGTGGCACATATGAGCCATATTGCACAGTTACTGGCAAGCCAACATTTTGAGACTTAATAGTAAACAACCTTATTGATTCAGAATGAATAACCCATATTAGACTAAATGAAACTAAAGGCTAATAGCCCTTTAAAAAGTCTCTTTTGTGCAAATGGCCTTTGGGGAGGACTGGCAAGCATGTTTCTGTGCAAATGAAAATAACCAAATGGAGCCAATATGATTATGTCTATTTATTTAAAAAAGAATGTAGCCACACATGATAATTCTATTAGAAAAGGGTCCAACACTATAGTAACCTTAGTCAGAGTCCTTCCTGAGGATGACGAACACACACACACACACACACACACACACACACACACACACACACACACACACACACACACACACACACACACACTATCCTTGCGCTGATTTAATTATTAATGCAGCTAATAAATGGCACATTTAAAAACTAAATCTAACTCTTTTTATTTATTAATTTTTTATTTATTTATTTTTTGTCAGACATTCCCATCCTTGTGAAATACAGTTCTGATCAGAAGCATTATGGACTCTTTCAAGTTTTTTTTTTTTTTTTTTTCTGAGGAAGAATGTATATCTTTAATAAAGAAAAACAATTATTTTGAGCACAAGATTTAATTTATTTTTTTGGTTTTCTGATGGATTAGTGGTTAGCACTGTAACCTTGCACCTTCAGGGTCCGGGTTCGATTCCCAGCCACGTTCGGTTCTCCCTGTGTTTGGTGGGTTTCCTCCTACAGTCCAAAGATATGCAGATTAGGCAAATTGTCTATAGTGTGTGTGTGTGTGTGTGTGTGTGTGTGTGTGTGTGTGTGTGTGTGTGTGTGCGCGTGTGTGCGCCCTGCAATGGATTGTCACCCCGTCCAGGGTGTACCCTGCCTCGTGCCCTAAGTCTCCTGCGACAATTGTGAAGAATATTTACTAGAGTTCTGTATTTTAGATCAAACCAACCTACTCTCATCTGTCTTCTCTCATCACCAGCGCATTTCCACGTGCAGAACTGCTGTTTGCTGCATGTTTTTTGTTTTTTTCACCATTCTGTGTGTAAACCTTGGAGATTCCCAGGAGATCATCAGTTTCTGAAGTACACAGCTCAACAGCCCGTCCAAAAACCAGCCCATCTGGCACCAGCAGCCATGCCACGGTCAAAGTCATTGAAATTGCTTCTTTTTTTTTTTTCTCCCATTCTGGCATGAGGTTGCTGCTGCTGCTGTGGTGTGTGTGTTTATATGTGTGTGTGTGTACATGATTTTATGAAACAATAAATTAGTTTCCATTTTTTTTATGAGTGCCAAGAAAGAAAAAAAAAAAGACTTAACCCACTTTCCTTGTTCTGCCATTTTCATTTTAAAATAAACAAATGAATGAAAACACATTTCCACCAAGCATATCCCCGCACACACACGCACACACACACGCGCACACGCGCGCGTGTGCACATAACCCCAAATGGCTGAAGCTCTCCCCGAGCTGGCTTTGTTCTTCTGAGAAGTCATTGGAGGAAGACGAGGCAGATAGGATTGTTCACTTAACGTGCTGCTTTAGCTGAGCGCGCTGGTGTCTGAAGATCTCTGCCCGAGCCGGAGGCCAAAAGAGCAGTAGGTCTAGTGTAGGGCCCTGCAGGCACTGAGGCATGAGGCCAGGCCCCGTTCTCTTTCCTGTGCCAACCTGCCTCAAACCCTGACTTAACAGCCAGACGCAACAGGGGATTGTGAGACAATGTGTGCAATTTTGCCACAGTGGCTCACTCATTCAAAAAGATTATCGCAGCTTATCACAGCTGACAATGGTGTGTTGTTATGTATTTTTAGACCCCTGCTTTAAATGAAATAAACACTGACACACATTAGGTGCTCACTACAGTACAGGGCTTTTGAATGTAATTTTTCCCTCAGATGTTTTTAGCGTACACTAGTGTTAGTACCTGTTGTTGTTGTTGTTGGTTAAAAGGTTAAAATGTTAAATCTAATAATAATCTGCTGACCTTTAATGTAATGAGTGATATTATTATTATTATTATTATTATTATTATTATTATTAGAGGTTGAAGTCCACGTCCATGTCTGTGTGTCTCTCTGTACAGCAGAACTCTCTGTCTCACTTATTAACACACAGAAATCACATTCTGTAAGGTCGAGTATCTGACGCCTTGTTTACACTAAGTTGTACTTCTTTCATCGTCAGACAAATACACTCCCTGTTTAAAGCAGATTATTAAATCTGGCACATAACTGTTCATAACATCACATTTTGATTTTAGCGCATCACACCGGGCTCTCGGTCAGGGTGTTCTCCAGGCCCTCACCTCGGACTGCCGCGGGTACGTTTGCGACTCATGTTTTATCTCATAGTGGCTTTCGTCACATTACTGCTTATATTAGCAGCACAGTTTCGGAAACATGTGAGACAAACTGTTTTTAAAATTACCGCAGTGAGAATAAACATACAATCATCTGTCCATTCATCTTTGAAGGTTTTCAGTTTTCAAAAGTTACTATCTTTTTTTTTTGGAGTAAGCCTCGCTGAGTCACGCTTCCGTTTGTGTTTCCTGAGGATTTGGGTTTGTGCCGTCCACATATTCTGTGTATTTACACCAAAGCGGTGGCATAACTGTCCATAACGTCCCTTCTACTCAATATTTTGATTTCATTCATGGTCAGTGGCGGCTGGCGCAAACGGAATTAAAATGAAACTTTTAATACTGGCCTGTAAATATGCATTTATCAGGTGATTATGCGGTGATCAAGTCCTGACTCGCATCACATCCAGTCAGCAGCTCCGCTCGCCATAAGAAGTGCTGGAAAAGACTGGTTGAGAATGGTCCAAAGCCCAAATATTGAAAAACAATATTGATTCGCTAAGAACAAAAGTGGGAGGGTTCAGGGCGCACAGTGCTGCGCCCGAAACATGATTTGAAAAGATCCAATCAGATCTCATCCTCAAGTCACATGCTTTTCAAAGATTTACGTGCTACATAGACACCCGTTTGTCCGGCGCCCCGCGTACACCAACACGAATGAACGTCATACAGTTTAGATTTTATTTAATTGCAAATAAATTATATTAAGGAATACAGCGGAATATTGTGACTAAATGACTTTATTTCATTATTAAAATTAGTCATTATTATGTTAAATAATGACATGTTAAAGTAGCATTCTTCTCCGCCTAACTTTAACCTGCGCCCCGTATTTTAATAATACTTTATTTTAATAATAACTTACAGACAAATAGCAAAGGACTCATTAGAAAGTTAGATTCAATTCTGTTCAGACAGTTTCATGTGATGCTGTGACAAAGTCGGATGGACAGACATACAGACATACAGACAGATCCTGGTTTCTGGTCCTCCAATGTATGAAATGTAAAGAGATCATTGAAACAGTGAGTTCTGACCCAATGTACAGACAAAACCGTATTCATTTTACTTTTATTCATCAAGATAATGGGCTTTTCTGTATGTAGACGGAATTTTCCTACTGTCTCACATTATACTTTGACTTATAGAACATTTGCCATTTGCGATCAATCCACATGCTTAGACAGCTTTGCTTTTACAATTTCGGAAAAACAAGACACAGAACTGATTAAGACAGACCCGGACTCAAACCTGGAACTTTGGAATAATGCCATGTACATGTACTTTAATATTTATTTTGGACCAAGTGATCTTCCCTGCATGCCCTTTTACCTGTCCTCCTTTACCCCCACCTGACTGAACCTGGCTCAGATTACGATATCATTTTCACACATTCGGCCCGTGGTCTTACAGCATGTCATACTGTCATGTTAAGTGGCTGTTTTTCTTCTTTTTTTTTTTTTTTTTTTTCCTTTTGCGTAACGGGTCCCTTAAACATTGCCCACTTTCAGTGCCACATCCTTTTTCCTGAAGACCCCCAAGACCCTTCTGAAGCATAAGAGCTTTTAGCCAGCCTGCGCTAATGTGTGGAATAATAGCTACTCCCTGAATCTTGATGGCCCCTCAAAAAGCTGTCTGAATCTGTACACGAGAGCACCTACGGCAGAATATTATCCTTCTTTTTCTATCTATTCTTGTGCACTTCCATATCTAATCTTATCTTATTATATCTCTCCCCTCCTATTATCTTTCCCTCATGTAACCTTTCTGTCATATCATTAGTGAGGTGGAAGATAATATCTCCTCACAGATATGATGGAATACTACGAACGGAGCATAATATTACAACTATGTTGTGCTTTGCAATTACAGACAATAACACATGAGGTCTCTCAGCAAAGAGCTTTTAAGTGAATTGTTACATCAAGGGTTGACTTACCTTCCCATTATATGTGGTTAGAAAACAAGCTAACATAATGTAAAAGTTACACTTTTAAAGTAGAATAAATCATTCGTCCTTTAAGAGTTTTGGACTTAGTGCTGTGTGTGTGTGTGTGTGTGTTTGTGTGTTTGAATTAAGAGATGCATCATTTAACACTGTAAAAATCCACCATGGTGGATAATTGCTGGCATCTATCTTTTACCAAAACATAATTAATAAACAATAGCAGCAATCATCGAAATTTTAAGTGAGTTATTTATTTTTAATCATTTCCTACTGGGTTATTTTGTGATTTAACATCTTTTATGTAGAGAAATATATAAAAATCAGCCATAGCATTAAAACACTAAAAATGATGCCCAGTGTCGTGTAGGTTCCCTCTGTGCCACTGGGGTGGCACTGGCCACCCCAGGCGGCATGGCTCCGTAAGACCTCTGGGGCAGTGCCGTGGTCTCTGGCACCAGGACGTTGGCAGCTGATCATTTAGGTGCTGTACAGTAGGTTGTCTGGCGAGTTCTTTGTTCCTCGCTCTGGTGCCTTTCTATTGTAACCAGCATTTCCATTTAGCTTAGCTAGCTTAGCTTTTCCACTGGATCAGACCTGATCCTGTCACCAGTTTACTCTTATGTAATTAATAATCAATGTTTTTCTCAAAACCTGGCGGAGGTGTTAGTTCTATGGCCGATCGGTTTATTATACCATGTTAAATAGTCACTGTGTAATATTCTTTTTTTTTTTTCTTTTTTTTTTTTAAACAGAAAAATAACAGTCTTTCCTGCCAACTGCAATTAGACTTTACAATAATTCTGCTCTTTCTAAGAAAAGTGATCTCCTTCCTTTACATCATTATAAACAGGGTGTTATACATTCTGTCCTGAACTGAACTATATCTATTAACCCTACTGTTAAAAATGCCATCAATACACCTTACTACAGTATACTTACAGTCTCTTACAGTTTTCCACCCTTCTTGACTGAGCGAATATGATCATGTACTTCCATTCTTTCATATACATTAATATTACAACTTATCCATTATTACTTATTACTTTATTAATGCAATTTAATATGCATTTCTTACATTCCCACATGACTCCACTATTGTACAGTAAAGAGTCTAATTTCAGTCTGTGGTATTTTTTGTGTTGTTGATAAAAAAATATTTTTTTACCTTCTTTTCTTACAGCTTTTTTTTAATTTTATTTTTTTATTTTAATTTTAACCTAGCTTTTAATATTCTACTACACCTTGAATAATTTCCTTTTGGGATTAATAAACTACCTACCTACCTATCTACATATCTATCAAAATTGCAGCTTACACTACATATTGCAGCAAGAATGCACGATAGTATGACTCAGTGAAACATATGTCATTCAGTACAAAACTAAAAAAAAAAAATACTGTATTTTACACAATATTGAAAAACATAATGTGCTCATATTATAGTTTAGACAACATTCCAGGGCTTTACTGCTCAGGGTGTACAGTACAGTAAAGAAACATTTGGTCAGTGTTTTCACACTGTTGTACCTCATACCAGAGGGCAAATAATTTTAGTGCACACAAAATAACCCTTAGAAATTTTAATGATCTTCTTAAACCTGATATTTAAAACAAATACACAGACACACAGGCACAAGAGTACCTAAATAAGAGTTCTGTTCTATAATTATTTGTGTGTGTTATTCATCTTTATGCTACATCGTTCCTTCATGTCATGCAACATGTGTACTCCATTTCGGTTTGGGTCGAAAAAAAAAGGAGAAAAGATTTTTTTTATAATGCATTGCTTTATGGCAGGCTTGTAAGAGTTGAAGTCAAATTATGAACAATAACATTGGGGATCTTTCCCTTTTTCTTTTATATATATATATATATATATATATATATATATATATATATATATATATATATATATATATATATATATATCTTAGTGTTTGTTTCGAGTGTGTGATATTTGTATATGGACGGCTGTAACAATTTGTACAAACACTGTATAAACGTTTATGAAATGCACAGGCTATTATTTAATAAAATAACAAATAACGTTATATGATACAGTATTTGCTGCAATGCCTTGTACAAGACGAGTGTGTGTAAGAATTTGTTCATTTGAGACTCTAGATTCCTCTTTGCATTAAAGTTTACAGGAGGCCAAAACATATACCATGGTGGTGTAAGGGTCCTGCTGCATGCAACCTAACTAAAAAATAATTAAAAAAAGGATCAAGAACCAAAAGATCAGCCTTTGACAGTCATTACCATTGACGTTCCATTTATTGTATCTCCTGCAGGAGACGGAATCCATTGTGCTTTGAAGAAACCAAGGTAAAGACCGGGCACTTGTTTTACTGTGCATCGTCAGAGCATCAGAATGAATGATTTCTCTTCGTGAGTGGCAAAACACTTTGCAGATAAAATATATGGTGTCTCTCATTGCTAGCTGTTGCAGTGAGAATGGAATGCACTCTTTGGACACGAGTGTGCTTTCAACGTTTTTATGTCCTACATTTTCAGAAGCACTTCATTGTTAATTAGAGGGTTTTTCATTTCAAAACATTTTTTTTATGGAAACCTTTTTTTAGCACCTTTATTTCTCTTGCTTGATGCAGACCGCATGGCCTGCACTGCAGTTTGGATCAACCACACCTCGA
The DNA here is from genome assembly GCA_030347435.1 of Clarias fuscus. Lineage (NCBI taxonomy): Eukaryota > Metazoa > Chordata > Actinopteri > Siluriformes > Clariidae > Clarias > Clarias fuscus. The sequence goes on along the minus strand of CM059216.1, from coordinate 1,247,133 downwards.
TGCATTACTGGGCACGACCCTGTGCGAGGCATCATGTTTGAGTCGACTGCTCAATATTTCCAGCAGCACTGTCTTATTCAGCTCAGCATCTCACTGTTCTACAGTCTGACGAACTGACGAGCTGATGGAGTCATTTGAAGAGTGGAAGGTGTATGATATCCATTGTAGCCATTCAGAGACGGTTTAGTTGTTTCATGTAGACACACCAGAGTGAGACAATGCACAGGAAAGAAACATTTTAATATGACTGTAAACATGTTTTCACATTTCTTCAAAATGTATAACAGGATGAGAAATAGCGTCAGGACCGGCAACCTTTTAAAAAAAAATAATAAAACAGACAAACAAACCTCTAAATTATAAAATATGTACACACTTATAAGACATTCCTGGCTGAACCTTTAAGGATTACTTCTAAAGGGATAATGAAATAATTCCAAAAGGTTTTATATTTTCTGAAGCTGTAATTATGAGCTTAACTGTGGTCAGTAGCACTGATTCGCAAAAGCACAACAAAAGATTTATAATATAGTTTAATGCAAGTGAATATCACAGATGATACATTCATATATGAATAATACATAATATAATATAATATAATATAATATAATATAATATAATATAATATAATATAATATAATATAATATAATATTTACTTACTGATTTTAAATATATACTGATTTAAGCCCAAATATTTCCTGAATGAGTGGATTCATTCAAGCCACACAGTGAAGAGAGAGAGAGAGAGAGAGAGAGAGAGAGAGAGAGAGAGAGAGGTGGGGGAGAGGGGTAACCGCTGGGGGGGGGGGGGGGGGGATGTGTAACAGTAGTTATAGAAGCTACAGGTGATGATGTGAGAACTTTATGGAAGACAAGCATGGGGCAGTTCTGATCCTGATTGACCCCGAAGAGACTTGAATCACTTTTCAAATTAAATTCTCCAGACCTCTCCTTGTCCTTCTCCTTGTCCTTGTCCTTGTCCTTGTCCCCGGCGCTCACACCGCGCTGCTGTGGTTTTGGGGGGAAAGTTGCGAGCGGTTCTTGCTTTTCTGGTCCGAAATGATGCTCGCCTGCGACCTGACAAAAGACTAAATGACTCTGTTTTCGTGCACGACAAAATCACGGACTCTGGTGGGAAAGGTAGAGCTCCACTAAATTCTGTTAAACCGTTAACGAATATGTTTAGCTTTAGTCATTTCATCATCATGTATATTATTATTATTATTATTATTATTATTATTATTATTATTACAAAAACATTTTAAATAAAGATAATAAAAATAACGGTGTGTGTGTGTGTGTGTGTGTGTGTGTGTGTGTGTGTGTAACGGTGCTGTATGAAGGGCATTGTGAACTGTACGCACTAATAAATATTTTTGCCACTTTGGTGTCGTGAATGATGCGTAAAAGTCTCCTTCTTGTTGTTCTTCTTCTTTAGACAGTGCAAAGTTAAAATTCGAACTAAGCAACAAAACCTGGGAATTTTATCTTGCGGCCCTAATTATGCAATAATAATAATAATAATAATAATAATAATAATAATAATCTGATTAACAGGTCGCTTTGTACCTCCTAACGGGTGGTTGATGTTTTTATTTTATATAAAAATAAAAATACCTAATTTATGCTCCCAGCTAAGCGATGAGCATATAATTAAAATATACTACTAAATTATTGTAAATATACTACTAATTATTGTAAGTTATACTTTTTATTATTGTTATTAGTATTATCATTTTATTACTTAAGTTACCAAAATGTGTAGTTAATCTATTCGAATATGACATAATCTGATCATAATCTGATACTAAACGCTCACTAACCGCTCTATCTGATGTGCAGAAATGCAACAACTCAGATTCCGAGCCAGAGACATTATATTGTTATTATTATACCTAATTTATTGATGTTTTTTTTTTTAACAATAAAAGAATAAAATTTGCCAGCAGATAAACTTTTTTTTTTTTTTTTTAACGGTATAAAAAGGTGAATTTACCTTCGGAATGTCTTACACTGATGCCTGGCTGGAATTTGCGGCTCGGCGCGGCTCGGCGCGGGTGTAACGATGCGCCGCGGCTTTCGCGCCTGCTGGAAATGGATTCATCGTTTAGATGATTTTAGTTAATTATGTCTTGATTTATGAACAAACAAACAAAAAGAAAAAGTGTCAACCTTGGAAAGTGTGACTCCGAAAGGTGATTATTCGGATTATTGTGAGTGAGTTCATAAATAAATCGATTTTCAATATAACCCGTAAATGAGGCTCAGATCTACAGTAAATACAGTATAACCTGTGTATCAAACAGTGCTTAAGCGAATGTGATCGTGTGGAGAATAAGTGATGCTGAAGTTGTTTTAGCAGCATCTTAAAGAATTCAAAAAGTTTCCAAATGTCATCAAGGACTCCAAGGTTTCCAGCTGATCAGGGAAGAAGTGGTTTTAAACAGCAATGGGTGATGGAATAACAGACCGTCAAAAGCTACTTGAGTTACCCTGTTGTTTTCTTTGGTGCCTTTGTTGTTGTTGTTGATTGGGTGTCTGTCCACAGCGGAGAAACTTGAGTGTTTTGTATTCCTCCGGATCCAGTGCACTGCTCTTATTGGTAGCTGAAGTCGTTGCATCACCACGATCGTGACGCGCCGTCTTCCTGCTTCCTTTATTCGCGTCTTAAAGTCATTCTTGCTGATGTGATGTGAGCCTCGTCCTGCTGCTCGCCGCACAGTTTCCAGGTAGAGAGAGGAGCGGCGCACTAGAGCTCTCTCTCTCTCTCTCTCTCTCTCTCTCTCTGTCCTGAGAAATTACTCACATTCGTCCAGGGGGTGAGCAGCCCTATCCATCGTCTCTTACACTACTCTAAAGAAGCTCAAGGCTTTCTCATCTCCAGAGTAAGTAAACCTATCCGTGCCGTGGTGTAAGTTCCGTCTGCGCTCTCTCTCTCTCTCTCTCTCTCTCTCTCTCTCTCTCTCTCTCTCTATCTCTCGTCCAGTTTACCGACAGCGGATTATTTCTAAGCAGGTGCAGTGTAACGCACCGCTTTATTCTATACTGATGATCTGTGACCGCCGGCGCGGCGCGGCGCGGTGTAGCTTCAGTAACCCCGCGAGTGCGTGTCATTTGTCCATTCCGGCTACTTTTCTTTTTTTTTTTTTTGAAAGCTGTGATACAAAGTAGGAGAAAACAACGACGTTCGTCACCTCTGTTTTTCCAGGTCAGGATTGTCACCATGCTCACCTACTCACGGCTTTAATAACTTAACCAATTGGCTTTTGGTTGCGCGTCCTCTGCGCATTCGTGTGGATGTTTCATATGTGAGCATCGCGTCAGGTTTCGGTTCGAACGGCAGCTTCGCTTTACTTCGTGAACAGTTTTACTTTTCTTTTCTGACCCAAAGCAAAGCAGTTTTAATCGCGGGTTGTTGACGGCGGCTGCGTCATTACGCACGGACCAAAAGTGATCCTGTTTATCACGTCGTAAAAGGAATCAGTGCTGATTTAGTCTTCTTTTTTGTTTGTTTGTTTGTTTGTTTGTTTGTTTTTAAAAGATAGTGTGCAGGTGGAGAATATTTAACTGATCGTGTAAAATATTCCGCACGTGTTTTCTCGAATAGATATTCCACTTATTACCATTTTTCTGTTCTATAAAGAAAGAATTTGAATAATTTACAATGACAACATTAGACTATAGTCTACGTTTGATGATCAGGAATATTGCTCTGTACGTTTGTTACACGTTAAGTCATATTTTACGACACTTAAATATGACTTGCCTTACACACTCACACGCTACAGTCAGCTGGATTGGTGTGTGATGTCAAGTGATCGAAACTTTCCTTTGACCTTTTTCACTTTTATCTTCTTCACTTAAATTTATTAGAAGAAAGAAAGAAAGAAAGAAGAAGAAAAAAAAATGATGTGGAATTTCAGTGCCCTATAAGACAGGAGCATATACAGTATGTACCAAGGAGTTGGCCTGGTTAAATATTTATTGTGATTGTTATAGCTAATTTGATTTTAAATGTTTTATTTTTCATAAAAATATTTTAAAGTAGCGTGAAAAAAATTAAGTAATTTTTTTTTTTTTAATAATCGGCCTAACCAGTGCCATCGACATGTGTCTTATTTTATGTTTAGAAATGTGCTGTAAATTCTAAATCTAATTATTATCTTTCACTGAAAAGTCAATAGAGATAAAAACAAAGTGGCCTTTTTTTCCTCAGCATGCTCATAATGTGACAAACCGTTTTACCTTACTAGATACAGTTGTTGTTGGTTTTTTTCATGTTTACATAAGAATGACTGAGTGGTCTATAGTTAGATATATATAATGATAACAAAATATAGATAAAAATGATAAGTGATGTCCCTGTTCTGCAGAAAGAACTCTATTCATGATATATTGAATTTTTTTTCCCCCTCTCACCTGTCTCGCAGGGTTCTCAAGCTGTGTCCAGCTGGCGAGCTTTTAAAAATGGTGTAACAACATTTCCAGTGATGCCGGACCATGACAACACGTCCCTCTTAAATAGACAAACAAAGAGAAGAAGAGTTGACATTGGAGTGAAAAGGACTGTAGGTACCGTGTCTGTAGCTTTAGCCCATTTACAAACAAGCAATTTTAGTGCCATGAATCCGCACGGAGCCGATCAGGATGTTAACTGTTCCGTGGTGCAGCACACAGACAGCGAGAAGACCAACGTGCTTCACAAGTTGCTGAAGCGGGCCAGCTCTTATGAAGACACCTTGGTGAACTTTCCTGGAGCAACCATCATCTCCCAGCTGCTGAAAAACAATTTAACCAAAAATGGGGCAAATGAACCCGACTTCCGGAGCAACGGCCTCTCCAGGACAAGCTCCGAGATCCACCAGGAGGACGCCTGCAGCACCTCATCACGGGGCAGCCCTCAGGAGTGTCTGTCCCCCTTCAGCAGGCCTTCCATGGCACAATTTGACATCGACCGGTTGACGGATGAGCACCTGAGGGCCAAACGTGCCAGAGTGGAGAACATAATCCGTGGGATGAGCCACTCTCCAAATGTCACACACCGTATAGGTGAGACTGAGCGTGATGGGGCTTCCCAACCCCTGAGCCCTCGCGAGAGTTACAGGGAAAACAAACGCAAGCAGAAACTACCCCAGCAGCAGCAGAGTTTCCAGCAGCTTATTTCTGCTCGCAAAGAGCAAAAAAACGAGGAGCGCCGTCATCTCAAACTACAGCTCGAGGACATGCAAAAACAGCTCCGTCAGCTCCAAGAAAAGTTCTATCAGATTTATGATAGCACCGACTCTGAGAACGATGAAGACGGAAATCTCTCCGAGGACAGCCTGCATTCTGACGGAATGGAGAATCATATCTCCGATTCTGTCACAAACCGCTCAGAAAATGAAATGTCCGACCTGGATCCGGGACATTTCTTGGACCAAGCCCAGTCACTTATTTGTGAGCAAACCATGATGACCGAGGGAGAGAAGCCCAAACGGGATGGCTCTCATGGGAAAGGCCGTAGATCAGTGTCCATGCATGCAGAAGGGAAACAGCTAGCAGAAACACTGAAACAGGAACTAAACACCGCAATGACCCAGGTGGTGGACACGGTGGTGAAGGTCTTTGCAAAAGCCCCTTATCCACTTCCTCAGGGCTTCCCAACTGTGCAGACACCCTCTGACCACTTTGTAGTGAATCGCGAGAACCCAAATTTTCACACTACTACCCAGCGTTTACAGTGCTTTGGTGATGTCATTATTCCCAATCCCCTCAACTCATTTAGCAACATGCGTGTCCCCAACCCAAATGACCAAACAGAGGCGCTGCCTCTAGTGGTGAGAAAGAACTCTACAGACCAGCCCGGATCTTTACCCGCACCTGCAACCCACCACCCCGGTCTTCACCCGTCACCATTAACCTCGACTATGGCCTTCAGTCCTCCATCCTTCCGGCATCCGTTTCCTCTTCATATTATGGGTTATCCTTTCCAAAGCCCTCTAGGTGCCCCGAGTGGGCCTTATTCAGGCAAGGACAGGTCTTCTCCTGAGTCTATGGACCTGTCAAGAGAAACTACCAGCCTTCGGACCAAAATGTCATCAAACCATCTCAGCCTCCATCGTCCTATCTCACCGACACATCCAGGAAACCCTGAAGGCCTTTCAATATCTCTCATCAAGTCTGAATGCGGCGACCTCCAAGATATGTCCGATATCTCTCCATATTCAGGAAGTACAATATCCTTTTACAATAATCAACCCGATGAAAGATTATTATATTGCGCTATTTGCTATTGTTTTAGAATGAATTGTTCTCCTCGTTTAATTTTTTCAACGAGAAATGACATATAAAAATAATTAAATAATATAATGTTATGTTGCAGGGTGGGTTAAAATGATTAAATAACAATTGATCTTCAAGAATTCCAGTGTGAATTCAAATCCCTTGGTCTAGAAGACGTTTTTTTTTTAAGGCTCTCTCTGTTTAGGGGCTTTTTAAGGGCGCACTGCAGGGCAAAGTGTTGAAAAGCTTCGGCATGACAAACATACCTCCCATCTTCTCTGTTCTCAAATTATCATAGAGAGACTCACAATACCCCACCCCCTTTCATCACAGGCCATGCAAGACTTTGTACATAAATGCTCAAAGCAAATCATATTTCAAAGCCAGGAAGTAAAAGGCCAAGTGCACGTTTGCCAAAAGATCTTAGCATCTTGTGTTTAGAAAGATGAGAAAATATATCTGTCAGTGAGTGGGCTTTTTTTTTTTTTTCAGAGAAATGCAGTAAACCCTTGTTTTCACTGTGCTTCCCCTTAATTCACATCTAGTGCTTCAGAGAATATCTGCAAATTGTTGTATTCTTTCTGATCATGAAGAGCTTGCTGTAGTCGAAAGCACTTGCAGCACTAATAGCTGTTGCCTGGCAGCAGGTCCTTTCTTTTCATCTTTCTGTTTTTTTCAGATGTGAACAGGTGTTTGCAGGTAGCTGTTTATCTTTTATCCTGTCCCTCTTTACAACCTTTTTTTTTTTTTAACCAAGCAGCGAGATGTCTAACAAGCTTTGTCTATCTGTTTCTGTCTAAATGTAAACAAAGATGACAGAGTGTTCTGCACGTTTTTATTACAGAATACACTTTTGTTAAGATCTAACTGGAAATTTTGACATTAGAACGTATATTATTCAGCAAACGAGTGCACGTGCATGGGGAGGCTCTCCAGAATGATGTTTCATCAATTGTGCAATAGAGTAAAAAATATACAGTATATACATATATAATCTGAAACTTTATTGAGATATGTTTTTGATGTTTCCGTCCTGGACAGAATGGTTTTCCTTGTCACGCACCCTCTTTGCATCTCAAGACAAATAGCCTTGTTCATTTTTCCCTGCAGGATTTGCATATAGAGAAAGAGAACAGCTCTGACATGGTGCGTTTGTAAGTATCAGGGATGGGGAGTGTCGAAGTCAGTTTGCATGTCTAATGCACCAGACAGTCAGCTCTCTTGCTAACGATGCTTGCTGCTTCTTTTACACTTCAAAACCCATAGATTATATATATATATATACACAAAAGTAAAAGAAAGAAAAAGGTCTGTGCTGGTCTTTTACTTTGTATTCATGATCTTTAATGTGTTACCTGTTTGTTTGTTTGTTTGTTTGTTTGTTTGTTTGTTTGTTTGTTTGTTTGTTTGTTTGTTTGATTGATTGTTTGATTGATTGTTTGTTTCCAGAAATCCTTGTTAAACCATGCTATTTTATTTATTTAATTATTTGCTTACTAATTTAGATACTTTTAATAGAATGCTAGGATGAACTGTCTGTTTTTTCATGTTGATGAGCAGATGTCTCGCATTAATTTATGGATTTATCAACCTCGGGTTTTCTCCCCTTACACCTGGCAGTGTGGATCAGATTTCACCGATTTATAGTCTCCGTTTCGTGAAACTCCGTGAATCCAAATCCAAATTCAGAAAAAAGACTGACGAGGAGCTCTTATCCGCGGCTCTGCTGTTTTTCGTAGCATCTCATTTGTCTATACACTGCGGTCGCTCTCGTCCTCCACACTCCTTCATATTCATGTTTGCATTATTTCCTGGCTGACCTTGCTTGTGGCCTGGCTTGTTTTACAGTGAGTGGGGCAATGTTTACTTGGGATTTTGTCACCAGACATATCACTGTATCCTAGAAACAGCTTATTTTTCTTGTAGGAAACAAGCTTTTGTTGAGATAGTCGTTCAAGACATTGAAGATCTGTTAAAGATTTTTTTTTTTTTTTTTTTTTTTTGTAGATGGAAATTAAGCTCTTTGGCCCCAAGACAAACCGTCATGTTTAATTAAGCTTTTTTCTTTATTTTTTCATTCTCAGATGGATCTAGAAGTTCTAATAAAGATAAAAACCAATGAGCCAGTGATTCCTAGTACTGTAGACTACATACAACTTCAGTCATATAAGTCAATTTGTAGTCTTGCACTCACTAGCTTTTCTACTTCCCTTGCTATGTTGTCAAGAAATGCTTTGAGAAGAGGCCTTCGCTTGAGGGGCCGTGCTTCTACAGTAAATAAGCTTTCAGATCTCCCTCTCTCTCTCTCTCTCTCTCTTTCATCCTGTTACTCAGTCATTCATCGTGGCTTTTCTTTGTCGTATACATCATGACAGATGGCAGAAGAGAGAAGCTAGTGCTCTTTTAGTCTTTCTTATCAGCGTAATGGAGGGAAGCCTCCTCCCCTCTACTTGTACAAGGAGAACGTCAGTCGACATGGACAGCACGATGGCATTGTTGAAGAGCTCCTGCACCACAAACAGCAATGAGTCAATTCGTCTACTCGTAACGTTGCATCGGATTCTTCGTGCCTTTGCCGGTGGAGGGAGTGCACTCTGTAATTTTATGCAATTTGTTGTATTTCACACCTCTGCTGTGAAATGGACAAAGTGCAACATCGACTACATAAACTGACTCGAAGGAACCACGGTGATGAATTACACGGTCGATTGATGGGTCCATTGATTTAGCCCCACATGCATCTTCATTTTGATAAATTATAAAGCCATTAATCTGTCAAGGAAATGGCATGACCAGTCTACATCGCAGATGTGGCTAAAGCTGGAAAAGCTGGCAACACACAGGCTGGGCCCAGAGCCTTGGGGGGTGTGGGGGGGGGGGGTGTATGTTCGGGGGCAAAGAGTTGTGTGGTTGTTAGGAGTAAAATCTAATGGGTAGATAGCTGTGGTTAGCTATGGCTCCTCCTGGGACTCATCGCGATGCCCATCTGTTTATCCATCTATTTGTCTAGGAGAGGCAAGCAATGCAACAGCCTCAACAACAAATAAAGAAAACACACATGTGTTGACCAGTAATGAGAGCTACATTGATCGACACACAGTTTTTGGACTGTTAAGGGCAATTCCTGAACCAGTCGAGAAAACACTACGAAATCTTTATCTTTAACATAATCTATTTTTCTATGTTGTTTAAATATATATCTATAAATATAGTACATAGTAAATGCAGGTTAATTTATACTATTGCACTTTCCTTAACCAATAATTCTGCAAATCCAAGAAGGCTTATCTCCAAACCATTTGAAGAAGGCCAAGCTGATGTTCTTCTACACTCGCTATCCCAGCTCCAACATGCTGAAAATCTTCTTCTCTGATGTGAAGGTGAGTGCATCTTTAACCACATGTCATGGGCTTTAAACATCCGATTATTGCTGAACAGATGGTCCGATCTCTCTTCCTTCTTTCTCGCTGTTAAAGTAACTGGCTTCAGTATTATACATTATAAATCTAAGGTTGAAGGTCCGTGTTTCATTTCAGTTGCATTCATTTAGACTGTGTGTGTGGGTGGGTGGGTGGGTGGGTGGGGGGGAGGGGGGGTGAATAAATTAGCTATTTAAAGGCTCTGGTCCTTTAATGGGTCTCAGTGCACTCACTGGTCACCTCTGTTGATAAACTGATGATTTTGGATGAAATATTGGAAGAAAAAATTGAATTAGCTTTTTTCCCATTGTTGTCCAATATAATGTGATATATTATGTAAAAAAAAAAAAGCAAAAGAAAATAGCATTATAAATAATAATGATTATTATTTATAAATAGACATCTGAAAGGATTCTCGTGTGGTGCCAATATATTGATGCATTAATTTTCCTTGTAGTTTTAATCATCACATTAATTCCTAGAAATTTGATTTAATTGAACAACATGCCTTACACTCTTTTGGAAGATTAGAAAATAACAGAAAATAACATAACATTATGCTGTATTTTCCCCAAAATTCCCCAAAACACTTTTTAGCCATGTGCTTTATGAAGTTTTCATACTTATATTTTGTCATATTATAACGTTTTCAAAGAAAGCGTTTGACAAAAAAAAAAAAAAAAAAAAATTCACTCTCTAGGCCGGATCGGGACGCTGCCACATTCAGAAGTGCAGTTACAGTACATGTACAACACCCAGATTTGTTTACAGTTTATGAGTGGAGAGATGACTCTGTGTGTTTTTATATTTCGTAAATGAAGGTACATTTAAAAAAAAATATATCAGATATTAAATCAAGGTTATGAATTCATAAAGTGTTAGAGATGTATATTTTTACACAATTAAAAACTTCCTTTTTTTTTTTTTTTGAGTGACCAAAAAATAAATAAATAAATAAATAAACCTTTCGTTCATTTAATGTGTTTTCATTTAAATGAAATATTTTCACAACTTGAACAATACACTCATCTTCTACTCTCTTTAAATTATTAAATAAGTTTTATCCCTAAGAATTTCAGTCCTCCAGATTCAAAGCCTTCCACTAGCCTTTCCATGTGAAAATACCTTTTCATTGACTTTAAATAGGAGGGGGGGGAAAAATCATAATATTTATACTAAAGTTGTCTAATTAGATGTCTTCTTTTACAGGTCATGCCTTTCTTAATGAACTACATGTTAAATTAGTCTAAAACCACATCAGGATGGTGAGAACAATTAGTTCTGCGTGCACAATTGATAATGAGGAACAATGGGTGGCCTGTGTTTTATAGATCAAAAACTATGTACGCTAGTGATGCATTACTGACTAATTACACGGAATACACTCATGAAAGCTGCAGGAATGACTAATTAAAAACGTTAGTTAGCAGAGCGATGGATTCCTGATGGAAAATAATGATTTTGGAGAAATGGAGCCACTTCCACAGAAACTACCAAAAGAAATGATTTTTAATGGAATAACAAGAATATCACAGGATCTATGTAGTGACTGTGTAGTGATTTTACGCCTTACGTACATAATGTCTAGTTTTTTTTTTTAAATATCACTTTTCACCATTGAAGTAGTCGGTTTTTGCTGCATTAAATTATTCAGGTAGGAGAAAAGCTCGGTCGTATGTTACGGAAAATATGAAAGCATTATTTCAGGATGAACCTTTACTGGATGTAAAATGCTAAATTTCCTCTCTGAATTCTGCGAAGATTTAAACTTTTCTAATACTCATACATGGTGAGGCTTGTCAAATAATGTTTAGGTTACCGTGAACGTTTCAAATATAAATGTTAATGTTGATTGTAGATGTTTAACTGTTTCACTCATATGTGATTCATCCCTGCCGTCTTGGAGTGTTTTACAGTTTTATACCATGATGTGCTAAAAAAGCTAAAAAAAAAAAAAAAGCTTTTGTAAGTTAAAATGATTGCCAACATCTCGTTTTACATCAAGTTAAAAGTCATATTATATTCTGGATATGTTATGGCTCGAAGAAAATCACACTCTGATGGAATTTGGGCAGATAACACATAATTTCACAGTTCTATTTGAAATTTGCGTTTGTATTTTATGTGATAAGAGCCCAGACCCATTTCTCCAGATATGGAGAATATAAAACACAGAGCACATTTTGAAAGACGTCACATGACATTTTCCCGGACCATTTTAGGGTTAAAAGCCCCGTGTAACATATGTCACAGCAATATTTTCTTAATTTGTTTTATATTCATTTGTTAAAGAAATGCAGCCAGAACAGGTTAAAATATGTTATTATTATTATTATTATTATTATTATTATTATTAGCAATATTTTCTTAATTTGTTTTATATTCATTTGTTAAAGAAATGCAGCCAGAACAGGTTAAAATATGTTATTATTATTATTATTATTATTATTAAATTAGTTGGAAAATAGTATAAACTTTACTTTCAGTAACAAAAAAATCCGCTGTCACATGTGCTACCCGGACACACCGTCATTTCGGATAATAATCCTCAAGGGTAAACAAATTCAGATTGTCACATGACTGCGCCAGGATGTTCATTAGATGTCACTTCTTAGGGACTTCATGAGTTAAAGCTGAATTAGAAACGTTCCAGAACATTTAAAGGATTTATGACGCCGGTGCCACCGTGGCTTCTCATGGGCTGCGTTTACATCTGGTCATTGTATTGTCATTGCTTGTTCAACATCCCATTACAGATCGAGTTCCTTCTTTATTGTTATCATAACCTCTGCCCTTATAGAAAGGATTTCCTCTCGACTGTAGGACATGGCTGTGGGGGTTCGGCTGTTCGACCCCATGAGCAGTCGTGATGTTAGGCGCTGAGGTCAGGTGCTCGCTAGGGTGCGTCCCAGTTCCTCCCAAAGGCGTTCAGTGGGGTTGAGGTGGCGTCCACAAACTTTTGCCCATGTACTGAATAGAAGATGTGACATTTGCATCGATATCAAGTCTCTTTTTTTTTCTCCTTTTTTTTCTTTTTTTTTTATCAGATGTGTAAAATAAAAGCAGCTGTGCCACGCCACTGTAATTCATATCAGGATTTTTTTTATCATTTAATTGCTATTTTTAAAATTATATTTACTTCGGTTTGGCTTATGCGTCACTAAAATGATTAAAATAGATAAAATTATGTTAATATTTTTAAAACAACTATTAATAAATGTGGGTGACTGAATAGACAATAAAACAACCTGTTTGCTCCAAATGTAAACAAGTAAAACAAAATCTTTGAGTTCACATTGGTCAGGTGACACCTGGTTGGTTGTTGTTGTGTTTTTTCTTTTCAGTTGATTTAACTTAATGCTCACATGGCAGATATTCGTCTCGTCTCACTTAGACATCAAACGCCTCCATAGTTACCATAAGAATCTTTTTTTTTCCGGTGTTTAATAATGTACTTAAGTGTTAAGTGGTGACTGATGGGTAGGGACTAGAGATGTGTACGTAAAGTAGACACTTGTGTACAGTACATTTTGTACAGATACACACACCGATGCGCACATACAATCGTTATCAGACTAAGGCTTTAGTCTCACTCTGCAATTTCTTATGAAAGCATTTTTTTTTTAATAGTTTTTCAAAATATTTTTTCATTTCGGAAATATCTTTTCTGTCTGTCTATGCACAGTTTGATCACCCTGGCTATACGCGATGCTGTTTATATGCTCGTGTGTCCGCTTGTTTGGTCTGTCTGTTTGGTTAGTTAGTCATCATTTATCCCTACATTCGCTCCCCGTTTCTGTCCCGTGACCGTTTGCTCGACAGGAAGATGACATGTGCTGAGTTGTCACATTCCGGCACCTTCATATTTTGCCACACTGACCTCTAATGTTATTCTTTTCTGGATTCTGTTTTGCATGTAATCACCCCTGGTCATGCTAGAAACCTTTCTCTCGCTCCTCTGCAAACATTTTTATTCCACGAGACCATGTCATCTCACTGTGAAAGGGGTGGGAGGGATGGGGGGGGGGGGGTCTTATGGTGCATTTTTTGAACTGGGGCATTTTTGCAATAATTCTTTTGTGAATTATTTGAGAATCTTGGCTTTGGCACTTTTCGGGCATTTAGTGGAGTTCAGAGTTTGTGTCTTTTCTCCTTCCTTAATTTCTACATTATGATCTCTCAATATTTTGTTACATTTAATTTTAGAGCATGAAGTCAAATGACATCACACACACACACACACACACACACACACACACACACAACTTTCCAGCATTTTCCCTTCTCTCCCAGTGCTATTCCCTCAGACCCTGATTCTTCACTCTTTTTCACTCTTCTTTCAGTATTTTTTTTACTTCTCCACCATCGACTAAAACATTTCAGCATTTTCCGTATGTCTGTGCGTCTGTCTATCCGTCCATCTGAGCCTAACTACTGTTCGGGGAGGTTTCAGGCATATGGATGATGTAGTTGGCTTTGAGTGCTACTGTACTCGTTAATTAAAGCATTGGGATTGGGATTGTAACCTAACAATTACAGAACATTCCAAGTTGAAATTTCAAGAATTCTATTCTGAATTCTTCCGTATTATAGCCTACATGTCTCAGAGTTTCAGAGTGAATGTGCTCAAACATAGTCTAAAGTACACTTGTCAGTATCATCAGGTTGTCCAGGGAAGACCTGCACTACTCTCACATGACAAGTCATCCAGCTGTTTTACCGGGGAAATACTGCGCGTGAATTTCACAATAATTGTACTTGAAATCAAGACATTTCTCTTTCATTGTATTATATTATTTCATAAACTCTCTAAACTGTTACTTTTTTGCCGAAAAAAAAAAAAAAAAAGCACAAATATACCACAACTAACTGGCAGGATTTCCTGTCTTAGTTAATTAAATCTTAAGTTGTTCCTTGTTAGTGCAAACTCATTAAATAGAATTAAGGCCATTTACAAACTTGTTTTGTTTCAGAAACATCATTACAGGTGAATATCTTTATGACGTCTGGCTGAGCTGCATGACTCATCCACTTTATTTATTTATTTATTATTTTTTTTTATTTTTTTTTATGTTTTAAGTATTAACCTTCCATGAATATGCACATCTGTATTAAGACCAAACAGTCCTGCAATAAATGAAAGTGAACTCCTAACGTCTCTGTTTTCTCTCTACAGTTCAACCGCTGCATCACCTCTCAGCTGATCAAGTGGTTTAGCAACTTCCGTGAGTTCTACTACATCCAGATGGAGAAGTTTGCTCGGCAGGCCATAAACGATGGCGTGACTGGTGTAGAGGAGCTAACGGTCAGTCGGGACTGTGAGCTCTACCGCGCTCTCAACATGCACTATAACAAGGCCAATGACTTTGAGGTAAGCTCTGTGCAGTGCACGTCAACGTCAACGTGGCGTCACTGAATGGCTTTGTTTTGTTTCGTTTTTAATTTTGTTAATGTGGCAAAATTGTTTGATGATATTTCTCCCAGTATTGTTAAAATGAAAACATTCAAATGTCCGCACTCTTGGTTTATGACTGAAATGATGTTTAAGGAGAGCCAGTGCATTGTTTCCTGTGTTTCCTGTTATTAAAGCCACCACTTTGTTTACCTACAAATAAACCGTACAACTGACAGGTTTCTTTAATTCATAACAAATAATAACAAACAACTATGACATCTTTGATAATTTATCTACATTTGTTATTTAGTTCAGTTTATAGATCCTGCAGTCAGATCTCTGATTAATGACGCATCACGCTTTCTGACTCATGTTTACTGACACAGTGGTTTTTTTATTCGTTGCATTATTTTTTTTAAGGCTAAAAGAATTTTCATGGACCACCTCAGTACAGACTTACTGTACATAATAAACGTTACTTACTATGAATGCGTAAGATAACATTTACAGATTTATTAGAGCTTTCTGAACCTTCTTTCCAGTGAAACATCAGGTCTAATTTGACATTCATCTATATTATAGAGTTATCGATTTTTTGGGGGGTTAGACCCCCTTTCGATTCTAGCGACCCGTCAATCAGGCTAATAACCCTAAGAGGTCAGGGAATTCTTTTGATAATGATGGCTTGTAATTTCTAGCAAGATCCCTCGGTTATGTTTCACGAACCCCTGGGAGAACCCAAAATAATTGTTAGTTAGTAATATTTTGTTAGCAGTTTGGTGAAATGGCCTGGACTGTAATGTAATGGCGTGAATTTCCACATAATCTAATTGTAAGAAATGGGACAGGGAGCGCTTAAAACATTTCGGGCTTGCGCTTGTGCTAAGATTAGGCCAATTTTGGTCCAAAGTGGGTTTGAAAATAACACGGCGGATTTCGGTTATCACGTCCCCTGTTGTGCTGCTTCACCGCCGTCAGTGCGGAGGCCTCGTTTATGAACACAAGAAAAGCGAGTGGATGCAAAATAGGGAAAAAATGACTTTTGCCTGCAGTAGTGGAGTAGCACGAGCAGACGCCTTAAATACTTAATTTGCCTATGATCATGAAAATAAGACACATCATTTAAATACAATTAATTAATAAGCTTTCTCCCTCCGAAAGAAAATGAATTGAACCAGCCAGGTTCTTGTTTTTACCTTTAGATGAATGAATGAATGAATGAATGAATGAATGCCTGTTAGATAAAGCAAATCAAATGTTATGGGTCATGGGAATCTGTCATTAAATGAATAAATGTGTCAATTATTTGCTTGAACGGTAATTATCAAATCAATTACTGATGCATTTGTTGATAGATATATTTAGAGATCAATACGAGATTTATTATATCAAGATTTGATGCTTTAAAGTGCAAATAAAAGGAGAATCATTACAGATGAGTTGCTCTGACAGACTTGGACTAAAAAAAAATGAGTCCTGTGCTGGTGCAGAAATTCTAAAAGTATTTGTACCCATGTTGTTATTTTTACCATTAACTTGTGGAGTAACTCTTTTTTTTTTTTTCTCTATCGTTATTGTACATTAGCCACTTTGACTGTTACTGTATAGGTGGCATCAGCGCTGAAAGGTTATTTAATCAGAAATTAACAAAGGGAAATAGATCACCATATAGAAGCTGCAGCAGAAGATTTCCTTTGAGGACTTTGAGCTGAATTACAGCGAGGTGGATTACTGTACGTCATTTAAGCTGCCAAAGTACGGTGGAGCATCTTTTATATATTATTAATATATATATAATCTGTTGATTCATTCATTCATTCAGTCCGTCCCATGAATAATGGGCACAATACACTCTGGATAGGATTCTTCATCCATACTGTAACGTACAGCTGTCCGTATGTTTTAAACAATAGAAGGAAATTATAGAACCTGAAGGAAACCCAGATGTGTACTGGGTAAACAGGTGAAAAAACTGAACACACACACACACACACACACACACACACACACACACACACATAAAGACCTGAGCTCAGGATCATACAGGAGCTCCTGGGTGCCAGCAGTGCTACCCATTGTACCCATTGTGCCACCCATGTCTCCTCTGAATAAAATGAGAAAAATATATATATATATATGCTGTAGTATAGTTACTGTATATAGCATAGCATATATAGCTAATAGTATATAGATATGTTTACAGAGATTGTATTAAAAATTATTTACAGTACCATACACACGCGCACACACACACACACACACACACACACCAGAACGTAGTTTGTTCTGCTGTTCACAACCGATTATTTACCCTCTATGCTTACATCATTTACCCTCAACACTTTCCCTCAGCCGCCCCGCCCCCACCCCTCACCTCCCACATACCACCTACTTCACTTAGAGCAGGTCATAGTCAAATTATATTAAAATTACAGCTATAGAAGGAATGTGCTTGCTGAACAGGAACATTTCTGGGGGAGGTATTCCCTTTTTACATACATGAAAGTGGCATTTGCATGGCTGGAGAAGAAAACGCATGGTGCTATGAATAAGACTGTTGTTGCAAGAGGAGCTGAAGTGATGGAGAATCCGATTTGCATAGTAAGAGCAGGCTGAGCAGGTGTGCAAGCAGGTCTGGATCATAGACCACTGATTTGCTTTTCTTTTTTTTCACCCAGGGAAATGTTTTATCTTTAATGCAAATCCGACAAAGAAAGATGGACTTGCCTGACATGTGGCCATTGTGTTTATGTCCTTGCGGCTGAGATGTCACACACACACACACACACACACACACTTTTTATAGTGTAGTGCAAAAGAACTTCTTTTTTTTTTTTTTCCATTTACCAACAGTCATTTTGCTAATGGGATATTGGGGGGGAAAAAACTTCTCTATGGTCTTTATTTAATGTCTGCAAGTAATTTTTTTTTTTTACTTTGAATCTTTTCATTCACCCTGTGCCACTAAAACACAGGTGTGGGTGTGTGTGTGTGTGTGTGTGTGTGTGTGTGTGTGTGTGTGTGTGTGTGTGTGTGTGTGTGTGTGTGTGGGTGGAACCTAGATGTTAGCAGCAGATCCTTCACATCATGTCCATTGTGAGGTCGGGCCTCCATGGATCAGACTTAAAAGACACCTTAAACTCTTTGTTCCTCAAACCGTTCCTGCCGCACATCAAGACTGCTGCTAATGTTTTAATGGTGGATTCCACATCGTACCTTCAGCGGTCCTTTTGCATCCATGCCTTGAAGTGTTCGGGCGGTTTTGATGGTACAAGAGTGAACCTGCTACTGTATATACAGTGCATACAGCATGTAGCTTCAAAATAGGTGTCACACAAGAGCGAAGTTGTAGAGCTGTGAATGAGAGCGCCCCTCAAAGGCTCCTGGGAAGTTTTTGGCCAGGTTTTATCTAAATTCCCATCCTCTGTACAAAAAAAATGACTTGAGATTAGTCGGGCATATGGGAACAGGCATGCCATATGTTCAGGCATAGGAAACACTTCGCGGTCTTTATCTTGGAAACAAGTTAACAGTTGTGAGCGTTTCTCATTTGCAATACAGTACGCGGCCATTATGTGCAGAACATCATAACCCTGTTTGTGGAACCTAAAATAAAACGTTAATTTGCATCATATTCATTAGGGATGTACTATTTGTTTTTTGTTTTCTGCTCTATTATCCAGACCTGAACAATGAGCTCATGAAAAATATATCATATTTCTACCAGATTTTTGTACAGACAAAATTTTGAAATCTGTTTTTATATGTAAATCTGACTGTCCATGGTACAAACAGAAGACGCATCCAGGTCTGTATGTTCTGTATGTTCAAGCCCGTAGTGTGTCAATGAGTGTGTATGTGTGTGTCATGTGATGGACTTGCCCCATCCAGGGTGTCCCCTGCCTCGTGCCCCGAGTCTCCTGTGATAGGCTTCAGGCCCACCGCGACCCTCATGTACAGGATAAAGCAGGCATAGACAAATAGTGAGTAATGTCAATGTTTACGCATCGTTTGCGGTACACACACAGATATTTTCGTGACAGTATGCAAAAATCCCGCTCCATCAGACCCTTTTCAAGTCTTTCCACAGTTTTTTTTTTTTTAACGGGACTTTTGGAGTTTTTCGTTTCTGGAACATTCTGTTGATCTTCTTCTGAAGCAAGTCTTTTGTTGACTCGGATAATGTGCTTCATTATCATGCTGGAAGGTGAAATTTTTCTTTTTCTCTTTGGGTTCATGCCAGAGTAGATTGGTATTTGAGCTATCCTTGATTCTTTGATGAGACGAGATGACCGGAGCCCCAGGCGCTGCTGAAAAGAAGCGGTGGATATGCTGATCATTGGCTGATAAGCTGTTTTGTTTGTGTGCCAGATCTTTTAGAATTAAGTCCTACATTGGTTTTTTATCCGATCCTAACAGGATTTGCCACACGGTGTGGGATTATTTTATAAAGCAGTATGTTTAAACAGACGATATTCATAGTCATGAACCATTATTATAATTATTATTATTATGATGATGATTTAGGAGATCTTAAGAAAGTTACAGTCTGAATAATGATGCCTACGTGTGTGTTAAGCCCCTTTTGGACTAGTACATGGCAGTACAGGGTACTTTTGTCTTACTTAAGTTTGGGATAAGATTCTTCAGGAGACCTTTGGATCATGTTTGGAATTGATTTTCACCCATCCAACCTGGCACGTTTGTTCAAGGTTCATAAGGTTGGTTGCATGGTGTGTGTGTATTAGGTCCTGGAGCTTGGCCTTTATATTCTCCTTAACGACTCCTGAATTGCTGAGGTCTGAAAAGTGAAGTTTCTTCCCCAAACTTGAACTTTTGTTATTTATTTTTTAATTTTTTATTTTTCTATTTAGCAGACTGAACCAGGTTTTTGCAATCGCTTCATATGTCTGATTGCTCCAATTATATGTCGGTGAATAGCCGTCCAGAGCAGGATGCACACGTAGTGCTTTGGAACCTGCCGAAATGTCTTCATCAACCTTGGGTCCTCTACAATAGCTCTGCTCAGGATCTTACCCTTTCCTAGCACCTCACTCTTCAGCAGGGTGTCTGATGACTGGCAGGGCAGACGTGTTGATGGCTTGGATCTTGTTCTTCCCATGGAGCTGGAGCAGCAGAGTCTGTTGCCGTTCCTTTGTTCCCTTTCTTTTATATGTTGCTCCTTGCCTCCTTATCATGTTTCCCATGTGACTGTGGGCGACTGAGGTACTTGTGACTTTCTTTGTGTGTCTGCTACGTGGCCCGTTGGCAGTTCTGCCCCATCAGTCTTAATCATCTTCCCTTGTGTCCCTACTTGCGCATTTATCTAGTTGAGAGGATCCAAGCCTATGGAGAACAGCAGCAGGGACACTGCATCACCTCGGTATATGACGCACCCGGTGGACAATTTGTCCTGGATTGTCTTCCATTGTCATCATTTTCTACAATTCCATAGAGTTATTGAGACAGATCCTTGGTTTTGTTGTAGTTAATCCAGGCTGTCTAGTCGGTAACCGCTCTTCATATCATCAGCTGGTGTTTTGAGCGTCTGGTGTTCAGCCGTGTTTTTGTACTGGTCCATGTTGGCAGCTATGATTCATTATAGGACTTTCCATGTGGGGATGCAGGTTATTGGCCAGCAACTGTACAGTCCTGTTTCCTTGTGGGGGTCTTCCATGATTAGCACCGGTCTTCCTTGTGTTAGCCAGCAAGCAGCTAGTTTCTCTGCCAGTAGCAGTGGACCAGTCAGTTGCTTTGGTCTGCTCCGGGGTGATGCAGGCACAGGCCACCCATGTATTTGTCTTTTCTTTCATCCTCGTTCTTCCAGTACTATTCACATGATGTCAAAGAAAATGTGATTCATCAGACTAGGCCACTTTCTTTCATTGCTTCGTGGTCCTGTTCTGATGCCCACATGCTCGTTGTAGATATTCATCACGGTCAGCATGGGCACTCAGACTGACCTGCAGCTACTCAACCCCAGACACGTACTGTATGTATCGCACCGCAACAGAGCTTCAGATGTCCACACATCTGGGACATCAGGGACAACCTGTTGGAAAGATAACAATATATTGAGAAATACTTAAAAAATCAGGCATTTATGGTTGAGTAGTTTGATAGAGAAGTCTCTCCTCAGTAAAAGGCATATGGTCAGCACGTAAATAACATGAGAACGAAAGGATTCGCAGGTCTGCTGAGACAGTAATTTGGACTCTTTAGGTTGAACTCTGTAGATTGTAATACTGCCACCACCATGCTTTACTGTAGGCAATGTATGACCAGTTGACGAGCATTAACTGCTTTTTTTTTTTTTCCAGGGGGGACTTTTTAGTGCAAATGATGGGGAGAGAGGTCAAAAGTGAGGAAAGGGTAAATTTGCTCACGTACAGGAAGGTGATTGATGTGAATTTGCTCATGAGGCTGGGATGAAACCTGACAATGAACTGAAACACATACAGTAGACAGTACAACACTGGTTCAGCCAAAGCTCAGATTAAACGTCACAGAATATCTGTGCAGAGACCAAAAGCTCCCCATCCGATATGACTGATCTGGAGAGAACCTGCCAGGAGGAACGGGAGGAAACCCATGTGTGCAAAGCTTATAGAGACTTAACCACATATATATATATATATATATATATATATTTTTTTTTTTTAATGTCTGAATAATGTTCTAAATTAAAGTTTTTTAATTTGCAATCATTTAGCAAAAACGTCTAAAGACTTCACATGACTTACTGTATCACATGTCATCATGGGGTTTTATGTGTAGCTTGATGGCCACAAAAATGTGATCGATTTCATAGAAAATGTATAACACAACAGACTGCAGTCATGTATAATCGTTAGCGCCCCCTATTTAAATTCGTTTTGGGGTAAAAAAAACGTCTTTAAAATAATCCAATTATTTCTTTAAGACCATTGCTTATGTCTTTTCTTCTTGGCATCATGGTAACACACACAGCTGAACACTCCAGACCAGCAAACTGCCAAAATGTCTGCTTTTACAGAGGTCTGCACACCTGCTGATCATCAATTAATCAAGGGCTGATGATTAGCGACGCCTGGCTGCAACTTACCCACTTAAATCCTGTGCAGGCAGCAAAGGGGGGCACTCAGCACTGGCTGCATGTTTTTTTCCCCCCTTTTTTATTTTTGTTACATAAGTAATGACACTGTGAAAAAATGTTATATGACGTTGTTCGTCTGAGTATTTCTTTGATTAAGACTAAAATCCGCTACTATCAGAAGATTGTCGTTAGACTTTGTCATTTTTTGCTGCACAGTTCAGCTTTGTTAGTAAGAACGATGTTTTCAGGCTAGACAGCTGACGTCTCTGATTCCAAGAAACTGCTTTCACACTTGCTGTATCACATCACAAGCACTATTCATGAGCTGTAAGAGTGGTGGGGTCCCAAGGCCCCGGTGGAATAAGGAGACATTTTCATGACAGGTCTTGGGAAGGTCTAGTTTTTCACCTAGAAAATAGTTCAAGGCTCTTCTGTCAAAGCCTGTTGAGTGAACACTTAGTTTCCCAAAATCCCACTCTCGTTTCCTCTGCCCCCCCCCCCCCCCCCCCCCCGCCCTTCCCTCCCGCAAAAACTAGTCTGAAGTGTCCACAGAAGGGTCTGTTTCGCTCAGTCTCATTCTTTCTCTCTGTGATCTCTCTGCCTATAAAAAAAAAAAAAAAAAAAACACTTGGTCTCTGTATCCCCATAGCAGATGCACACCGGTCTCACATTACAGCAGATGAATATTTCTCTGTATTTCCTTTTATATATATATATATATTTATCATTTACGTTTATACTGGAACAGGCTCAAAAGGTTAAGCGTAGACAGCTGCCACTGTGTAACGTTAATGTGTACGAATACACAAATTGGACCAGGTTTAGGTCTGGTCTAAAGAATGCAACACATTTCCTCCAATCAGCCATAACATTAAAAAAAAATAATTAAAAAAAACACACACAGAGAGGTGAAGTGAAAAAAGTAGATTATTTTAGTTATATTAGTTCCTCCTAAAAGTGGTCCGAGGAAGGACAACCAGCACACCAGCTACAGGGACACGGGTGCCGGGGGCTCATATTACACGTGGGGACCGAAGGCTAGCTTGTCTTTTCCAGTCCCATAGAAGAGCTACTGTTGTGCAGGGAGCTGAACAAGTTCATGCTGGCTCTGAGAGAAGGGTGTCGGAACACATAATGCATTGCAGCTTGCTGTGTACGGAGCAGTGTGGTCTTAGGATGGTCAGAGTGCCCATGAGGACTCCTGTCCATGGCTAAAAGGGCCTAGTATGGCCAAGGGAGCATCGGTCCTGGTCTTACATCACAGCCGTGTGTGTGTGTGTGTGTGTGTGTGTGTGTGTGTGTGTGTGTGTGTGTGTGTGTGTGTGTGTGTGTGTGTGTGTGTGTAACTTTTTTTATTAATTCGATCCTTTCACTGATCTTAACTGTCATTCGGACGAAACTTGGCCAGTTTAGATTTCACATGAAAAGACATAAACCTGCAAAATTCTATTATTCTAAAATGCAAAATCATTAAGATATTGCAACATGAATGTGACATGGTTACGGACACTACAGATTTTTTGCTTTTTAAACAATTTAAGCAACAATTCTTACAGGTCATATGCTTCTAGAAGCTTAAACCAAGAAAGCAAGATTGTTCACTTCTACAGTATGTTGTATAAACTTCAGAAGTAGCTACTTTGGCGCTCACATTTTTTTTTTTTATTATATGTATAACATAAAAAAATTCAATCGGCACCAATACTGTGTTTTGGCCGACAGTAATGGTTTGAGGAATGTAAAGAGTTCAGGGTGTTGACTCGGCCTCCAAATTCCCCAGATCTCAATCTGATGTGCCGGACAAACGGGTCTGATCCATGGAGGCCCTTTCTCATATCTCATAACTTTCAGGACTTAAAGGATCTGGTGCTAACATCTCGGTGCCACAGCACACCTTCAGAGGTTTTGTTGTAGAGTTCAAGCCTTGATCGGTCAGAGATGTTTTGGCAGCCGAATTTGGCAGCGGTTTTGGTACATTGTAAGAGTAACAATGGCATCAGTTCAGCATCCCAGTGTAGACCAGCTTCATTGTAGCCACATCCTTCTTGTGCTGAAGTGCTACATTAATAAGTTAGCACTCGGTTATGAATGCTGGCTCCATCGGCTGTCATCAGGTCATGCACATATAAATACAAACACAGCACAAACCTGGCTTGCGTTTTGACAAACAGGCGTATGGAGCTTGCGTGAGGTTCTAAAGTAAGAAATGTAGAGTGAGTAGAGTTTAGCAGTGACCGTGTTCGCCCTGGATTCCTGGTCCGAGTGTACTATGGACCTGAAACAGTGTGTGATGCAATGATGCAATCACAGCAAGAACGCTTTGAAATTGTGAAACGTAAAATAACCCATGCTATTAGACAAACTACATATAGTGTGAATATTAATGGAATATAGCGGCTTTAAAAAGGGTAGATTTCCCAGACACAACCACAAAGACACAACCATGAGAGGGGAAATATTTTATCCCTCTACACTAGGCCGTGCGGCATGCGCTGTGTGTTTGCTGTTGACCTGTTTATTCTTGGAATTACTCGGCCGCCCATATTGTTCCTACAAAAATGCCTGTTGAGGTTTTTGAGAACGACTGAACAGGCTGAACCAATGGGAGACTGTACAGCGCCGTATGTGACCTGCGTGATTGATTTTGATTGACTTATGTCTGTTGATTCATATCTGCCACATGTACAGTTCAGTATCTTGTAATGGATTATTTGTTTGCTCAAGTTTAATTGTGATTATATTTAGCAGTAGTCTTGAAGCAGACATTATGATTCAGCATACAGTTTGGTGCCAAAAGTCGACATATTCCAAAGCTAAAGACTTTAAAACTCAATAATGTACACAATCAGTGTTATCATACAGTACATATCCTGTGCGTGTTTAGTTTCTCACAGCACCTTGTTGGGGTTTTTTTTTTTCCCCAATTTCTCCTGGCAGCGCTATAGTACGTACATGCTGGTGTTTTGTGGTCTGGTCAGGGCTTTGTGTTGGCCGCTCCAACATTCTCACATTAAGGCATATGGTTATTTTTGAGGTACACTAGGTTCTAAGGGTTTGGAGGATCACCAGGTCACCATGTTTTACCTTTCTGGATGATGTCATGAGATGTTGAGCCCTTCACTCCTGATGAGGTCGTTCTTTAATCGTTATGGCTGAACTGATTGGTTCTTTTGCTTCATCTGACTGGAGAGCACAACTCAGAAAGGCTGATGATCATGTACAACACTTTTGGTTTGTGCTTGTAGTAAGAGCTTCTTCCTTGCAGAACATCCTTTAAAGGCGATGGAGAACCCTCTCATTGGTGGATGTTCATACGTGTTACAGGTGCACTCTATCTTACTGTTCAGTATTGCTTCCTTGCCCTATAGTAGGTGTATGTAACTTTTTGCTCATGAAACCTCTGCTGATTTATATAATTCAGTAATTCAAATTGTATTATTTTATTCAATATTTTATTTATTACAACGGTCTTTGCCACAAAGCAGCCTCACAGAATCATAAGAAAAGTAGGCAAACGAGTATGAAATGTGTGATTGTCCATGATGAGCAAGCCGAGGGCGACAGTGGCGATGAAAAACTCCCTGGGATATAACAATAAACTAACTTGTTTCCAATAATAAAGTGACTGCACCAAACTGAAAACATACACAAAAAAAAGATATGCCTCCTATTATGAAATATACATCGATCAGCCATAACATTAAGACCATCGCTAGGGTAAATTGAATAACGTTGATTATCATTTATATAAGAGTAAACTAGCGTGCCGTCATGGCTCATTTAGGCCTGTGGGGACTAAAGCTCAGCCCGTCTGGTCCGATCCCACAGAAAAGTCAATGCAGCACAAATAAAGAGTTAATGCTGGCTGCGAGAGAAAGGAATCAGAACACTCAGTGCACCACAGCCTGGCGCGCGAGGAGAGGTTGCTGACCCGGTCTCCAAATTCCCCAGATCCCATTCCAGTCCAGCCCCATGGGATGCACCGGACAAAAAAGGTCTGGACTCCGGAGGCCACACCCTGCAGCCCACAGCATCCCACAACAGCACACCACCAGAGGTCTCGTGGAGTCACGCCCTGAGGGACCAGAGCCGCCCTAGTGGCACAAGGAGAACCTACACAATACTGGGCTTAATGCGTATAAATGCGTATAAATATTCAAATTCAAATGTTATTTGTCACATACACAGCCATACGCGTATAATATGCAGGGAAATGTTGATACGACGGCCGTGAGCTAAAAAAGAAGGGTTTCTGTGTAAGACTGAATTGCACTAGTGAGTACAATTAATGAAAAATATATATATAATAGAATATTCAAATAAAGAAATAAGAATAGGAAATCAAAAGAAATTATACAAATATAAAAAACTTTCAGCTGAAAAAGTACAAGGTTGTTAATGAAACAGAATTGATATAGAAGTGGATGAGGTGTTGAGTGTATACGCGTATAAGTTATACAGGAAAAATTTACAGCTGATTGGTGTGCAGTATGTGTCTGTGGACATGGTGAATAAAGAGCTGCTAACATTATTACAAAAGTGACAAGTGGACAAGAAGCTGGAGTGTTTCATCTTTCATCGATTTTTTTAATTGAACTGGAAAACATTGATTTATTACAAATTAGACCAAATTAAAGACTCTAAATCTAAAGTCTACAGGAAATCACAGTGATAAACACTAAGTCTGTGTAGGAACCTTCTGGCCAGAGTAACGCTGAAAGAGAAAGCAGTCATCTCCCTTAATAATTAACCTCCGTCAGTAAACCATCGGGGAAAAAATGGAAAAACTCAGGGAACACGGGGACACGAGAGAGAGAGAGAGAGAGAGAGAGAAGATAGGAAAGAATGAAGCTAATAGATCCAGATAAGAGGCCGCGAGACATCTTAATATATCCGTTCTAACCTTTAGTGGGTGTCGATTTAACTGATTAGGCCCTCATCTGGACCTCTTGCTCGGAATAAAACACTTTCCACACAATCAACATTACTCTCCCGTCCGCTGATCACGCAGGCCTCGCGTCTCTCTGACAGTTATTGGGAGTTAAGTCACTCATCAATCAATATTTACCCAGTAAACAGAGGGACTTGGGAAGGCGGGGTTTGTTTAGAGAGGCCGCGCGTACTCGGAAGGTGAACGAATACATGCTGGAGTAGCGGGGCCGCGCGTCTCAACCCCCATCCCCCCGCCGGACCGCGTCCCAAACCCTTCCCCCGCGTCTCATCTCGCGTTTCTCAGTGGAGCGGTGATAGAATACGCCGCTTTTCATAAGGTGGCCCCTGTGTCCTCTTATCAGTGGCAGCTGCAAAGCTGATATCTTCGCGCTACCACTCGCGAGCCGTATCGCATGGTGCAAACACACAGATTTCACAGATCGGCCAAATGAGATCTTTAGTTGTACTAGAGCAGTCAAGCTACTGGCGAAAAGGAGCATGGAAAGAAAAAAAAACAAGAGAAGAGAATAACTCGGAGGTGGAACAGCGGGTCAGTCAGACAGCGTGACTAACACACAGGGTACATTGTGGTCCGTGGCTTCTGTTAAAGACAATTAACTACAATTCAACGAGACCTTGACAGTGACCTGTTTAACCTGCGCCTGATGTATTTTGCTTTTAAATTCAGGCGACTCAGAGTCATAAAATCCTAACGCGAAATTGCTCGGTGCACAATTTAGCCGTACAGCAGAGAGGTCACATAGGCTTATTGCACACAATAGCTATAACAAAAGCACAACAGCTGATCTGTGAGAGGCGAGGAGGTGACAAAACAGTTAAAGAATGCTGCTGGCTTGAGGCTAGCAATCAGCAGATTCAGTAGACAAAGGGTTTTGTGACAAGAATAACGCGCTCTCCCTTCATTTCTCACACTGCCTTTCTTTCTCCCTTCTTCCAAGACAGACAGTCGCGAGGCTGCGAAAGACCAACGCTTTTTTCTCCTTGACATTTTCTTCTATTTCGAATGCAGTCAGCATTTTACTGTCATTCGATAGCAAAAACTTTTTTTTTTTTTCTGTAGCTGAATTCCTTAATCCGATATATATACGTACAGAAAAAAAAAGAAAGTTACTTCGAGGCAGTCAAAACTTGAGGCTTCTACTTTTAATTAGCTCGTAATGAAATCCGAAAATCTAAATCAACGACGCTTTATTTTACATTTTATTTAGTCATGTAAGTCACTTTATATTACTCTTAGTGATTTTTTTACATAATTGCAACTCTGTCATTTCTAACATGAACTGTAATGACAAATAACTAAGAAATTCACTCTCTCACTCACTCACTCACCCACTCACTCACTCACTCACCCACTCACTCACTCATTCATCTACTCACTCACTCACTCACCCACTCACTCACCCACTCACTCACTCATTCATCTACTCACTCCCTCACTCACCCACTCACTCACTCACCCACTCACTCACCAACTCACTCACTCACTCATTCTCTCACTCACTCACTCACTCCCTCACTCACCCACTCACTCACTCACCCACTCACTCACTCACTCACCAACTCACTCACTCACTCATTCTCTCACTCACTCACTCACTCACTCACTCACCCACTCACTCACTCACCCACTCACTCACTCATTCATCTACTCACTCACTCACTCACTCACCCACTCACTCACTCACTCACCCACTCACTCACTCACTCATTCTCTCACTCACTCACTCACTCACTCACCCACCCACTCACTCACCCACTCACTCACTCACCCACTCACTCACTCACTCACCCACTCACTCACTCATTCTCTCACTCACTCACCCACTCACTCACTCACTCACTCATTCTCTCACTCACTCACTCACTCACCCACTCACTCACCCACTCACTCATTCACTCACTCACTCACTCACCCACTCACTCACTCACTCACCCACTCACTCACTCATTCTCTCACTCACTCACTCACTCACTCACTCACTCACCCACTCACTCACTCACCCACTCACTCATTCATCTACTCACTCACTCACTCACCCACTCACTCACTCACTCACCCACTCACTCACTCACTCACTCACCCACTCACTCACTCACTCACCCACTCACTCACTCACTCACTCACTCACTCACCCACTCACTCACTCACTCACTCACTCATTCTCTCACTCACTCACTCACTCACTCACCCACTCACTCACCCACTCACTCATTCACTCACTCACTCACTCACCCACTCACTCACTCACTCACCCACTCACTCACTCACTCACCCACTCACTCACTCCTCGTCTATACCGCTTAATCCTGTATTCAGGGTCGCGAGGGGCCTGGAGCCTAATCCCAGGAGACTTGGGGCACGAGGTGGGGTACACCCTGGACGGGGTGTCAATCCATCACAGGTCACACACACCTACACACTCATTCACACACTATGGGTGTGCACTTTAGTTTTTTGGCCATCTGCACAGCCAGTGAACAGGCACAGGGTGGCACAATTGTACAACTTGATTTGGTTCAAATGAATGGTTCTCAATAGATATTATCTAAGCTAAAGCTGTATATGTGTGTGTATATATACAGTATAAATGTGTGTGTGTGTGTGTGTGTGTGTGTGTGTGTGTGTGTGTGTGTGTGATCTAAACCTAATGATTGGCTCTGTTTCCCTCCTACTTTGTTGCAGTAAATAGTAAGATGTATTATGACATTTAAATTTCCTGTAATTTATGCTTCATTCGTGCGTCAGTGAGACACATCATGTGGAGGAAAAAAAGATGGTGGAAACCAATCTGTTCTGCAAGAGACGCAGCTGTAAAGTGCATCGCAATTTGTTCAGTGTGAATAATCCTTAACGCACACTGAGACAATGGCATTATGGGAATTGCAACACACCACGGAAAAGACGAGACTGTTATGACATGACTGCCTAATAGAAACCGTGAAATAGAATTAATGGTCTTGCGGACATAATTTACGAGTAATGTACAGTATTTATGTCAATTAGGGTTGCCATTTTCACCCGGTTTCCCCTTAATTGATAATTGAATACGTTAACAACGAATAATTGATTAACCATTAATGATGAATGATAACAAGATGCAATTTTTTTTTCTCTGTTCAAGATTTATTTCTTTTTAGCAGCACAATCCAGCGTTTATTACACACTAATTAATTTGTAAGCAGGATGCCTCAGTATCCACATCGACTGCCACATTTTCTTTCTTTTTTTTTTTTTATATTTAAAACGGGAAATATTATCAATATGGCACACAGCGCATCGATCCGCTCGCCCCACTCTCTCTCACACACAAACAGACAGACTTTTTTTACCGTTTATAAAGCTTTTCTAGATTCACTGTTCTTTATGAAGCTTTATGACATCTTTATATAGTATGCAGGAGTACTGATGTAGAACTGTGATAGATTTCTGACCCGTTCATAAAAAAAAAAAAGAAAGTCCAGACGGCCTCACGCGTGCTTCAACCACGCTGTTCTTTTATTTTAGCTCATTTTCTACTCTCGTCAGGCCTCTCGTATCAGATATTAAATGATTTATTTGTGAAAGCTTCATAAGAGCATTTGTACAAGAACTTAAAAATTACTTATAAAAAAACTAAAATAAAAAAAACTGCGAAAATTTGTGTCGGACGTGTAAACAGGTGAGAAGTCTAACTAGCTCCATCGATCAACATCATATCGTTTGATAAGGGCGTCATGTAAAAAAATAACTTGTTTACTTTTACAGCATTTTGTAGACGTCTTTATCCATATATGACACACACGCCAGAGCTTTGTCGTCTCCATTAAAAACAAATCCTCATGCTGTTTCGGATTTTAAGAGTACCATCCTTTTTTCTTTTTTTTTATTGAGAAAAATTTAAAATATATATAACACGTTATGACAAAATAAATAGGTAAGCAGAGGATTGTCAGTCCGAGCATCGGCGCGAGCTGTAAAAAACAAATGCGATTTAGTGTACACTGCAGTAATGAGGGGAAGGATGTTTTAAAAAGAAGTACGACTTTTTTTTTTTCCGGCGGATGGAAGCCGAGGATGGAACTGTACCCTGCCCCTTCCCCATTTTATGTGACATTCATTTATCAGCCAAGAGTGTTTGGCAAACCTTTTGCCTACAAGAGCTGTCCCAGTGACCACTAACCTTGGTATGTCCTGACACTCATGATGAGTGTCTGCAGAACACAGTAGGCAAGCTGGCTGCTATGTCAAGTCTTTATTGTGTACTGCCAAGGATGGGGACAGTCAGTATAATCAAACAAAGGACCCTGAAGACCGTACACCTCATCAGTGGAGAAGGAAAACCAGAAATACCACCTCTCACCTTTTATCCTACACCTTTTTATTGCCTATATAATTATGCCATAAGCCAGGAGAAACCAGAAAGTATTGTACTGAAATGTCAACTACATTATATACACAAAATGTCAGCTAGATTATAAATATAACCATAAAAAGTGTAGTGTCATTAAAACCACTGAAACAAGCGGACCTTCAGATATGACTGGGCTACTGTATACCCTGCACCCTTTTCTGTCGGTTGCAGGGTTAAATGATCTATTTTAATATAATGCTTTATAATTCAGAAGCCAGGCATTTGTAATAGTGCTGGAATTCCCAAAGCTAGCGCGTTAGTCAAGGTCTTCTATGATGACTGTATTTAAAGCATTTGATGGAAAAAGAGGCTGAATGGTTAGGGTCACATTATTGGCGCGCTTTATCGTTAATGTAGTGCACAAGAGCTCTTCAGGGCGTGATCAGCTGAAATGCCCCGACTACAGAATCACAGTTTTCCCCAGTGAACATTAGAGATAACTTTTAATTCAAAAATTGACAATAAATAATTAATTAATAGATCAAATAGATCAAAAGTTCCCAAGAGTCCCAACCCCAGAAACGTATGTGGCTGTGGGCCCGTAAACCCCGGATAACCACCAGGGGCAGTGTTTAACCTAAACATCCTTTAGTGTGCATACACACCACATTAAAAACCGCCCACAAAGTCATGCACACAAGTTATAAAACACTTGAACAAGCTCCAGCTGAGGTGCATGGTGTTCCAAGTGACTGGAGACACTGGCACCGTGTTAATAGGACCACAGTTACAACTATAACTAGTGTTCTATTGTGCTAGTGGTACCTCGGTGGTTATTGGGCTTCATTGGGCTTCTGATCAGAATGTGTTGATCAAATGCGTTTTCCGACTGCAGCATTGCCAAGCTAACACTACGGAGCGGTTGTTTGGATAAAAATGTATGCCAAAGTGTAAATTTCACCTCTCGTAACTGCCTGGATAACCTACAGCAAAATATCATCAGTAACTCATTCACCCCTGGTGAACTGGGAGCACATTTGGACACAACTGAGACACGTATACAAGTATGAGAGTTGATGCTGACCTTATAGAATCTGGAGAGATATACAGTACATGTATCGTTGTTGCAGCACAGACCCACTGGGGCAGCAAAGCTCTCTGCAGCACCCATGAGGTACAGTAGTGTACATCGCAGCGGGACAGGGACGAGACCGTGGCTTTAACCTGTCACCCAGTGGGCTAGGGTGACACGAATAAGAAATGAAGAAATGTTCTGCAGATTATCGATTATAGAATACTGTGAGGTGCTGGGTGGTTATGGTAAATAGCCTTTTAATTTAAATTAGGCTATGGTATGAGGTGTGGGTTTACTGCAGCTTGTCCGAAAGGGCTGTTCCTTTAAAGTAAAGAGGCAAAGGAGTCCGTCCGTGGCTCAGACGCAGCATCACTGACAAAAACTATCACAGGCATTCAGCTCAGTGGCGTAGAGCTTGGCATGATGAGCAGAACCACTTGAGCATGCTCGCCGCGCTTGTTCACTTGTTCATTGTTTGTCAGCGAGTGGACGATGTGGAAAAAATAAAAACTGTGCTAAGGGAGATGACACGTGCAGTGTAACAAGAGGCAATTGGTGTAGATAAAAAAAAAAAAAAACTGTTCTTACCCAACCTGTAGACGTACAATATTAGGAGATCTGTACACAAATCCTGTACTCAAGTAAAAGTAGAAGTCCTTTATTCACCTTTCTACTTAAGAAAAAGTACAAAAGTGCTCCCCTTTAAATTTACTCCTTTACGTGTCAGACGTACAGAGCTTGTGTTAGCTCACTGTAGCCTTTACGTCATTGTACAAAATCTCTCTCTCTCTCTCTCTCTCTCAAGCTACGATGTTTTCGTCGTTATATGAAACCACTTCCACTTCTGATCTCAAACGCTTGCTACATGATTAAACGTGACGGGAAGGCAATTCACGCAATTACGTATAATAGTCAGCAGCAACACTGTGGTTATGTAAAAATGTTGCGAAGCACAAACTACAGATATTTGTTGTAGGATGTGGTGGAGTAAAAGTAATAGAGAAAATGTTCTTACTGTAGTTACTGTTCACTTTTGTCTATTGGCAGATCTGGAATACAGGCGATACTGTAGGTGTAGCTCGGACCAAAGTCACAAGCTGTTTCACAGATCGTTTTACAAACTTTTATAAGATGAAACCAAAATGATGATGATGATGTGGTTTCTATTGGTATGCAATTGTAGCAATAATAACACTCAATGCAAGACACAATCTTAGTATTTCTTTTAACTCACTCTGAATGATTGACTCTGGTTAAACACAGTACTGTTGACTGGTATTTGTTAACAACTTTGCGTTTTTCAAAGCAGAACCTCAGTATAAATGAGACCAGGGAGAATGACATATTATACATATTATTTACCTGCAGGTGCATAAACCATGTGACGGAGCAAATAGAATCTTAGCTACTGAAATTCTGAATGGACAGGAGCAATTAGGTTCATAAATATTTGTCCAGTGACAGCATGACACAGTGCTACCTTAGACATCTACTTCAGGATATTGGAGTTTCAGCTTTCGGATTTGATTTAAGCGTATACTCATGCAAATCAGATTTTCATCTGTCAAAACCTTCCCTAACCCGACTCCCTGTCCTGTATAGGAATAAAGGTACAGTAATAAAACACACATCATGTTTTCTGACTGATTTCTTGACTAATCTACTTCGAAATCTTTGAGGATGCCATCTTATACCATTCTTTTGTCTGGTCGTGACTTATGTCCTGTTGTGTGTGGTTCCAACATTAATCTGCTTTTAGACATCTTTTAAGAGCAAATAACCTGACGTGGATGCCAAAAAAAATGAAACTTTCACTGTGTGAATATATTTTTAAAGCTGCCCCTGCTAATACGCACCAGGCCATGAACGCCTTAGTAATGCCAGGTGATGAGTTTAATCATGGGTGTTAATGTCGAATGACGTGTGACTTTAGTTTATTTATTTATATATACGTCATCATATATATATATATATATATAACTATTTATATTTATAACTATTATATGTTATAAGCACAACTGCATAATGAAACAAAAAAGCAAACATAGACTATAATTTAGGTATATTAATGCATGTAAACATTTATTTATTTATTTTTTTACATTTTGCCCAGTTGAATCCAAATATTTGCATACACTCACACACAACTTCACATTCCAGGTAACCATACATTTCCTTTGCTAAACCAATCGGAATTATATTTCTACTTTATTCTTTGAAAAATATTCAGTTTTCCAATAAATCAAAGGATTGCATAGACTTTCTTAGGATTCGTTAGCATTTGGTGGTAGTTTATTTGCTGGAACTTGATCATCCTTGTGATCTTCTGCAAACTTCATTATTTCTTGTTTGCTCTTTATATACAGTCACAAGTGCACTACTCCGAATTGTGACAATTCGTCAATCAGGAGCTTCTAAAAAATATTTTCTGATTAATGAACTTCACTAGCACTCTGTGCTAGAATTAACTCAACACGTGTTCTATTATGTACTGATCCAGGACTAGGTTATGAAAATGGGCCACAGTGGGGTTCATTAAACCCAAAGCTGTTCAGAATCCATGCAAATAACAGTTCTACTCTGGACGTGGGGGACATGGTTGTCCACCTTGCCTTATTTGGGATCGTGTTTATCTCCATTTTACTTTGCTTTGGTTACTTCAGAAAAGGAATTGAAAGTGAATATATCTATTAATGTCATCGTCTCCTTGTCTCCTCCTTGTGTATCAGCAGGTTCCGGAACGATTTCTGGAAGTGGCGCAGATCACGTTACGGGAGTTTTTCAATGCTATTGTGGCAGGCAAAGATGTTGATCCTTCCTGGAAGAAGGCCATCTACAAGGTTATCTGCAAGCTGGACAGCGAGGTCCCGGAGATCTTTAAATCTCCCAACTGTCTGCAGGAGCTTCTGCATGAGTAATAACTGGTATCACCTAGTACTTAACAACTTCACTCTCCCCCAGATCTGTGTGAAAATGAAGGTAGCATTTTTAAATTTATAAATTCCAGCTACTTTGTTGGCTGTTTGTGCTTCTTTGTCTTAAAAAAAAAAAAAAAAAAAGTTCTGATAGTTTTGACGGCATTAATCCTAGTCAAGTCAACTCCTCGCTCCTGTCTGTATGAAGGGCGTTGCGATATTTACCACAAGATGGTAACTAATAGATGGTACCCAAGAAATTTCTCCATTTTTTGGGCATTTTGTTAAAGAATTGTTTCATGCCAGGATGTTTGCAATGTGTGATTACATTTTTAGCTGTATAGATGTGATTATTATTATTATTATTATTTATGAATAATATAATTATTACTATTAATGTTATTAATGCTTGCAAAAACACTTGTGGTATTCTTGTTTCTCATGGCAATGCTGAATAAATTATTCTTTGAATAAAAAAAAAATATTAAGGGAATATATTTTTAGGTTTATCAATCAGCATAAAAATGTTTTAGTGTCCACACGAATCATTTGCTTTTTCCTTTATAGAACTAAGCAATACCAGCCATTTGAACCCAGCAACAAATTATTTTTGCCTGAAAAGACATTTCATCCTGTGCAAATATAGAGTGTATAATATATTTAAAATAAGATACAGTATGTAGACAGACTGTGTTCATGCCTGGTCTAAAGTATAAACCAAGGGTGGGAATGTATATGTGACTATCACACATTTACTGTAGGTTCACACACAAAGTTCACACACACACACACACACACACACAGAGCAAAAAGAGAAAGAAGGAGAACGAGTCAGTCTTCCCTTTGAATAATTCGACAGAAATGTGTAGCTTCTTTATACTGGATTACACCTCTTAATTCTGTCTGATCCCGCCTCGATCTCGGCCAAGTCTCCACTGACAGCCTCAAGACGCAGACTTACGAGAACGCCGGATCTTCACTGAGATTTCCACTGATAAATTTCGCACAATGACACGATTAAATGTACCGACTAAACTGACGCTAAGGACGCAAAGTCATAACCCTTTATCTGTGGTCTCTGGGGGGCGTGGCTACGTGTTCAGCATGACTTCTGCTAAACTGTGGCCACCTTAGATTCCTCAAAACACTGACTGGTCTGGTGAAACTACTTCCATCTTTAATGCCTTCATCAGTGATGGCAGAAAGTTTAACTATAATTAGCTTTTTGAGTACATAAACACTTCACGTAACAAGATACAGTATCTGACGCTTTCTGTGTTTGACTGCCATTAAGTTTGATTCCACTTATTATCCAATAGTCAAGTTCTTCCACTTCATTTGTACAGATATTCCGTTGGCCCATGTTTTGTATCATATTTACATGACATGAGAGATGGCAGGTCTCACTAGATAAAAGCATGAACTGAAGTCAGCCACAACACCAGCAGCTATCACACTACACACTAAACTATTACACAACTACACTACTACACTACTACACTATTACACTACTACACTATTACACTACTACAAAACTACACTATTACACTAGTACACCATTCCAATACTACACTACTACACTATTGCACTACTACATTATTACACTACTACACTACTACACTACTACACTATTACAATACTACAAAACTACACTATTACACTAGTACACTATTCCAATACTACACTACTACACTATTACACTACTACACTACTACACTATAACACTATTACACTACTACACTATTACACTACTACACTATTGCACTACTACATTATTACACTACTACACTATTACACTACTACACTATTACAATAATACACTACTACACTATTACACTATTACACTACTACACTATTACACTACTAAACTACTACACTATTACACTACTACACTATTGCACTACTACATTATTACACTACTACACTATTACACTACTACACTATTACAATAATACACTACTACACTATTACACTATTACACTACTACACTATTACACTACTAAACTACTACACTATTGCACTACTACATTATTACACTACTACAATATTACACTACTACACTACTACACTATTACACTACTACACTACTACACTATTACACTACTACACTATTACTACACTACTGCACCATTACACTATTACACTACTACACTACTACACTATTACACTACTACACTATTACTACACTATTACACTATTCACTACTACACTACTACACTACTACACTACATCTAGGCATTTATTCACTACTACACTATTACACTACTACACTATTCCAATATTACAATATTACACTACTACACTATTACTAACATACTGCACTACTGCACTATTACACTACTACACTACTACACTATTACACTACTACACTATTACTACCATACTGCACTACTACACTATTATACTATTACACTACTACACTACTACACTATTACACTATTACACTACTTCACTATTACACTACTAAACTACTACACTATTGCACTACTACATTATTACACTACTACAATATTACACTACTACACTACTACACTATTACACTACTACACTACTACACTATTACACTACTACACTATTACTACACTACTGCACCATTACACTATTACACTACTACACTATTACACTATTACATTACTACACTACTACTCTATTACACTACTACTCTATTACACTACTACACTATTACACTACTACACTATTACTACACTATTACACTATTCACTACTACACTACTACACTACATCTAGGCATTTATTCACTACTACACTATTACACTACTACACTATTCCAATATTACAATATTACACTACTACACTATTACTAACATACTGCACTACTGCACTATTACACTACTACACTACTACACTATTACACTACTACACTATTACTACCATACTGCACTACTACACTATTATACTATTACACTACTACACTACTACACTATTACACTATTACAATATTACACTACTACACTATTACTACAA
Organism: Clarias fuscus; assembly: GCA_030347435.1. Taxonomy (NCBI): domain Eukaryota; kingdom Metazoa; phylum Chordata; class Actinopteri; order Siluriformes; family Clariidae; genus Clarias; species Clarias fuscus. The sequence continues at coordinate 1,208,724 of CM059216.1, read as the reverse complement.
TACTACACTATTACACTATTACACTCCTACACTTAAAATATTACACTACTACACGATTACTACAATACTACACTATTACACTATTACACTACTATACTATTACACTACTACAGTATTACACTACTACACTACTACACTATTTCATTATTACACTACTACACTATTACTACCATACTACACTAGTGCACTATTACACTATTACACTACTACACTACTACACTATTACACTATTACACTACTACACGATTACAATATTACACTACTACACTATTACACTACTACACTATTACACTATTACAATATTACACTACTACACTATTACTACAATGCTACACTATTACAACCATACTGCACTACTACACTATTACACTACTACACTATTACACTATTACAATATTACACTACTACACTATTACTACCATACTACACTACTGCACTATTACACTATTACACTACTACACTACTGCACTCTTACAATATTACACTACTACACTATTACACTATTACACTACTACACTATTACACTATTACAATATTACACTACTACACTATTACTACCATACTACACTACTACACTATTACACTATTACACTACTACACTATTACAATATTACACTACTACACTATTACAACCATACTGCACTACTACACTATTACAGTACTACACTATTACACAATTACATTACTACACTATTACACTTTTACAATATTACACTACTACACTATTACACTACTACACTATTACACTATTACAATATTACACTACTACACTATTACTACCATACTACACTACTGCACTATTACACTATTACACTACTACACTACTGCACTATTACAATATTACACTACTACACTATTACACTATTACACTACTACACTATTACACTATTACAATATTACACTACTACACTATTACTACCATACTACACTACTACACTATTACACTATTACACTACTACACTATTACAATATTACACTACTACACTATTACAACCATACTGCACTACTACACTATTACACTACTACACTATTACACAATTACATTACTACACTATTACACTTTTACAATATTACACTACTACACTATTACACTACTACACTATTACACTATTACAATATTACACTACTACACTATTACTACAATGCTACACTATTACAACCATACTGCACTACTACACTATTACACTACTACACTATTACACTATTACACTACTACACTATTACACTATTACAATATTACACTACTACACTATTACTACCATACTACACTACTACACTATTACACTACTACACTATTACACTATTACACTACTACACTATTACACTACTACACTATTACACTACTACACTATTACAATATTACACTACTACACTATTACACTACTACACTATTACACTATTACACTATTACACTACTACACTATTACTACCATACTACACTACTACACTATTTCACTACTACACTATTACACTATTACACTACTACACTATTACACTATTACAATATTACACTACTACACTATTACTACCATACTACACTACTACACTATTACACTACTACACTATTACACTATTACACTACTACACTATTACACTATTACAATATTACACTACTACACTATTACACTACTACACTATTACACTATTACAATATTACACTACTACACTATTACAACCATACTGCACTACTACACTATTACACTACTACACTATTACACTACTACACTATTACACTACTACAATATTACACTATTGCACTATTACACTACTACACTACTACACTATTACACTACTACACTATTACACTACTACACTATTACAATATTACACTACTACACTATTACACTATTACAATATTACACTACTACACTATTACAACCATACTGCACTACTACACTATTACACTACTACACTATTACACTACTACACTATTACACTACTACACTATTACACTACTACAATATTACACTACTACACTATTACACTACTACACTACTACACTATTACACTACTACACTATTACACTACTACACTATTACAATATTACACTACTACACTATTACACTACTACACTACTACACTATTACACTACTACACTACTACACTATTACACTACTACACTATTACACTATTACAATATTATACTACTACACTATTACACTATTACACTCGCAATGTTACATAAGTGTTAAATGTGTGTCAACAAAAATACAAGTATTTGCTGGCAGAAATTAAACGACTTTATCCTTACTCTCCTACCTCAGAGCCCTTTGGCTCGGTCGTAAACATAAAGATGTGCAAACTTTTTTTGGAAAAAAGCATGACTCGTCTAGCCCCTGAGCTACTTGCTTATAACCTGACTGAAATATCTAACCAGAATTTTATTCAGAATATGATTGAATGGATTGATGTTATGTAAAATGCCATCCACGTATTATAATGCGTTACTAGTACAAAAGACATGGACAGCTAAACTACAACTACAACTAACTTCATTTTTAGTCATTTTCAGACATTCAGATGGGTCTCCGGTGTGTGTACAAATGTAAATCTGAGGAAAAAGCTTTTTTCTTTTTTCGTTTTTGAATGGCCGTGCCTCATTTAAGAAGAACCCCTGCTCTGGTTTATTGCCCAGCCGTGCCGTTCTCACGAGGGGCGTGGCTCAACATTAGCTCTGTTGTAACATAGACACTGCAATGGCGCATTTGGAAGAGGAGTGAAATAAAGAGATTGAGGGATGAAAAATAACAATCTGAGAGGTATTTAACACACACACACACACACACACACACACACACACACACACACACACACACTCACACACACACACACACACACACACTGGGGGAGCCCTGAGCTTTGTACTTGTTAAAATAAAATATGGGTCCTTGTTATAATGTTATATAACAACAAAATTCAAGGGAAAAGCAAAATAAAAAAAAGACCTACACTAACGTGCGTGCACACACCCTATTATAGTCTGAGAATTACCCATATTCATATTCAAACATAATTATCATACACACGTCACCTCTTAAGTTATTCTGATTATCCACAAATAACGATCAACTGTTCGACTGGCCATCATCAAGAAGGGGAGCAAATGAAAAATGAGTCCTGCATTGACATTACTATTGACAAGACATGCCTCTGATCTTTGGAGTCAGGGTGGATTCCAGAAGATCTACAGCGGAATTAAAGGATCTGCAGGAATATCTTGAATGTACTAGTCACTCTGAGTATAACAAAAAGATTTTCACATATCTGCGTAAAGTGGCTAGGTAGCTTTTTCATGAAAATAAACAGCAAAATCAAAGTAAAATCATGAGGCTAAATGTCTTTTGGTCTGTTGAGACCAAGGTAGAACTTTATGGGAACAATTTTAAATCACATGCACAAAAGCAAGACAGTTTAAAACCTTTAAAAAATAATAATAATAATAATAATAATACCCATGGTGGAGAATGATGTTGGCAGCATTATGCTTTTGGGCTGCTTCTCCTCAGCTGGGACTCGGGCTCTAGTCCAGGTACAAGGAAACATGGATAGCTCCAGTCCATTCAGGCGCAAGACCACTTTTATACAGCTAAAAGATGAAAAATGTCCCACAGATCCAAAGCATAAATCCCAAACCACAATGTAATGGCTTCAGAAGAAGAAGAAGCTCAAAATTAGAACGACCCGAAGAGGACTGTGCACAGAAGATCCCCTCACAATTAGACAGATTTGCAAAGATGGAATAAAAATCAAGACGTGCTAAATTAGATTGAGTGCTGCATTCCTGTAATTTTATTTTGTTTTATTTTTGGCTAAATCACATTGTTTTTCTTTCACATTACACACATTTAAATTCCCATTAATCTATTACTAATAAATTTCCTGAATAATTATTCAGTTGAATAACTAATTGAGTCTAATGGCTTGAAACACCAGCACTAACACAATTCCTGCTCCACTCATGCCAGTGCGACACCCATTAACACACCGCTGCCATGTCAGTGTCACTGCTCTACTGTAGTGTTACTGTTATTGTCCGGCACTCATATAATAAACGGTCAATATGGTTCTCCTAATGGACAGGATATAAAGTATGGCTTTTCATTAGTGATATGTCTAAGATTTTAATTTGTGTCCCTCCCAAACTAATTCATCAGTTTTCTATGTAAAGCTGGGATACAGTGATGGCAGAATAAACGTCTGCATAATAACGTCTATGTAAAATATCCGTGCATGATATTTTGAAACTTGATTTACATACATTATATATGAATCCCTCCTGAATAGCAATTTGAACAAAAAATAAAGAATGCACATAACACTCAATGCAATGCTTGATTTGCTGTCGTCTCTGAGTGAAATAAGGAAAATGTAGCTCTGTTTACAAGTTATTACACATTAAAGTGTATATAAAATAATTATGAAATCATTCACTAGAGACCAATAAAATAAAATAAAATAAAAAACAAGCAAGCACTTTGGACTATAAATAATTTTGTGCTGAAGCAATTTTTTTAAACTGTTATTTTTCTACCATGTTCTACATACTGTATGTTCCAGCTTATTAGTAGTAACTGTAATAAATAAAACAAATTGACTAAGGAAATTAAAAAAGGGCGAATTAAATGAAAAAAAAAAAAAAACACGGTATGTGTCGACTGCACCGGGAGGTTCTGTAGGAAGAAGCTTCGCTGTAATTTACAAGCTGATACGAATAGACACTTTAGCTGCCTAAGCACTCCAGTGACTCCAGCGAGCAGGAGGCAGGGTCACTCGCTATTCTGTGCCACAATGACGAGCAGAAGCGTGTAGCGCTCGAACCCTTCTGCTTGATTTCATCAGAGTGCCTTTGAAAGGCACATCTTAACAGCACAACAATAAAACAGCTGTGTTTGTCCTTGCCCATTCATTGTTGAAATTTTGACCACCAGTCACTGTCCTCTTTTTAAAACACAGCATCATGTCAGTATCATATTGTTTCTAACGAAAAATAAACTAAGACAAAATATTTCTAAAGCGTTGATACTCGTGCTGTTAGACATTAGATGGTTGGGTTTTTTTTTTTTTTTTTTTCCAGTAGGTATAATCATAATTTAAAAAATTTTAAAAATGTAAAGGTCTTTGGCGCATGAAAGCATGAAGTTATTAGATAGAGTTTAAATTCATCATTTGATTGTGACTTAAGCTGCATCTCAGGCGTGTGTGACGAAGACTTCTGGCATGACAGTCAAAAGAAGATGCCGCTCCAGCTGTTCGGACATAATCTTACGTGCCAAATTTCTCCTCAAGAATTCTTACACATAACCAGTTATGTTTTTTGTTTTTTTTCCTCTTAAAACCACTGGGCCACCTGAGTCCCCCTCTCCCTCCCCCCCTCAGCGCCGAGCAGACGGGCTTCTTACAGTTGGGCTGAAGCAGCATCTTTGCATTACACGAACAGTCTGCTTCATAATCAAACACCATCTGTCGCTACATCTGAACCTGTTTTAACATCTGTGCATTCTGGTCTTAACCAAGCTGTAAAAAAAAAAAAAAAAAAAAAAAAAACCTTCCGAACTTTCACAGTTCACTGAGCTGGATGTGTATATTTACAACCTTTAATGCATCTTTGCGCTACTTTTATGAGGTGCCCCCACTCTCTCCTGGCTAGGGGGTTGTAAGGGGTACCAGTTGTCCTGCCACGAGTAGCCAAGTGCAGATGCACGCTATGGCACAGAGGCATGCAGCAAGAGGAAGATGGAAGAACGGCTTGAAAGTGAATGAACGTTTTTGCCAAGAAGCAAACCGTTGTAACCCGTCCTGCCTCTGCTGAGGAACCTTGAAGTTGATCGTGCTTGACGTCCTATTAGAGGAACTGACACTACAGGCTATTAAGGTCAATCAGGCGCATGGCTGGGGTGAAACTAAAGTGCATTCTAGGAAATTTGGGAACTGAAACATCTCTCGCAGGATGACAGGGTTTGTCTTGCTTCAGCTTCAGACACAGTGAGGGGCAGATTACAGGAGCGTAAGCACCATAAACCATGATGTTGCATTGCACATGCACAGAGAACAGATTGGTTTTGACTAGAGGAATAAGACAGGTTTCCTCTTTCTGCATGTGTGGATTAATATGACCTCTAATGATACGAGGCATTTACAGTGGTGTAATTTCGATAAGATCTATATATTCATATTCAATTGCTCCAAGATTGTTATGTTTTATATTATTCGCTGCAATATAATTATTGCTAATAAAAAATTGGATGTCTGAAATAGGAACAAATAAGCATGACTTTCTTTACAATTTAAATACTATTAGATTAAAAATAGGAACTCTAAAAAAAAAAATAATTCACTATTATTTAATCATTTAATTATCATTTAATTATTATTTACTATCATAAATCTATTTGTATTAACATTCACATTCATATTACTCATATTAATCTATTCATATCAACCCAAAATGTTTTAACCTTACACTACAAAAATATACTTTAACTAATTTACGGCGTGTGTTAATGCGCTAAACAATTTATACGTATCTTCTCTATTGCAAGTTTACGTCACTAAATAATTCACTATGTAATAATTCTCATTCCCTACAGTATAGTGCTTATCCTGTACAGAGTCACACGAGGCCTGGAGCCTAGGAACTAGGCTGGGATGTGGTGCCAATCACAGGGGCACACAAGCACACGCATTATGGGCATTTGGGGAACTCCAGTTAGACTAACCTTCATGTCTTTGAACTGTGACTGGAAACCAAAGCACCCGAAGGAAATCCACCAATCACTGGAGAACATGCGATTCCATCATGCTCCTCAACCCTGGAAGTGCGCGGCCGCAGTGCTAACCAGAGTTCCACCCACTTACTATATAATGAGCAATAAAAAATGCATTTTTTTTTTACAGTTACCTGTGAACTGAGCAGTTTAACAGTTCACTAATTAGGAATTTACGTTGTATATAGCCATAAGCTGTTATAAGTGTTGCTGTTTAAAACATGCCATTTGGTCAGATTTCTATAAAGTAACAGGTACTAGAGTTTAAAATGATTTAAAAATCATATGCTGATAACATGTACAGATATATGAACAAGCATTTACATTACATTTACACAGATTTGTAAGTTCATCTCACGGGTTTCTCAACACAGCAGCTTAACAGAGCAGAGACAAGATCACTTGGTGACATCTAGTGGCAATTCAGTCATGGTTTTCTTTTTTCTCTCAATGTGAAAAGATTGTGGAAAGTCAATATTCTCAAGGTTGAATTCAAACATGCATGCTATGTTAATGTTTACTTTTACTGGTTTTACCAGATCATTGTAAAGATTCTTAATAGGTTGTTGCCATTATCTGCAATTTATAATCAGCTGTAAAATAAAAAAAAAAAGAAAAGAAAAAAAAAGTCACACACTTGTTCAGATAGACACAGGAAAGTACGTAGATCTACCAGAGATTATAACTAGTAAATTATGTCCTGCTCTTCACGTCTCCTGTAATAACTTGGATTTCAGGGGTTTCGGCACTTCAGCAAGTTCCGGCTAACTATAATTATTTCACCTGAGTTTTTCCATCCGTGTGACCACCTCGATTAAATCCCTGTAGCTAAATGCATTAGATTTAAAACACTGATACTTGCCTATTAATACAAAAACAGACCAGATCTCACATACTGTAGTTCTAGACCCTCAGCAGATCACATCCTCTCCTGCATTCTCTTCGAACCACAAGCACAGCTTAGCAACCCTCACAGGAGAAATGCATCAAGACCCCTCTGTCTTTTGGCTTCCTGGTGATGGAATGAACCACTGACATTTCTACTAACCACTCTCCGACTGCTTTATGGTGTCCTCAGACCGACAGCACAGCGATATGGTATTTAAGGGAGACGACAAATCATTACTCCATTAGATCTGGATGAAGATGTCCATTGGAGATACTCCATACTAATCATCGAATTATTTAAAATATACTCTTTATAGAACTATCTAAAATAACAGTATCATAGTATCAACGTTGTGCTAACAGGGATTGTCCAAAAAAATAGATTTTTCACTAAGTATATTGATATTCTTATTGCCAGCCATCGGTTTTGCTCCAACAGAGCTTTGAGTATCAGAATTAAAAGTATCATGTGTGTAAAATGAAGCCGTGTCTTCTTTCCCAACAAAAGTTATAACATATTACAAGCCTTTCTGGTATCAATTATGCAACATTAGATGTGAAGTATCAGTTATCCGGTATGAAAAGTGAAGTATCAGTTAGATATCAGGTGTCAGGTACGAGTTGCCAGGTACCAGACCAGGGATCAGCTTGGATTCAATGTGGTATATAAAGAGAGAGAGAGAGAGAGAGAGAGAGAGAGAGAGAGAGAGAGAGAATAGATAGATAGCCATTTATAAAGGTTTTTGAACATTTTTACCAAGTCTTCTGCTTCAGTGTTTTTAGATCTTTGTGTCAGATGTTCCTCTGGTATGTTGAAGTATAATAATAAACCTTTCATAAGTGTTAAATTATATTCACTTTATAAAAAGACTCAGCATTTGCAGTGTTGATGCTTCTTTTTCAAGACCTCTGCAATTCAACCTGGCATGCTGTCAATCACCTCCTGGGCCACACCCTGACTGATGCAGCTCATTCTTACATAATCAATGCTTGGACTTCTGGCTGTCAGAATTTATGTGTTTCTGTTTGTCCTCCCACCTCTTGAGGATTGACCACAAGTTCTCACTGGGATTAAGGTCTGAGGAGTTTCCTGGTCACAAAACTTGCTCCATTTTGACTCCATTTTAAAGCCACTTAGTTATCACTTTTGCCTTATGGCGAGGAGCTCCACGATGCTGGAAAAGGCATTGTTCATCACCAAACTGTTTTTGGATGGTTGGGAGAAGTTGTTCTCGGAGGGTAAATAAAGTCGAATATTAGGGCTGCAACTAACGATTATTTTGATAATCGATTGGTTGGGCGATTATTTTTTTCCCCCGATTAATCGGTTGATCGGATAAAAACTAAATGCTTCTTTAATTTGATGTTTTGCTTATAACTGTATAAAACCATAAATCAGGGTATTAGATATGTATAAAACTAAACTTTACAAAATGCAAAGCCACATGTAGAGTTTAATGATCTTTCATTTTGACATTTTAAACCTAAAATTTAAGTTTGTTTTTGAACAGTAAAACTCTTCTAAATATCCAAAATATAAATAAATAAATAAAAAAGCAAAACAATTGTTGTACTCTTATTATATTGGATGGCATCTGTTATAGTGGCTGCTTGTTGTGGAGTGCATGGGGGATTTTTATTTTTATTTTTAATGAACTCACTTATGCTGACTTGTCTGTTTCTAAAAAAAAATTTTTTTAATAAATAAATAACAGCATTTGAGTATGCAAAATACAGCATTTTAACAATAATTGCAGATATTGCCAGCAAGTCTGTGTCTATTGGAAGTCTGTGATTGGCTGGTTTTATGGCAGTTTTGTAACACTGGACAAAGTTGAGCGAGTGTACAGGCAGAGTCGAGCGCGCACAGAAAATAAATGTTGCTTGCGCGTGAAGGCAGAGTCGAGCGCGCACAGAATCGAGAAGTCGCGCGTGCGCGGAGAACATGTTGCGCGAGCAGGGGAGACATTGCACGCGCAGAATCGAGCTGTTGAGCGCGCAGACACTGCACGCGCATAGAGTGCTTTGTCTGCGTTCAAAATGTCGAACCGCGCGCTCAGAATTGTGGCAGGAATATAACGCCATAGGCGCGCGCTTTTTCCTGCAGACGCTTCTGTAACCTCCATTGCGCGAGCGGCTGTGTATCTTTGTGTATTTGTACATCTTGTGGTCGCACTCCTCAGTAACGTGAGCAGTCCAAATAATCGATAACGGCATTTGCTGTAAGCCATAATCATTTTCTGAGATACTGAATTTTGGGTTTTCACTAGCTGTAAGCTATAATCATCTAAATAAAAAAATAAACACTTGAAATTTAGTCTGCTTGTAATGAATCTATATAATGTACTGTATGAGTTTCACTTTTTTAATTAAATTACTATTACTACTATTACTATTAAATTAAATAAACTTTTTTATGATATTTTAATGTATTGAGATGCACCTGGATGTGTGTAGATAGATAGTGTTATAATAAATTATATACAGTAGTGTTATTAGTTTTTAATGAAAACAGTTTAGGAACAAGTAAAGGTACAGAAACGCCCACTGCAGGGTTTTTCCCCCTTACAGCTTTTTTGCTAGCAGGGCTTTAACACTGCGGACTTTAGGACAGCGCGGGTATCTGTGGGTATGCGTAGGGTTGCCAGATCCCCCATAGAATTAAGTCGGCGTGTTCCACACATTCAATTGCACCCAGTAGCCGCGTGTGTGTGGATTGTAGCTGTGATTTAAATATAATAAAAAAGGTGGAACTTCGACCTTCGCCAGGATAAAGTGTTAGAAATAATGAATGAGTTTACTTTAAAATCATAAAAATAGGAAATGACTTATTGTGTGCATCAGTGAACTTGTCTGATTCATTAACATTTATTAATATATATAAAATATAAATCTGTTACATTCAGTATATCTGTATGCTCAAGATACAGCTTAAAACTTTGTGTTTGTACATATTATATCATATTTGACAATGATAGCTGTGTGTGTGTGTGTGTGTGTGTGTGTGTGTGTGTGTGTGTGTGTGTGTGTGTGTGTGTGTGTGTGTTTATTACTGGTAAAAATTTTAAAGATTTTACCTTATTGAAATGAAGTTATGTAAAAACAAATTTAGGACAGTAATTTAAGAAATGTATGTCATTAAAATAATGCTGACAAATTACAGTTTGTTTGTTTGTTTGTTTGTTTGATTGCTTGGTTGGTTGAGAATGTGTGTCTCAGTATTTGCACAAATCTGGGAGATTCATGTACGGTCATTTATGTGAAATGTGTAAAAGTCACTGATAGTCATCTTTCAAACTGCTGTTTTATGTGAACTCTACTTTGTTGGAAAGTGTTTCTGCCACTTAATATATTTTATTTGTAGAATCTGTTACATTTATCACAGCATTTATAACTTTTAACAGCTGGGTCAGCTATATTTCTTCTTCTTCTGGGAATTATTCATAATGAATTTGAATATTTAAAGAAAAACTTTTTTAATTAATTGAATGTATTTATTTTTGCCATCTTATATAAAGAATTAAATACATATTTTAATGAAATACATATTTTGAATTAAATGTATGTAATTTTATTATTATTATTATTATTATTATTGTTGTTGTTGTTGTTGTGATTGCGATACAGAAAGGTCTATCTGAATAAAGAAAAAGTCTGTACATTGGTCAGAATTCACTTTTTCAATTATATCTTTACTTTTCATACATTGGAGGACCAGAAACCAGTCTCAGAAGAAAGAAAAAAAATCTGTATGTCTGTCCAGCCAGTTTGTCACAGAATCATGCAAAACTGGCTGATAAGAATTTAACGCAATTATGAAACTTTGCCAGTCCCTATTACTACTTACTTACTTAGTACTAAATATCTACCTGAAGTTAAACCTTGAACATTGATGCCATTAATGAAATCAGAATTTTGAGTAGAAGTGAAGTTATGTGAAGTTTCGTGCTCATGAACCACAACTTTTTACTGCGTACAGAGTATGCGACGATCTGTTGGCGCGTCTTAAATCGAGCACTGGACAGAATTTACTAAACCTTTCGTAGTACTTAGATATCTGTCTGAAGTTTATTATATAGATATTAATTAGAAAAGATAAACTGAATATTTTTGCTGGGATTGGTTCATATTTTCACTGCTGAAGTGGTATAAGTGAATTTTAACACGCCGGAGTCGTTTTAAGACGAAACTTCATCTTTATCTGATCTACTTTTTCCATTTCTCATCTGTGATTCTCTCTCCGATTACCGAACAGCGAGTGTATTTGTCTGAGCACCAAAGAAGTACAACTTAGTGTAAACAAGGCGTCAGATACTCGACCTTACAGAATGTGATTTCTGTGTGTTAATAAGTGAGACAGAGAGTTCTGCTGTACAGAGAGACACACAGACATGGACGTGGACTTCAACCTCAAATAATAATCATAATCATAATCATAATAATAATAATATCACTGATTACATTAAAGATCAGCAGATTATAATAGATTTAACCTTTTTAACTGTTTATACAAACTCTCATTGTATATGTACTGCTGTATAGTTTAAAGTTTTGTATTTTTCAGTTCTATATGATGGGCTTTTAGTGACGTTTGTAGGGTAACATATGTTGACGTGGCAACCATGTCCGTGCCGTAGCCCCGCCTACCTTCTCCTCTCCATGTGCTGCTCTCGGTTAGAAGCTGCTGCTGCTGGACTTTCTGTAGTTATTATTCCTAAAATCTGCTAAACCAACTCTTGCTCGTGTTCGCGGAGAGCAGGACTCTCTTTAAACTCCCCCAGGCTGTTCGGGGAGGAGAGACGCGCTGAGAGACTGTGAGACTGTAATGAGGTGTGAGGGAATGGAGGGCTGTGAGAGATTCCTGAGCCCGGGGAGAGGCCGAGGGGTCAGGGCGACCAGGCACTTCCAGGTGGGGGAGCTGGTGTTCGCCTGTCCCGCTTACTCGTACGTGCTGACGGAGAACGAGCGCGGCGGACACTGCGAGTTCTGCTTCACCAGGTAACCTGCACGGCTTTAGTGCCGAGCGCTTCCGCAGTTTCACTGAGCTGGGCGCAGCGTTCAGCCCCGGGCGTTAAGGTCGCTCTGTGAGGCGCTGACCTGTGTGTGTGTGTGTCTCTCTCTCTTCTCTTCTCCTCTCAGAAGTGAAAGGCTGTCCAAATGTGGAAAGTGTAAGCAGGCCTACTACTGCAACGTCGAGTGTCAGGTAGGTCTAAAAAAAAAAAAAAAAAAAAAAAAAACCGTGTCTGTTTGTACGATTTGATCTAAACGAACTGAACAGTCATATTTGGTTTTGTGGAAGATGCTGAAGTTTTGAAGATTCGGTTTTTTGTTCGAGTTCACCGTTCCACCTTAAATGGTTGCAGATACTTTAAGGGACCGCTAGAGGGCTCTTCAATAAACAGCTGTTACATTTATTATTTTTTAAAAATCACCACAATCACTAATGACAGCAGCGGCCATATAAGGTGCCTTGCGTGTACTTTAATAGTATGAGGTCACTTAGGGCGAGTTTTATAAACCGTGTGGTGTATTGTTATTTAAAAAAAATGTTCGTTACACTTTACAATAAGATACTAATAATCAGGTATTATATTGAATTGTTAGATATAATTTTCTTTAATTGTATGTTATAATTAGTAATAATTAGGTAACGTAATCATGTGATCGTCTATATACGCAGTTATATATACAGTTGAAATTATTCACCCCCTATTCAAATGTTGGTTTGTTGTTGTTGGCCAAAATGACTAACTTGCAGCTGTTTGTAATAAATCTGCAAACTTAAATGGTTGGAGATACTTAATTAGGCCGCTAGAGGGCGTCGTGTTTTATACACTGTGTAGTGAATTTTCATAAAATATCTTTGACAATATTTTTGTAATAATAATAATAATAAAAGCAGTATATTATACTGAATAATCAGAAGTTTCTTGGTTGTTTGTTGTTAGTTATTATTTTATATATTTGGTTGTATTACAATTGTATAGAAAATGTGAAAATTATATTGATAATGTGATAATCTATAAATGATTATATATAGTTAATGTGATGATGCATCATTTATACACCACTTGTGCATAAAAATGTTAAGTGTACCTAACCTGCTCAAATAACGTGTTGTTATTGTTATTATTGTTATTATTATTAAGTAATAGTAAAGAATCAGTCCTGAAATTGATTTATTTATTTATTTTATTATCCTGATGAAATTCACAGATTATTAGACCCGCTGACTTTAAAGGCCCATTTTAAACGCCCTCGTGCCGGATCCTAATCGTATCTTCCTGATTCTTTGTTCTCTTGCATCGCAGGAAGGTGTCGTGTCCTTCATTCAAACGTATCTGAAACAGGAAGTGGAGTGAGTCTCTTAGCAGTGTCTTTATGTCTCTGACTCCAGAGTCGGCTCATGTGTTCAGTAACTCGATCTGGGCGACGTTTCTGGGGCTAATAATAGTCTCGCCTGATTTAGCATGACGGCTCAGTCTGGGCTCTTTGCATTTCTTCTTCTTCTTCTTCTTCTCCAGCGAATCCCGGGTGTCGTTTGAGGCTCACGTGCACGAGTGACGTTAATGAGCAGAGGAGTGGCGACGATTGCGAGAGCCGCATTTCACTGCAGATGAACAGCAACTTAGATTTAAATGATGTGAACTGTTTATGAAAATCACTGACAAATATGAATGATATTTATTATTATTATTATTATTTTCTTTATCTTTGAACGTCCACACGGCTTTAAAAGATCTTGCTTCAGTCTCGCTTGAAAACATTTACTGTTACAACAGAAATCAGAGATCCAGCACTGAATCTAGCATCGATCCAAGAAGCAAAGCGTCCAAGAAACATCTCGTATCCATGGGCTCTGGGCCAGGAACCACAAACTAAATTATTTTTTGTACTAGAGGTGTTCAAGTCAAGCTTCTGATTCTGAGTTCTGCAAGTAAACACTCCCAGCCGAGTTCCTGTAACGTGTGTGTGGTGCTGGTGAATGATTTTCAGTGAATGTCTTACTGCAGCTAAGAGTCTCATCACAGTACTGTGCTTGAAGTCTTTCATCCCGTTATTCAGTAGAATTTTCATAATGAGTCCCGGTTTGACTTGAACAGCGGCCGTATTCAACTGTTTAATGCTCAGTGCCTTAAAGCTCCTTTTTTTTCCCCCCGTGGCTTTAGAAAGGAGACTGGTCCGTGCACAAGCTGGAGTGCGCTGCCATGTGCGCATACGGAGAGAACTGGTGTCCTCCAGAAACGGTGCAGCTCGTCGCAAGGATCCTCATGAAGCAGGTGAGGGGAGGCGGCGTGTAGGTGCTCTTACTCACGACACATACGTTCATGTTTTACAGAAAAATATTCCCTCTACTGTTAGATATGTTCTATTTTTACCTTATTTGATTAAACACGTGAAGGTACGGACAGTCAGCTTTGTGTCTCCACCACGTCGTTTCTGTCGCCCCCTACAGTTGGGTCAGAAGGTTCCGTCCGCTCATCACCGACATAAATGTCATGGATGTATTGCGCTGCACTCGCTGTGATTTCTGTGAACTTACCTTTTACTGAATCTTTAGGTAGTGCTTATACAGAAAGCATCGTCAATAATAGAAAAAGAAAATAACTGTAACAGCCACCAAGACCAAAGACTATCACATGCTTCCTCTGAGACGTTTCTATAGTAATGATAGCCAGTAATTATAGTCTGTAATATAATCTGTCATTCCCCCCCCCCCCCCTTTTTTTTATCAGAAAAGCCAGACAGAGCCGACTCAGTCAGAAAGATTGTTATTGCTGAAAGAATTTGAATCACGTGAGTATCACATCTGTCTTATGTCGTGTTTATAACCTCCTGACAACAGCACAGCGTAAACACGTTCAGGTTTAGGAAAACCAAATAAAGCTAAAGTTTTATGCTGTTTGTTTTTGTTTGTTCAAAGGTTCTGAAAGTTAAAAGTAAGGCAGCGTATAAATCGCTGCGAAATGATGTGAAATATTTGTAAGAAATCCACAATAAATCGAAACGCTGTTATAGAGGATCAGGTACAGAAAGTTTTTTTTTTTTTTATTATTATTATTATATATATATTTTTTTAATCTGGGAATCCTTCATGAGCGGCTCTTCTTGTTTCTCATTCTTTTCGTACCCGGTCCTGAATTGTCTCGGGCGTGGTCCGAGTAGTTTGTCATTTTTAATTATTATTGCCCGTACAGAACACTTTACGCCACCTTTTTATCTACAGTATTCTCTACGGTGGCCGAGAAGTGCAAAACAAAATAACAAAACCAAAATAACAAATAAAAAAATAAAATAACAAAAGCAAACACAATGCAACAATTGAGAAAACACGACGACAATTCAGTTAAACCGCTGATTGGACAAGACATCTGTCACTCAAAATATACAGGAAGTACTGCAGCCTCACCGAAATTTAAATGTATTTTTCTCATTTGGTATTTTGTTTCAGGATGTGTCGTTGTGTTTTCTCATTTGGTTTATTGTTTTGGGTTTTGTTATTTTGTTTTTGAATTTATTTTGTTTTCTGTTTTGTTATTTTGTTTTCTGTTTTGTTATTTTGTTTTCTGTTTTGTTATTTTGTTTTTGAATTTGTTATTTTGTTTTTGAATTTATTTTGTTTTTGAATTTATTTTGTTTTCTGTTTTGTTATTTTGTTTTTGAATTTATTTTGTTTTTGAATTTGTTATTTTGTTTTTGAATTTGTTATTTTGTTTTCTGTTTTGTTATTTTGTTTTTGAATTTATTTTGTTTTCTGTTTTGTTATTTTGTTTTTGAATTTATTTTGTTTTCTGTTTTATTTTGTTTTTGAATTTGTTATTTTGTTTTCTGTTTTGTTATTTTGTTTTCTGTTTTGTTATTTTGTTTTTGAATTTATTTTGTTTTCTGTTTTGTTATTTTGTTTTCTGTTTTGTTATTTTGTTTTTGAATTTGTTTTGTTTTCTGTTTTGTTATTTTGTTTTTGAATTTATTTTGTTTTCTGTTTTGTTATTTTGTTTTCTGTTTTGTTATTTTGTTTTTGAATTTATTTTGTTTTCTGTTTTGTTATTTTGTTTTCTGTTTTGTTATTTTGTTTTTGAATTTGTTTTGTTTTCTGTTTTGTTATTTTGTTTTTGAATTTATTTTGTTTTTGAATTTGTTTTGTTTTTGAATTTATTTTGTTTTTGAATTTATTTTGTTTTCTGTTTTGTTATTTAGTTTTTTGTTTTGTTATTTTGTTTTCTGTTTTGTTATTTTGTTTTTGAATTTGTTTTGTTTTCTGTTTTGTTATTTTGTTTTTGAATTTGTTATTTTGTTTTCTGTTTTATTTTGTTTTTGAATTTGTTTTGTTTTCTGTTTTGTTATTTTGTTTTGCACTTCACGGCCACCGTAATTCTCTGATTATAATAATGTCACTAAGCAGTTTTGAGAGATGGAATAATAGAATGATTTATGAGATCCTGTTGTTTTTAGGCGACTGATGTGAGAATGAGATGTTAAACTGAATGATGCATCATGTTGTGAGTAGGAAATGTCGGAGCTGTTAGGCGGAGGGCTGGACGTGTGCCACACTAGTCATGATGTAACTGTGACGTTTTTGTTTTTTAATTCTAAACAACAGGAAGATGTGTGAGCACAGAGAATCCTTTTTTAAAGACCGATGATTAATGTGTCCTGTACTTTAGAATGCATATTAATGTAGTTCCTTAATGTTTTGTTAAGATTTGGACAAGATGGACAACGAGAAAAACGAGATGAACCAAACTAACATTGCTGCACTTCATCACTTTTATTCGAAGCACCTGGACACTCCTGGTAACGATGCTCTTGCAGAGCTTTTTTCACAGGTAACTTTTACCTCACGATGGTTATCAGTGAGTTTAACTATAACTATAGTGATACATTAATCATTGTTCTAGCAAATGACTAAATTTTAAAGGGATGATGTAATGGTGTATCTACTGATTCAAAACTAACAGTGCTTACCAAGGAAACTGGAGCAAAAATAAATAAATAAATAAATAAATAAATAAATAGATAAAATAAAAAAATATATTAAAAAAAAAATATATATATATATATATTTTTTTTTTTTTTTTTTTTTTTTTTAACTCAAATATTTTTTGTGAAAACCTCATTAATGCAGTTCCATTATTTCCCTCTCCCACCATGAACACTATCTTATTTATTAGTCATTTTCAGGTTAATGACTTTCGGCAGTGTTTAAACTCTACTCTATTATAACACACAAACTGTTTATTTCCGGTAGTTTAGAAATCTTTGCAAATTTATTAAAAATGAAATAACTAAAAAAATTCACATGCACATAAGTATTCATACCCTTTGCCATGATACTCTAAATTGGGCTCAGGTGCTTCTTGTTTCCACTGTTCATCCTTGAGACCCTTTCCATGGGTTGGTTTGCACAGTTAATTGCGAGACCTTATATAGACAGGTGTGTGTCTTCCCAAATAATGTCCAATCAGCTGAATTTACCCGCGGTAAGTGGAATCAGTGGATCAGTGAAGCACCTGAGCGCAATTTTGAGTGCCATGGCAAAGGGTGTGAATACTTATGTACATGTAATTTAATTCATTTTTTTTTTTTTTTTTTTTTTTTCGTTTTAATAAATCTGCCAAGATTTCAAACAAACTTCTTTCACGTTGTCGTTATGGGGAATTGTTTGTAGAATTTTCAGGAAAATAATGAATTTAATCCGTTTTGGAATGAGGCTGTAACATAAGACACCTTAATTCAATCCAATTTTATTTGTATAGCGCTTTTAACAGTTGACATTGTCGCAAAGCAGCTTTACACAATCAAAGGAATTATATGATTTTGTGTGAGAAGCGAACATGTATGAATCAAAATGATAAGACAGTACATAACACAATGTGGAAAAAGTGAAGCTGTGAATACTTTCTGGATGAACTGTATCATAAAATTGTAGTATAACGTACCTGTGGACAGACATGTGGAGACGACTCTGCGAGTACAGTACAGCGGCGCGTTAACTCCAAGCCGAGTTCCTGTAACGTGCGAGCGCAGTTCCCACAGACAGATGCGTCTTTTGGTGACAATTTATTCGTCGTTTTCTTTCAAACGTTCAGATGTTTCAGTGCATTAAAGAGTCTCTTCGCCGTACTGAGCTTGAAGTCTTCTGTAAATGTTAATCGCTTTCACGCCTCCATTCACCAGAAATCCCAATCCCATTCGCGAATCCCAGTTTTACTCGAACTCGAAAACTACAGTCATCTACAGTACATCTCTAAGCTCCGTAGAGTTAAACTCTACACTTGGAGCGAAGCTCTGTAGTTTGAGAATCGGGACTGTGATACACTGAGATGCAGACTGTGGATTTTTTGACTTCTGTAAGACTGCGGCAAAAAGAAATGCATTCCACACGGGATCAGTAAAGGTCTTGAGTGGTCATGTGGACGCGCTGTTCATGTAGATCATTTGTCCTCGTTGTCCCAGGTGAACTGTAACGGCTTCACCATCGAGGACGAGGAGTTGTCTCATTTGGGCTCGGCAGTCTTTCCAGAGTGAGCAGCGAGTTACGCTCTTCATCACAATCTATTAATATTACAATCATATTCCTCTTGTATATATTCACTTCTCTTTTTTTTTTTCTTCTTCTTCTTTTTTTAATCACAGCGTTGCTTTAATGAACCACAGCTGTAATCCAAATGTGATCGTGACCTATAAAGGTACAGTAGCAGAGGTTCGTGCGGTTCAGAAAATCAGCCCTGGAGAGGAGGTGAGTGTGAGAGCTGCTTTTTCATTTCTGTCTCAGTTTGACCGAAGTTCAAGAGTTGATGATTCAGGAACATATTAAATGGGCTAATTAGAAATACAGGTCGTCCCCGACTTACATTCGAGTTACAAATTTCCACGGATACGAACGGACCGCGGTTCTACGAACATTTGTAGATGCGAACTAATCATGGAAGTAGCTCACGTGTATTGTACAAAAAATAGACACTGCAGTGCACCAGACAACAATATTTACAATTACTGTATATACAATATTTTCAGTGTGTAAGTGAATGTATAAAGTCCGATATATATTGTGTGTGTGTGCTGGGAGAAATGAGTCAGTCTCACCGGTTTCAGTGAATCATTCCGGGAGCGCGATGATGGAAAATGTCTGTCCTGTAAAACTGTCCTGATGGTGAATAATCCTAATTTCGGAAAATTCTCAACCAGTCCAATACAGTGGAAAACGGCTCTGAGACAAGATGGCATCCGTTCAAGCACAGAGTAAACACCATGCAGCGTTGTAGCCTTTAAATGAGGTCAGCTGACCCCGCAGCGTCGCCGGGATTCCCCTCGCGATTTGAAGGCTCGGTTTTAAGAGAGTATAATGCGGAACCAAAAACATCAAACCAGTGTGTTTGATTTTTTCTTTTTTTATGCTTTTACATTATATATTTGTGTCAAAGATGTGTAAGACTCACTTTGTCTGACTTACGAACGAATCCGTCTTTCGAACGTGCTCCCAGAAGAGAACTCGTCCGTAACTCGGGGACTTGCTGTAATAGCCACAAAAAGACCAAATAAAAAAAGCCAGTCCAATGCCACAGTGAATGAATTATGCAGTGGACTGTAATTTCTGTCATGTTTAAGCACATTTTACTAAATGTTTGTAGGTGGTTATTGTTCAGATGGATGTTTTTTTATTAAAAATTATTTAAAAAAAAGAATTTTTGTTTCCTAACAGATTTTCAACAGTTACATTGACCTCCTGTATTCCACCGAGGACAGAAACGAGAGGCTGAAGGACTCGTACTTCTTTACCTGTGACTGTACAGAGTGCACAACCAAATCTAAGGTGATTTATTATTATTATTATTATTATTATTTGCATTTATTGTGGTATCTAATGGGTACAAAAATAACGTGAATTACATCATCGTAATAAAGAGACCCTTTGACCCTGAAATTTAGACACGTACCAGTTGACTTTACATCAAGCAGAAATACTTGACAAAAGAAAACGCGCCCTCCAACACAAGAACCCTGCGTACAGTGATTCCAGAGAGCTGCTTCACCGTGGACTCACATCCGTTCTGATGCTCGGATTGTTTCCCTGCAGTGACAGTACTGGTTTATCTCAGGCCTTTTGGAATAAAAAGCTGCTACTGATCACACCAGTGTTTCACACTGTAAGCTGTGCATGGACACGGTCACACACACACACGTCCTCCAGTGCAGCGTCTCAGATCTGTCTGCAGCAATCACACTTACTTTTACACAACAACAACAAAATTCTTGCATTTTCTACCTTCTTGTTTTATTTATCTTGGGAAGAGTTACAGTCTCAGTTTAACTGAATATTGGCGTGACAACCCGCAGAATATAAGGAAGAAGGTTGGTTTAGTCTTTAGATTTGAACATGTACCGTTTTTTAAGACGTCCCTTTACCTCCTGTCAAACTGAACCACTACATCTGCAAAATAATTGATAAACAGTAAGAAGAACTTATCAGGAAGACGGTAGAAACCAGTAAGGATGCAGAATTGGCTCACTTGACATGTAACTGCCATGCTTTGGGTTTTTTTTTTTTTTTTTATTGGACATGTTTGAAAAAAGCCTGGTGAGGAACGTGGTCGAAACACGATGCAGAAAAACCTTAATTTGACCCCACTCCCGTTGCGTTCGTCAAAATTTTTAGCGCCGTGGGAACTTCATGGCCTTGGTCAGAGTGTTGGCTCTGATGTGTGTTAACGCTCTGATTTACCGATCGGAAGGTCAGTGGTTCGAGCCCCAGCTCCGGTAGGTTGCTGCTGTTGGGCCCTCGAGCGAGGCTGTGGAAATGGCTGACCCTGCGCTCTGAGCCCTGCCTACTAACAAAAACAGGATGAAGAATAAAGAATTTCACTGTGCTGTAATGTAATGTTTTTTATGGCTTTTTTTTTTTCGTGCCAATATATAATTTTTCATGCATTTTAAAGAGTTCTAATTTATTAAGAACAATATAATTTATGATTTCGTGACATAAATATTAACGTAAATTCAGCTTCATTTCCATATAAAATATAATGCTGTAAACATTTTTTTAGTGCTGTAGAGAGAAAACGTGGCTTTTCTCTACGGTGAATTATTACCGTATTTACCCTACAGTACTGATACCAAAGAAACCGCACTCGTATGAATTACAGTACACACTGCATAGGGGGGTAACGTGGGTATTTTACACTCGATCACTGCGGGAGACTCAGCGGTACAGTACAGTGTACGGGTTTACCTTTACAGACTTTTGTGTAATGTATTAAGCTGAGTTTAAAATAAAATCTTTTCCCCCCCAAAAAAAAGTGTTTTGGGAATAGACTCGCGGTTTAAATTATAATAGTAGGCATTTGTAAAATTCCTGTTTGTTTGTTGTTGTTTTTTCACAATTCACGAGTGCTTTAGGAACGTAACCCCGGGGGTATTTCGGGAGGGTCGACTGTATACGTGACGGATAATTAAATTTTAAAATAAACTTTTTGTAATCCAATAAATTTCCTGTTCTCTCTCCTGTGGCTTTACAGGACAAGGCTAAAATGAAGATTTGTCCGAAGCTGAGTAACTCTCCAGAGCCAGAGGAAATTCAGGAAATGGTGAGGTATGCCAAGAACATCATCGAGGAGTTCAGGAGAGCCAAGCACTATAAGGATATCCTTATCAGCCACTCTCTCTCTCTCTCTCTCTCTCTCTCTTTAATTAAAAAGTACTGAATCAGTGTAGCTGACCTCCTGTCGACTCTAAATATTAGAGTATCTACTAAATATTGTGTAATTAATTCAATTATTTATTCAGTATTAACTCACAAATCGAATTCTCATTAAAAGTGTTTTTTCTTAACGTCACTTCAGAATAAAATCACAATTATTTCTATAATCATTCATCTTTAATTTATAAAAGTACTTATAAATTATAAAAAAAAAAAAAAGTATTGATAAATGATGAAATCAATTCCTATTCCTAAAATCACAATTCCTTAAGAAGACGCCAAATCACAGGACATCGCCGTCTCTAGTCATTGATTTGAAAAGTCCTTGACTCCACAGCACCTCCTAGTGACCTGCTAGAGATCTGCGAGTTAAGTCTGGAGAAAATGGGATCCATATTTGCCGACACCAATGTGTACATGCTGCACATGATGTACCAGGCCATGGGCGTCTGCCTCTACATGCAGGACTGGGACGGAGCCATGAAGTACGGAGAGAAAATCGTGCAGCCCTACAGGTGGAACGAATTGTTTCTATTAATAATGTTCCACATGAGTAATAATAATAATAATAATTTGACCATTTATATCGCTTGTCTAGACACTGACACAGATTTTTTTTTTTCTTCTTCTTCCGCAGTGTGCATTACCCTCAGTACTCTCTCAATGTGGCGTCTATGTACCTGAAGCTGGGAAGACTTTATATGGCACTTGAGAAGAAAACACAAGGAGTGAAAGCGTTAAAAAAGGTATCGTGTGTTTTTGAAACTCAACTGAAGAAAAAATGACTATGTGCTAGTGCTCATGGTTCTCGCATTCAGTGATGTAATACATAATATTTTCAGCGTGTGAGTGAAGGTATAAAATGTTTAAAGGCCTCACCGGTTTCAGTGAATCAGTCCGGGAGCACGATGATGGAAAATGTCTGTCCTGATGGTGAATAATCCTAATTTTGGAAAAAACCTCAACAACACAGAATTCACAGTCCAATACAGTGGAAAACAGCTCTGAGATAAAATGGCGCAGAGACAACACTGTTGCATTTCACGTGTGCGACACTAATTTTCTTCGGTGCGGTTACGGTTTTTGGCCACTTGATGGCAGTATGGGGAACGGGGGACAGAGATTTAGACAAGTGGACTGGTACAGTATGCTTCACATGGAATGTTCGTGTCAAAGGCGTATATTCGATATTCGAGTGATGTTCAAAATTTCTTCCCTCGGTTTGAACGAAACAAATAGGACCGTTCACGTTATACAGTATGTCACAAAAGTAAGTACACCCCTCACATCTCTGCAAATATTTAGTTATATCTTTTCATAGGACAACACTGCATGAATTACTCTTTGACACAATGAACAGTCGTCAGTGTCAAGTTTGTATAGCAGTGTAAATTTATTGTCCCCTCAAAGTAACTAAAAATACAGCCAATAATAACTGAACCCCTGGCAACAAAAGTGAAAATGTGAAATGTCAATATTTTGTGTGGCCATCATCATTTTCCAGCACGGCTTGAATTCTCTTGGCCATGGAGTTCACCAGAGCTTCACAGGTTGCGACTGGAATCCTCTTCCACTCCTCCTGTAGAAGTGCAGCGACGTGCAGCTCGTCAGCATGTAAAACCCAGTCAGGTGTCTTAAGTACAAGTCGCTAAAATAATTAGAAGCAGTAAAAATATTTAGTTCTATTCTTCTTTGATAGTTTTTTTATTATATTTTATTTTATTTATTATACTTTATTATTTTTTATTTTATATATATGTATATATATACTTGCACACACAAAATAGCTTTTAAATTTCCTTATATATGTATGTTATACAGTACAGAGCAAAAGTTTGGACACCCCTTCTCATTCAAAGAGTTTGAATTTGTATTATGGCAAGAAAAAAAGCAGCTAAGTAAAGAAAAACGAGCGGCCATCATTACTTTAAGAAATGAAGGTCAGTCAGTCGGAAAAATTGGGAAAACTTTGAAAGTGTCCCCGAGTGCCGTCACAAAAAGCATCGAGCGCTACAAAGAAACCGGCTGACATGCGGACCGGCCCAGGAAAGGAAGACCGAGAGTCGCCTCTGCTGCGGAGGATAAGTTCATCCCAGTCACCGGCCTCAGAAATCGCAGGTTAACAGCAGCTCAGATCAGAGAGCAGGTCAATGCCACACAGAGTTCTAGCAGCAGACACATCTCTAGAACAACTGTTAAGAGGAGACTGTGTGAATCAGGCCTTCATGCTAGAATATCTGCTAGGAAACCACTGCTAAGGACAGACAACAAGCAGAAGAGACGCGTTTGGGCTAAAGAACACAAGAAAGAACACAAGAAAGAAAACTCGCTGAATGAGAAGGGGTGTCCAAACTTTTGCTCTGTACTGTACACTCATAGAACAACGTACACATATTGCGTTCTACATATTTCCAGCTGTAGTCATGTAATAGACGAAGTGCTGCTGAAAGAGCAAAGGACTCTGCAGCGCACTGACGGAGATTAGCAACCAAAAGTGTTAAAAATAAATAACACAATTTTAGTGCATGCACGCAAACCCTCCATCATTCTTTTGCCTGAAGAAAATTCTAGATGAATCCCGGCTTGATTCTGGGTTTAATACAGTAAAATAAATATTTCGTTTTGAAAATGTGATTAAAGTCATTATCAACATCCATGTATCAGTGGACGTTCTGATAAGTTCCCGAGTACGCCCTGTAGGGGGAGCTGGTTAGTCATTTTGCTGCTTGCGTTGAACCGATCCCTCCAGTCTGCAGATATGGAAACCTCTGTGATGCAGCTGATCGGAACCGCAGAGGTTTCAGGAACTAGAAAGCGGCGCAGACGAATTGACCAGCAGTGTGGCTCCGCCCGGTCAGTCGCCGCAGTCTGGGGGTCATACCGGCTCGACCAGCGAGAGGGCGCAGTGGTGCAGTGTGTGGGGCTCGTGATGGCGCATGTGCCCGGGCAGGTGGCATCTTCACCCAGAAGTGTTTTAAGATGTTTATTCGGTGTCGGTTCTCCCTGTACATGTCCACTGTATACACTCTAATCTCTTCCACCGACTCTGTACACACTCAGAATTCTTGTTCTTGCGCCTCTTTGTTTTCACCGCTGTTGTCAGAAGTTCTTGGAGGATTCCTCCCTGAATAGATCCGACACTCTTGGCCTGGTTACCTCTGCCTGCATTAGAGCGAAAACATTCCAGGTTAATCTGTTGATGAAACCCTTGAAGACGAGAGTCTCTAGTGCACATGCCTCGTACGCTGCCAGGTGGAAACGTTTCCACAAGTGGTGCGCAGGCCATTGTTTCAATCCGGCGTGGTAGTTAATGCAGTGCATCAGAGCACGATGATGTCTCGTACATTTACGGCAGCCTCTGTGAATAGATGAAGTTTCTCTTTATTCTACCACATTTTCTCAAATTGATGGAGAGCATGGTCTCTCACGCGATCATGATGTTGCCGCTAAATGAGTCTGGATGGGCGTCGCCTCGGCCTACAGGAGGAACTGTGGTTCTGTAAAGATCAGATTACCTCCAGGATGAGGAAGAGATGAGATGTGGAAAGGAAAAGGAGCGATTGAAGATGATGATGAACTGAAGAGAGAGAGAATAGTTTTGTACTTGGCAGAGTGTCGATCAGTTAGCACACAGCTGCCTTTGCTGATAGTTTAGAGGTACGAGTAGAATTATAACATTTTCTGTGGGAATCAGGTCAGAGGGTTTGTTTTCTCTATTCCTGTCTTCGAGCTGTTGGGATGTGAGGTACGTGTCGGATCGGCCCAGAGGAAACCCTCCAATGCACAGACGAGGTCCGAACGACCGAGCACTGGAGGAGCGAGGTGCTAACCACTCCACCTTCTCTGGCCACTTGTGGTGTCCCCGTGTTTAAAATGATTATAGTTGAAAGATTTGAAGATTGTGGAGTTTAAAGTTGCTGACTCGACAGATCTTAAACCTTTTCACTTTGTTGTTACTTGAAACTTCTTTACATAATTTAATGAAATCTCTTTTTAAGTTTAATGTGCATTTTGCTCATTTTCATTTCAGGCTCTTGCAATCATGAATGTTTCGTTTGGGAAGGACCACCACTACATCGCTGAGATAAAAAAGGAAATGGAAGAGCAGAAGTAAAAGAAAGGGCCTCTGTAAATTCAAGAATGGCTCTATGGCATGCAAAACCCGTACCTCTGCTTACACACACACACACGCACACACACACACACACAGTCTGTTTCTCCTTGGTGTCATTTTAAGTTTTTGTTTGTTTGTTTGTTTTACAAAGGACTCTTGACCTGGTCCTGGATGTTTGGGTGTTGGTTCTGTTTCTCTCTGTACCATGAATATATACTGGATGCACTGTCTGTGTGAACAAGGGCTAATAATTAAACATTAAATCTATTTGTCGTAAAGATTGTCTGATTAATCCGGCAAAGAAACTTTCAATCAGTCATGTTAGATGAATTCTATATCCAAACAATGATTTAGTAATACCATAATTTATACCATAAGATAATTTATAGCATGAATCAAATCAAGACAAATAATTCTGATTCTAAATAGAAATCGTCTAGATAGTGTGGCATGAGGGATGGCCTATACCGAGTTGTTTAACTGATTTGCAGAGTTTTTGGCACAAATAAATGTGATTTCTATAAAAAAAAAAAGATTAATAATAAAATTTTATGCAGTGATGATGCTTCTTACCCAATTTTATATTGTATACATTATTTTTAAGCAGAAGTGGAAGGCACCCAAATAACTTTACTTCGTTACTGTGCATAAGTAAATATCACACAATTGTACTTTTTTACTTTAGTAGCTTTATTAAAAGATAATTTTTACTCCACTACATCACACAGGAAATATCTCTACTTTTACTTCACTATATTTCTTCATGTTGTTGTGTAACCAGAGTGGCGTGTAGTACCCGAAGTGGGGATTAATTTACTTTGTTACATGTTGGAAATCAGAAACGAAGCTGGTTGCAGACGGCCATGAAAACAGCGCCGTCCTGCTGGCGCGAGAGAGAGGATTTACTATGAAAAAGGAAACTGAGCTAATAAGTTAAAAAAAAATTTTACTTATGCAAATTTGAAGGCGAGTACTTTTTGTTAATGATCAATTTGACATCCTCCCCGAGCAACGTCTCGCAGCCGTCCAAGAACAGTTTTGTGATGAACGACGCCTTTTCCAGCATGATGGAGCTCCTCGCCATAACTGAATCATGAACATTTGGGGTCCTTGGTTTAATCCCTTTGACAACACCAAGCATTGATTTGGGTGCGGCCCAGAAGGTGATTGACCGCATGCCAGTGTGAAGTGCAGAGGTCTGACACATACTGGCCCTTTGCATAAACTTAATGTAACTGTTGAGTATTTAAACTTAATGTTAATTGTAATTATACTTCAGTATACCAGAGGGACACCTGACAAAAAGATCTAAAAACACTTGAAGCATCAGACTTTATGAAAATGAATATGTGCATCGTTGGCTGTGTGCGCAAGATGGAATTTAGCTGAAAGAAACTTATTGCAGCTTCAGCCACCAATAAACTAAACCACGAGTGGAGAAAGTTTCTCACCAATTCTATATTCTTTAAACTTAAGATGTCTGAATTTCATGGATCCTATGATTAATCAGTTTGTGGTGAACCAGTAATTAAGCAATAAAATATGAAACAGTTCATAATCAAAGTAAGGAAGCCCATTTGGACAAGAGTTTGAGCTGTGACCTGCCCTCTGCAACATGTTTCCTCCACTGACAAAAGGTTCCTGTAGAAGACACGCGATAGTCTGTCGAGGGCCAACTACCTCACACTGACATCAAACAAACTCCTGGTGACATGGACACGCTTCTCTTTCCAGTTCATCTTCATTCAGAGGGAATTTATTCTGGTTTAATCATCAGTCCAGACTTTCCTCCTCAGGCCTCTGAAGCTGTTTTATTGGCATCTCAAATAACCTAATGTGATCCAGAACGTTCCGCTCAGAAGATTAACATTCACGAGGAGAGGGCAAACGCATCTAGTTGTGTGGCACTTTAATCTGCACTGTTAACACACTTTTACTGGAAGACATCTGCAGACGGTTACACGGATTCCTCCACAAATACAAAACAAACTGCACACATACAGGAAAAGTGTCAACGGTGATCCATTTAAGAAACCGGATTGTGCACATTTTATTTGAAACGGCTGCAGCATCACATAAAAAGCAACGTCCATTTAATTAATCCAACATACAAAACATAAAAAGCATAATCTGCAACCTGAAAATTCTAAAATTTAATTAAAAAAAGTCTTGAAATACTAAACGCATGATTTTGCTAAATTTAGTTTCATTACATCATTGCTTCTTCTGGATGAATGAAGTTTTCTTCACACGCGCAGGAGTTACTTGGGGATCCCAGCGACCATCTCGGACTCAATCCCACAGTGATCGGAGCCTCTCAGGATCTTGAAATAACCTGAAACAGTAAGACAAAAAAAAATTCGTTAATTAATCACTTCAGTTTAGGTCGCGGTATTTTATGATTCACCGTTTGTCCTGGGGCGGCACGGTGGTGTAATGGTGAACACAGACACCTCGCACCTACAGGGTCTGGTTCAATTCCCACCTGTGTGTGTGTGTGTGTGTGTGTGGAGTTTGCATGTTCTCCCCATGCTTGGTGTGTTTCCTCCCGCAGTCCAAAGACATGTGATTAGGCTAATTGGCGTTCCCAAATTGGCCATAATGTCCAAGTGAGTGTGTGACCTGCAATGGAATAGGGTGTACCCCGCCTCATTCCCAAAATCCCCCCCCACCCCAAAGCGACTACAAGCAAGTGTCCTGGGCATCCTTTGAGTTTATTATGTATGGCTAATAAATGCACAGAGCTTCTCAAAGTCCAGGCTCTGGTTGTGATCTGGACTGGAGGACAAGTTGATCCAGACCCAAGCCACACAATGCAACAATAAAATGAAGTGCATGCCTTCTACTTGGTGTGGTTTCCCTGGACATTGCAAAACTGACAGCCAGCCAGTGCATGATGTAAAGGTACATTTCAGGGGGTTGGCCAACAGACGTTCACATTCTGTCCTGCGAGCCCGAAAGAACGAGACTTTGTTCTCAAACTCAAAAAAAAAAAAAAGAAACTCAACCAAGCCTCATTTAAAAAATAATAATAATAACTGCACTTTTTACCATTATCACCCCAATCAGTGTTCCATGAGTTAGCAGCCAGCCAGTAGGGGGTGCCGTTTTCCTCTCCCCAGCCCAGGATCTTGATGGCATGACCTCCTAATTCAGAGCCAGTGACGTGCTGATAAACACCTGGAACACGAGACAGAAACACCATGAAGGTCTTCTGCAGCAAACATGAGATCTGAACCACTAGATCAGTGCTGATCTCTAAAATTAAAAACAGGTGAAACTGAAGGAAAGGTCACTCATAAACCCAAGATTTAATATTTAATTAGCCAAGTTGCATTTTTCTTCCCCAAAATGACTCTTTAAACTTCAATCTGAGTGCATGATATCAAACTAAATCCCCCCCCCCCCCCCCCCCTTCATGTACTGCGGTAAAATTCATGGCTCACCAGATTTGTACAGGAGAAAGTCCTCATACACAGTAAAAGCGCCCTCCACTGGACCGTTCTTGTAGAGCTCCTGCATTATCTGAGTCTCATCAGGGTCAATTCTATAGGATTGTTTTCCTACAAAAGTGAGATGAACTGCGGTTAAACATCCGACTCTGCAGGGTTGAACTGTATAACAGTCTTAAGTACTCGAAGCAACACGTCTACAGATGGAGGAGCTCACCGAAGTGCTTGTCCTGCTGGTATGACGGACTGTAGCCGGGTTCACATTTCTGCTCACATTCTGGAGTGTCTCCGCCCTCACCGGTGCACGGAGGGCGAGAGCCATTGATGTGGTGCTCACAGGGCTCGATCGTGTACGGACGGCATCCTAAAGGACACAAAAAGGATCAATTTAAATGAAAGATTTATTAATTTTTTTTTTTTTTAAACAGATTTAAAAGCCGTTAACCATGTGGAAGTGTGTACACTCACCGATATGAGAGTCATAGAGTCCACCAGTCACCAGACCCTGAGTGGTCCAGTAATCCCAAGCAGCAGACGGGTATCCACCGTTACATCTGAGGTGAGAATAGAGCAGAGGAATGATTTTTCTCTCGAGTCCCAGGTATTAAACAGCTTAAAATATACAAGATAATCAGAAATACAGCAAGAAACAGGCTTTTAGAATTTCCTCAAAAATATTTTGGGTTTTTCTCTCCGCTTCAGTACACGCGATAAAGGGATGAACCGCACACGGACAGACAGCGCGTTTGGTTTGCTGCTGGTGGAGGACAATTCAAGTTTGGGTTTTTATTTCATAAATATGAGGAAAACCCCGAGGATTTTATTTGAAAGTGTGTTGCATGAAAGAAATTCTCTGTTGCAGGTTTATTGATGCATCTTTACGCCAATATATATATAATTAATAAATGCAGTGTTCATTTTAGATGTCAAAAGGGTTTTGTGGCTCCCGGTTCGTTTCTGTGGGAAACTGGTTCAAATGGCCCCGTGTGTGTTTAAGGTTGCCGACCCCGCTGCTAAATGACGCAAATGAAAGTAATTCACATTTATGAGATGTGAATCCAGACGGTAGGTTTATATGTTCATACAAACACACCGGACTGTTTATGCACGTACACTCAGTCAGCATACATTTCACTGGTGTTCTCAATCCGGTCATTCAAGTCAGCGTGTAGAGTGTGATGTACTCCTCAAATATATCAAACGGAAAAAGTTCAAGTCCAATCCAGTAAACTTTGCAATCTCTTCAAAATCGTCACAGGCCGCCACACCAGCGTTATAAACAGCTTGAGCTCGTTCTTCTCCACAAGTTACAGAGTTAAATGCCAAGGATTTGCTCATTCGACATGTCTGCAATATGAAACTGGTGACTGCTGCAAGTTTCACTAAAATAACCGGAAGTTTGCTTGGCAAAGTGTTGTGGTGTAACGGGACATTTACGTCACAGATTAGACAAAATGACTGACGCGCAAAAACCAAGAGAAGCATCACAGTCATCATACCAACTTTGGGCCCCATTTCAAAAGGTTTCCTGGTTGGATACGGTTGTTTTTCCAGCCAACTCTGATGCCAGGTGCCGTCTAAAGCGATCAGTTACTCAGCGATTCTCTTATCGGTTGTGCTGCTAAAGTCCATCGGTCATAAAAATGCCAAACTGTTCCCAAACACAAGGCTTTAAATAAAGTGCTAGGATAACTATAAGGCTACACAGCTTCCAGAATAAGAATCCAGAGACTCAAACTGATACACAATGCCTTGTCCAAATGATCTTTACTCGACCTTGCACGAATTCATTTACCCCATGAATAAATGCTCCTTTTGCTCACAGTGCAGGATATGCACCCAATCCCCCCCCCAGCCCCCTCACCACCTCAAGGTGAATACATTTTGATCACATGGTCATTCCGTGATGGTGTTTGGACCCCTTATAATTGAGGTTCGCTCACTCACCCCATCCCACAATCAGAGCAGCAGGTCAGCAGGTCCTGAGCCGAGATCTCCACGCTCACTTTGCCTTGACTGTGGATGCAGATTCGGTCGGAGATCGCTTCAGCTGCTCCAAACGCCTGCAAGTCAGGTGCAAAGTTACCACTCAACCCACAGGATGGGAAAGCGAAATCTAATCTATTTAAACTCACAGAAAGTTTGGTCCATTAAACAAATAATAATAATAATAAAGCACATACCCAGCATGAGCCACATGAACCCTGGTCTCGGATTTCCTTTAGTGTCGGGCAGTTGGGCCACTGCTCACGAGGATCGAAATTCTTAGGAAGATTGACTTTTCCAGCATACTGAACCCTACATGTAGACCAAAAAAAAAAATAAAATAAAAAAAATTTAACAACTATCCATTAACTAAAAATGGTGCAATGAAACGACATCAGTTTACTTTTTTTTTTTTTTTTTTTTTTTTACAGTACAAGTAATTAGTGAAACCTTAACTCTAAAACATACAACATTTGGGTGGACAAAACACCTCGTCTCCATCTTAAACAATATGCACGAATGACCTAGAAGGTTTGCCAACACCGAAATAGCACAGTTGTTACAATAAAAAAAAAAAAAAAATTTTAAAGTTTGAATATGAACATTAAATAAGAGTAACAGTATTTGTAACAAATGTTACCTTGGATAAAGTGTTGCAAATTTAAAGAAAAACATGAGCTCAGCTGCTTCTAATCAGCTTTTATTTTCTACGTCAAATTTTTTTAAATGTTGATGCAGGAATTAGACAGATGAAGTTTCATTAACAATTCTCAAACATTTCAAACTTGAACATGCTTTATTGAACATTTATGCTGGAAAGGTGATTTGTATTCAAATTACTGAAAAGAGGAACCAAACATCACGAGGGACATAAGCGAGATATACATGTGCATATACACACACACACACACACACACACGTCATGCTTCCTCTTATTTGTATAACTTTGCCATGATGAAGATCAGAAACTTCACACAAATCTATACATCGTCACTCATGAGGATGCAGTAAGGGTGGATGGCCATGAACATTTTGACCACTTTTTTTGGTTTAAAAAAAAAATAAAAGTAATGAAGAAATTCAGTGTAAATTCAAAGAGGGACAAAAATGAAATGAATTGAAAATGGCTAAAACACTTACATTTAATTTGCTGCAGTGACTTGCAGTCAAAAATTGAGTTTTGTTTTGTGTTTGTTTTGCTTCAACACCTATTTGACCAGTTTGTTTTGCAGCAAAACAGTGATCATAATCAGCCATGTGGAATAATTTCCAGTTCGTCAAGAGACACCAAACATGCATTATAGAAAAGTTGCACCCAGCTGCCCGAGCTCAGATCAAACCTTTAGCCTTCTGACTTTCGTCTTACTCATGAACTTTCATCTCAGTGAGAAAAGGAAACCAGTCGTATGATTGATCATAAGGCTAAAGCAACCTGTGACAAATTACCCACAACGCACTTCCTGCTTCACCAGCACGACACTATTGTTCCTGATCAGCAGAAACTCAAACCGACTCATCGCTCCTACAGACTCATCGTACAGTCGTTCACAGACAAATGAAGGAAGTGTAGTTTCACAGGTACATCCTGAAGACATATACTCACATGACGGGGAGTTTCGGTCCCTTCAGCCACGTTCCACACAACCGCTTCACATAGCTGTAATCTACCTTCCCAAAATTATGTCCAGCCTGTAGAGAGGATCAGACAAAGTCCACAGTTTGAAATCTGATCCAACACTTTGAAAATGTGAAAACTTGTCTTACTACAACATATCTGCTCGGATTACCGAGTTCCCCCTCAGTCTCTTACACACGCAAACCCTTTAAGAAGCAGCACTTACTGTCCATGTACTGTTGGCCTTGTTGACGTAGTCGACCATCTCATGAGAGAGCGGACGTAGATGTGGACGAGCCCAGCACACGGCCAGCGCACAGGCCAGGGACAGCAAAGACAGGCACTTCATCCTAAAACACACAAACATGAAGCTTGCATTTAATGAAGACGCAGAGCTGACCAGCACTCCTGACCACTTAGTGATACCTGCACTAAAGAACCCAAGATTATGGACTGAACACTGAAGGGCTCCATTTAAACTGCAGTCTTGCAGAAAAGTACTCCGTGTCTCATGGACAACTGCAGCACTGAGACACACACACACACACACACACACGAGGCTTTGGGAACTTTTAGGGGCTACAGTTAGGGCAAGTGTATAGTTAGCATGATACCTTTAGGCTTGATATCTGATCATGCTCAAGTCTAGAATGGACAAAATTAAGGTCATGACCTAGCACTCTGTTTATTACCTACATTTGACACCTGGGACGTGTGCCAGAGGAAAATGCAAACCGCAGACATTCTGAGTATTGTTGCTTTTCAACCCTCATGTGACACGTTACACAATCTAAACTCAGGGTTGGGTGGGGGGGGGGACATGTACACGCAAATATGAAACGTTTAATATTCTCATCTTCCAGAAAGGAATGTTCAAGAATGCATCTCTCCAACACCATTATTCCCCAACCACAAGAAATTTGGCAAGAGCATGTTCCTTATCTATAAACCCATATCTCACACGTTACCACAGAAGGTCAAATATTCTTTTGTTTTCTCATGGTGTACTCAAAAAAAAAAATAAAAAAAGTGTATAGAGTGCTGATCTGGTCTCACGCAACCACTTTCCACATCCAATTCCATGTAAAATAAAAACAAAACGTAAAAAGTATAAATTAATGGAATGTGCAAAATGCTATTAGAGAGAAAGATGTGGTGCGTAGGCCCCGTACAGCACCGGTCCCATTCGAGGGATTTAACATTTGTTAAAGATATAAATCTGCATAATCTATTTCTTTATTCCAACTGCGCACACTTCTAATACAAGTAAACCCGAGTATTTAAAATTGCAATTAATCGTGATTAATCACATATTATGACTAATTTAATCAGATTAACGAGATTAAAATTCATCCAATCAATTGACAGCACTAAAATACAAGTTTAGCACAAAGGTTGCATAATAATCCAAATCTGGAACCAAGAGAATGAGAGGGGGATATATGAACAAACAAAAAAAATCATAATAATAATAATAATAAACAAGGTTACAAGTCAGGCTTAAATACAGTTCAGTGATTGCGTAATTTGCAAAGAGAGGATTTCTTCTGTAAATATGGCAACCCTGACTCATGACGTCACCGCTGCTGTAGGTCTCGCTGAGGGAAAACTCCTCTGCTGTAGGAAAACGATTAAAACCTACAAAAACACTTTATTCTACTCTCAGATATTTATTAGAAATTTATATTAGAGTTTTTTTTAAAGCTTAAGTCATAAAGTCAGCTGAATGTTATTAAACCGCCGCGCCCAAAGTTACGGTTACAAGCAGTTAATGCAGTGAGATCACGTGACCACAGCAGCACTACTAAACCTCCTGAACCAGATTAAACCCGATTAAACCCGATTAAACTGCCCCAAGACTACTAACCTGGTCTGGAATAAAAATAAAAAAAAAAACAATCTGACTCAGATCTGATTAAATCCAAACACATACACATTATACACACACACACACACACACACACACACACACACACACACACTACCCCTTCCATGTGCAGTGCTTTAAAAACAACCAAATTAAACGTCTGACTCCGTAAAAACTCTCTAAAGTAAACACGACCTGATGTTAAATAACAACTCGTCCTCTTACCTGGACCAGGTTCACTCTGTCGCTGTGTGTGTGTGAGCTGCTTGGGCCACTTTTATACACACCACCCCGTGTGCTTTGCAGAAATCACGTGATCAGTCATGTGCAGTTCTGTCGAAATCAGAAACGATCAAAGAAAAAACACGTGACTCCGGTCAAAATAAAAGCCTGCAAACATTTCTCTCTTTAAAGCTGAGTGAAAATGTCTTTTGCTCTAACTGCCCCCCCCCATCCCCCTATGGATCCCCTCACACAACCCCCCCCCCCAATCAACAAAATCGCCTTTAAGTATTATATTACTATATAATTTATCTTCATTATGATGGGAGATTACTAGAAGCAGCCCTAGTCACGTGACAGCCTTGCCTGATTAAAAAACTCTTAAGTATATAAAATCTATATATTTTTTTAAGCATTTATTTTGATCTGATCTCTGTATGATTTTGCGTTTAGAAAAATAGTTTTCAGATGCAACACATACTAAAGCACTACTATTATAATCTCACAGGCTTATTATTTTTCTTTTTTTTCTTCCGTGTGAAAGTTTGGCGCGTAACTAGTCCCGCACCGTTTGTCGTAGACCCATGAATGAGGTGTCAATTCGTGCGGCCTGGTCGGGAATGGGGTGCTATGACTTTTCTAATGGGTGTCTGGTTAACCGCCCCAAAAAGACCCATAGACTTAACATTGAGACCGACATCAGCTATGACATCAGCTACATCTACATCTAGGCATTCTTATTATACATCTGAGCAGTTGGGGTTAAGGGCCTTGCTCAAGGGCCCAACAGGTGAACCTGGGACCTTCCGAACCGTAGTCCAATGCCTTAACCACTGAGCTACCCCTGACCCTGAGCTACATCTATGACTATGACATGGAAAGCTCTATGATGTCACGGCAAGCACCACTTACATTTTCTTCAGGAAATGTACCTCTCTAGTTGTATAATAAAATCACTTTTATTTCATTTTTCATAACTATGAAAATCTTTCCATAGTTCATATATATATACAGATGCTAAAATGATGATTATAACAATGTATTTAAAATGTATTTAAAATATTTGTTTAGTTTAAACTATTTGTATTTGTACAAAATGACATTATAATATAATATAATATTTGATAGCGTTTTTGTCAGGTGGGGGGGGGGGGGCATGCAAGAAAAACAAGAAAAACAAACAGAACGGTATGGGGAAAAAAAGAAACACACACACACACACACGCACACACACACACACACAAACAGTGTGTTACACTACAGGCGATTTGGAAACACCGATTAGCCTAAAACTCTTTCCACTTCCAAAGGTTTTTATCGGTTTGTTTTTTCCTTGGGCTTTTTCCCTTTCATCCTAGGCGTCATCCAATCCATAAAATCTGGCGCAGCTTTTACAGCGGATGTCCATCTCATATCAACCCTCCCATTTCCTAACTTGCCTAGCTTGGGACCAGCACTGCATACGGGTTCACCTAAACCGGACAGTTCCGGTTCGAGCACTGCATGCGTATGGGGTGTAGGGTTACGGATCTTGCCCAAAATGCAATAATGGCACCAACCCTCCAGTCAGTCAAACCCAAAGCCTCAACCACCTGAGCCACCACTTTTATTCCTACTGTACCTGCTTTAACCAGATTACCTGGAGGAATCCCACAAAGCACAGGAAAAACATACAAACTTCACCCACACAGGCCAGGAACAAGATTTGAACCCCCAATCCTGAAGGTGCAAACCAACACGAGCAGAACAGTGCGGGTGCAGAGGATACGGGTTCACCTAAACCGGACAGTTCTGGTTCGAGAGCAGTGGACCCTGGTGTGGTTCCTGACAGTTGTAGCCCGTCTAAGTAGGAGTGTGATGTTTGTTGTGAGATGTTTTTCAAGAAAAGAAAAAAGGAAAGAGAAAAATATTAACAAAAATTAATTTTGAAAAGGTGGTTTCCAACGAGGAAATGTTACCTGATCGTGAGGGGGTTTCCAATGAGGTTTGCAATATTTAGGAATGATATGCAAGTCAGAGTGACACTGCACTCTTTTGATGCACACGACATTAAAGTGATTTGATGGTAAGAACATGCATATTAAATGGTCAAAGAAAACAGAATGCAGAAAAACCCCAACATAATGCAGTAGATTTATAAACCGTGACAGTGAGGTCAGAGGAGATTTGGTGACATCATAAATATCATAAAAGTTTAGGAAATAATATCATATAAAAGTATACACATTTACATTTTTGCAAGGTATGTTTGTTCCTCTTATACCCTTGCATGTGGCAGTTTTGCTTGTTAAAAGCACTACACAAATAAAATAAAATTGAATTACATTGAATATATATTATAATATACATATTCATATTTTTTCATATTTTCATATTTTCTTCTTTTTAAACCATAAAGCTGTTTCAAATGAACTGTTCAGTTCTGCTATACTCCTGTTTTGGTGTTACAGTGAGACTGTATATGACCGTCTACTTGTATTTTCAATAAAAATGTCCTTCAGTCTTCCAGAGTAAACAGATGAGAAAAGTAATCCTGTTTCACTGGGTCTGTGGATGAACAGTCCTGGTGCTTGTGTTATTGTGTGTGTTGAAGGTTTTTCTGACCGAGAACCTGCTTATGTTCTCAAATGCCATTTCATTCATGAGTGGAATGCAAAGTACATTTAGGAAAGCGTTTTTCTTTTCTTTTTTTTCTTTTTTTCTTTTCTTTTTTTTCACTTAGTGAGCATAAAGCACAGACCTGGGGTCAAAAAAACAGAAATGAAAGTCATTTTGACTCAGAATGAATGATGCGGGTGAGGGCTGAAAGGCGGAAGTGAACTTTTTCACACATGTCTCTGCTAAAAAAAGAAGTACTTATGGAAACATTGATAATAATTAGTAAGCACAAAGTCCTTTTTAAGAAGAACTCATTATTTGTGACGTATACATTGAAGCAGTGTGAAACTATTTCTCTTCCACCTAGCAGCGCAGTACTGTAGATACCGTGGCCCTGGAGCAGAGAAAATTAAGGGCCTTGTTTCATGTTGGGGCTCAAATATATTCTGTAGAGATGTGTGTGTGTGTGTGTGTGTGTGACGTCATCGCGTGTGGGGACGAGAACCATTTATGTACATTTTTTCTGGGTTGCCACAAAATCATTTCATTTACAAAAACACTTGCAAAGTGAAAAAAGAGATTGGCAAAGCTGACTCCACTTTGTTTGCGTCATGTCAGTATTTACAGTGACATTAACATGTGTGCATTGAGTTTAATCATGTAGTGCTTGTAATATTTACAGCACATACAATGATAATAATAATTATAATGAATGGAGAAAGTGTAGTCAAAGAAGAAGCATTATTGATACGAAAGAAGGAGAGAAGATGAAGAATAAAGATCCCGATTGTGCTCCTTGTATGGTGGTGAATCCACCTGGATCTGCTGTCTCAGGAGGGATTCTGTACAAATCTATGTTTTTGTTGTTATTGTTGTTGTTGTTGTTGTTTTGTCCCTCTGCTGGAAGAAAGTCCAGAGACGCCAAACTTGTGCAAAGATTTAATTCATAAAATGCGGCCAGAAGTGACCCAAGGCCAAGAATTGACATAAACTGTGAACCCTCTGCTGGAGGAGCTGTGGCATCTGAATCACTCAGTCCTGCCGGTGCAGCCGTGACTCGTATGTCTATCAGTGTGTACTGTGGAGTATTCATGGCTTCTGGATCTATCAGTTCTTTTTGAGACTCCTTTTCTATTAGTCGTACTGTATAACGTACATCTTTGTGTATCGGTTCTTTATAGGGAGGCATGGCTTCTTTTTTAAATGTAAAGCTGTTTTCCAGTGCTGGACACCAGGAGACACACCGGTACCCTATTGATCACGACACATCCTCCTCATAAAGGAGGCAATAATAGGAGTGTTTCAGGAATAATTAGAGGAAAATGCTATAACCGTGCCAAATTCACCGGCTTGTTTGAAACAGCAGCAGGCCCATATGATAGAGACACAGCTGATGAGACAGGAGTATACAGTATGTGCACATTAATCACACTTATCTCATCAGAAGGACAATGCAAGAAAATATCATACAGATACAGCTTCATCAGAGTGAAGAAAAAAATGTGATCTCTGAGACTTTGATCAAGAAAAGGTTTGAATATTTCCGATAATTCTGATCTTCTGGGAATTTTACATACAGTAGAGTAGAGTTATTCAAAATGGTGTGAAAAAAACACTTTGGGTAGATGAGAGAAATACAATAAGAGGACAAATTTAATCTGAGATAAATGAAGTTAAACTTGTCATAATTAAAACATACTCTTTATAATCTGTTAATTTAAAATAATAATAATAATAATAATAATAATAATAATGATAATAATAATTATTATAATAATAATAATAATTATTATTATTATTATTATTATTATTATTGTTATTATTATTGAATATATTTCTTTTAAGCCATTTATTTAGAGGTTCTCTTCAGTTGTTTCTGTTCTTATAATTTTAATGTTACACATAGTTTACTTGAAGGCAGAATACTCATTTGTTCATTAATTCTAAATTGCACCTTTTCACCAGTTTGTTGTTTTTGCTATTGTTGGAATTTTCACATCTGTGTCTTCACCATATGAATAACGTAAAATATAACAAAAACACACCACACATGAAGATCACTCGGCTGCTCTACAGTTATTGTAAATGAAATGATTGAATAGTCAGTGTCCTCTTAAACAAATATTATTATTAAAAGACTTTTAACATTAAACCAAACTGTACTTTAAACATCATCATGATCTGTTTATTATTATTATTATTATTATTATTACTATTATTATTATTATTATTATTATTATTTAACAGCAGTGAAGTGTGTAGCCACAAGATGGCAGCAAAACATCACAGACATTTTGGCTGCAGCATTAGTAAAAATATAAAACTATATTTGCATGCATTTAACAAACATAAATAGGAATCAAGGCGTAGTTTATATATCAAGGAAGTTCTTATAGACCTATAGTTGAATAATAACAATAATAAAATTAGAGTGTACATTTAAAATCGGACAAGAACATGTACAAAATAAAGACACCATCGTAACAAGGAAACCATATCTGCCAAATATTTATTTTAACAGGTCTTTATTTATATTTGAGTTACCTCAAAAACTAAAATTCACACTATTTTTGTAGGCTAATCTGACAGGTATAGCATGTGGAGGAAATAAGAAAATAAAGGAAGACCCTGAATATAAGTTTAGGAAGCAAATGCTTTTATTGTGCTGTACAGAAGATTCCTTTAGTGGCAGTGTGTAATGTAGCTGGTACAGTAAAAGCACACATGCAATGCGGGGGGGGGGGGGGGGGGGGGGGGGTTTGGGGGGGGCAACATTTGGTCAAACAAATAAAATATAACACAAGTTATGCAATTAACAGCTACACAAAGACAGTAAGAGATGTCTATCCGTTTTTTTTACTTTTGACTTCAAGTATACTATGAGATAGAGAGAGACTTTATTGATCGAAGAGAAAATTCCAGAAATAAGTTTTGAAAAAAGAAAAAAAAAAACATGAATGTAGGCTGAATATATATTTTACTTGTTGGACTTTATATTTCATGCTTTATGCTTGAAATGTGATTCTGAATCAAACAGAAAGCGTATGTAACATTAGAATTACAAAATACAACTGACATTAAAATATTAGCTAATTAAAATATTGGTAGACAGTTTTATTTTTCCTTTCTTTCTTAGCCCAGTAGAACAACTAGATTTCTTCTTTTTTGAAGATTCATTCATCTTCAGCATAAAAGTCTGAATTAAATATTTATTCCTCACATCGGAGAATTACACCATATTACACTGCCACATACATCATTTAAAGACGCATCTATTTAACATGAGTTTAGTCAGTCTCAAGTTCAACGTTAACCCCAAAAATTACAGGTGAGATATGGTAGAACAGCCTGGCAATTAATAATAAACGTAAACTAATATTTTAACCATGGCTGTGAATGTTAGTTTGAATATATTTGAATATATGAATGTTTATTCTGCTTCTGTCTGACGCTTTCACTCATCCGTCTTTACTGATAGAAGAGAGGTGGTGTGTGTTTTTTCCTCCAGATTTCTGTATGAGGAAGAGTGCTGAGCCTGACTCCATGTCAGAGCATCCTGCCCTGATTGCTCTGTGTGAGGGTGTGTATTTTTAGAAAATATATATAGCTGTTTTCATTGCTTTTCCCCAATGCTGCATGAATAAACAATGTAACTGCAGGATTCTGAATGAAGGTTATTTCTTACCCAGATCGAATGGTTTTGTTTTTTATTATATATATAAATAAACTCATTTGTCCGTCTTCAAAGCCCGTTCATTCATTTTTAATATATGTCTTGTTGTGCAGGTTTTCAAGAGGATCTCAAGACATGATCGTTCCTTTTTCTTTTTTTTTTTTTTTACATTTTTACAATGTTAATGATAAAAAGTGACATTTTGTCAACCAGCTTCATGAGCGATCCTCGCAGAGGCTTTCTAGGGTTAATTTTTTTCTCAGATAAACCAAGCATTTGTTGGATGCTCCTCCCTTATTCTAAATATAACCTGCTGGTATCTTGAATGTATTTAATCTAAAATAAAATCGAAATGTAGATAGCTGTGTGTTTAAAGGGATTTGAATATGTGTAGAATTATCTTTAAATGATACAATAAAATACAATAGAATACAATAAAAGATCTGTCCATGTTATATGGATGATTGAATTTATATCCAAGTTTTACTGTGTATATACTGAGATATTTGTGTCAAATTCTCCTTTTCTGAAATCAATGCAAATTCTATTTTA
This sequence comes from Clarias fuscus, assembly GCA_030347435.1. Taxonomy (NCBI): domain Eukaryota; kingdom Metazoa; phylum Chordata; class Actinopteri; order Siluriformes; family Clariidae; genus Clarias; species Clarias fuscus. The sequence goes on along the minus strand of CM059216.1, from coordinate 1,166,295 downwards.
TTATAGAGATCTGTGTTTGCTTAGCCCTAAGGGTTAAGGTTACTATTCAGACCTATTATTGTATCATTCTTCAAATTTGCAAAAATATTACATCTTTTATTGTTATTTTAATCATCTTTAGGAAGTCTAATAGAGGATTTGTTTTTATTAAGACAGAGCTATATATGAGCTATTCTAATTCATGTGTGCAAACACTATATATGTACAGTAATCTACGAAACGTTTTATTCCTAACCTCCGGAAATAAATACTTTTCTGTACATTCCTCCAAAAGATGCTTCCTCCAACGCTAATTAACTCACTCACTAATTCTTATACCGCTTTATCATGTACAGGGTGGTGGGAGGCCTGGACCCAATCCAAAGAGATTCAGGTATGAGGTGAGATACAGCCAATCCATTATAGGGCAAACACACACACACACACACACACACACACACACACACACTCTTTCGCACATTATGGGCAATTTGGAAATGCTAATTAGCCGACTCTGCATGTCTCCGGACTGTGGGAGGAAGCCGAGGTACCCAAGGAAACCCACCAAGCACGAGGAGAACATGCAAACTCCAAACACACAGAACCAAGGCCAGAATTAATCCCTAAACCCTGCAGGTGCGAGGCCGCAGCGCCGGATAACTGTGTATAAAGCCACCGTGCCACCCCTAATTACTTAATATTCAAATTTAACAACCTAAAAGTAACACTAGCTTGTTGTTCATAAAAAAAAAAAAGAAGAAAGCGAAAAGGGGTCTGGTGTTGCAGATGTTATATGGTTGTGTAATGCTTCCCATAATTGGTCAGCTTGATTTTCTCAGGCAGGATGATATGCACAGAGTGTTCGTTGTCATTTGATCTTAGAAGGAAGTCTCTCTGTTCGCGCATAAGCTTGCTATACTTGGCATTTGCCAGCCACGTCTCACAGCGATTGAAGTAGATGATGCTTGTGGTACCCAAGACCACCAGGCAGGTAAGCAGACCCAAAATCGCGAAGCAAATAATCTGGCTACGTGTGACCAGAGGACTAGAGTCATGCGTCGTCTCTTTCATGGTGATCTTGAGGAGCTCGTGCTCAGGGTGTCTCAAGAGCTTGTTGAAAGGACGAGCAGGGAGGCTGTGATGCTGGGGAGGGTGGCTTAGGTTCAGTGATTTAAACTTGGATTTTGATTTAAGCTCATGGATGTGGACGTCACACGAAGGTCCTGTTACACCGCGTGGACAGATGCACCGAGTTCCACCGCCAGTCCCGGTTAAGCAGGTACCTCCGTTGCTACAGGTGCTGCCTGAGCATGGAGCGAGACTGATGTTGCAGATGGGTCCGGAGTAAGCAGGAGGACAAATGCAGGTGTAGGCTAGTCCATGATTAGTGCACGTGCCACCGTTTAGACACGGGCTGGACTTGCAAGCATCGGCATCGAGCTCACAGAAATCTCCAGCGAATCCAGGAGTGCACAGGCAAGACAAGCGGCCGTCAGATCCGTTATTATCCGCACAGGTTCCACCATTCTGACACGGAGAACTGAAAATAAAAACAGGGAATTCAGGAAAATAAGCAGAATGATTCAACCAAAACAAATAGGAAAAAATACTAAACATCAACATTTTGATAAATACTTCTTAAGAAAAGCAGTTAGATCAATAACTATTGATCAATATTATTGGTTCCATATTGTGGATTGTTGAATGGCTTGCTTATGGGAGTCAGTGCAACAGAGTATTACTGTACAAAAACACTAATGTAACAACGATACTAATGGAAATATTTACATCATCACCACACATTTGTCTTTCACGTTTTCATGGTTGAACAAGATCAGTGTTACCTGTTCATTAAACACTGCCCTTTCTTTATCTGGCAGTTCCTGCCTGCGTATCCAGGAGGACAGATACAGAGATATCCACCCTCGTCTGTCTCAATGCAGGTTGAATTGCCAGAACAAGGATTCGATGAACACGGACGGCTGTCTAGAGACATAAATAAATCATTCATTTCATCGTTCGTCGCATACATTTCCTTACTCGCTGCTTTACATTAATTATCCTACTTAGCCAAGGTCGAGCCATGCGTAACTGCCCGAGCAAATCTAGAGGTCCACAGATTGATGACCAATTACTGGGTCTCACCTCGGTCACACTGGCTGCCCACCCAGCCCTGCTCACACACACACTGCCAGGCGCCTTCACATGTTCCATGAACGCAACCGGGCAAAGGAACGCACCGCTCACATGTTGGACCCTGCCAGCCAGGGTTGCACCTTGAAAGAAAAAAAAAAAAAAAACATAGTTTAAGCGATAACGTATAGAATCATTCGTGATATATACAGTTTATTATCTAACTCACTCGTGCAAACCTCAACCTCAGACCTTTATGATTGCAACAGTTTTCCTCATTTCTGTGAAGACATTACGCATCTACAGTATGTGTACAAGATATTTATAGAGTTTTATTTTTGGCTTTATTATTATTATTTTTTTTTTTTTCTCAAGTTTGTGAAGTTAATACACATATAGTTCATGCATATGCATTTATCCTACTGTTTCAGGCAGGAAGCTAAATATAGTGTGTCAGAATAGATATTTAATGCCTCAACATACCTGCACTCTCCACTGTCACAAACCCCTTTGTTAAGGTTGCACCCAGAGTCACATTCTGCAGCTGGAGAGAAATGCATTTAAACAGAGAGAGAGAGAGAGAGAGATGATGATGATGATGATGTGAATGATTCAACATGGTCTAAACGTCTCAGTCTCGTATGATCACTGCGCGTTTGGGGACACGCGCACACACACACACACACACACACACACCAGACTGTTTTTAAGAAAACGCACGCGACTGCATGCATCTGTAGCCTGTCTGATGCACGCATGAAACCAAACAGTGACATTTAGATGAGGAGGTCATTTACCTTCACCGAGCGCAGCAACGCCGAGCAGAAATGAGCAGGAGAGCGCGAGGAATCCGCGCGCGCACATCCTCGGGTTCGGGTTAAGTCCTCGTGCACCTGAAGCGCATCTCAATTACGCAAAGTTCACTCTCTCCCCTCACACACACACACACACACACTCACTCGATACACACTCGATACACAACCTAACACACAACCTCTGCCGGACGCTGATGAAGGCACTTCCCGTCCGAACTGCGCGCGCGACACTCTAACACCAGAGCGCGTGGAGGAGAAACACCGCCACCTCACAGCCCCGGTGTGGACAGGGAGAGGAGACACACACACACACACACACACACACACACACGAGAGACACACTCACTCTCGGTGTAATAATTATTCAAATTTTGTTTCTGAAGCTGCAGTAAATCCATCAAACACACCAGCACGAGCTTTAGGAAGAAACAATCGTGCACAGGCGCGCGCGCACGCACACGCACGCACGCACACACACACGCGCCGAAAACTCCTCCCAGTCTCTCACCACTTCCAGAGCCTAGAATTATGGTAGGGTCCAACACACACACACACACACACACTGAGTGATGAGTGTCAGCTGACAAAATATACAGAATGCTCCTTCTCTGCAAAAAAAAAAAAAAGTTGAAAAATAATTCACCTTGTTCTCTCTCTCTCTCTCTCTACAGGATTTGGACAATGAAACTGAAACACTGGCCAGTTTAGTGTTGGAGGTTTCATGGCTAATTCTGAGCTGCCTGGTGGCCGATCATCACTGACCGCACGTTCCGCATTCCAGTAAGAGCAGAGTGTGAAGGGTTAATTAGATTAATAAGAGTAATAGCAGAGTTTTGCTTAAAATATTGCAATGCACACAGCATTATGGAGGACGTATCAGAGTTCAAAAGCGGACAAATTGTTGGTGCGTCTCGCTGGTGCGTCTGTGACCGAGACGGCGAGTCTCTGTGATGTATCAAGAGCCGCGGTATCCAGGGTAACGTCAGCGTACCACCAAGAAGGACGAACCGCATCCAACAGGAGTAACTGTGGACGCGAGAGGAAGCCGTCTGAAAGGGATGTCCGGGTGCGAACCCGCATCGTGTCCAAAAAACATAAAACCACATACAGCTGCCCAACTCACTGCAGAATTAACTCACTACAGAACTCTCCTGTTTCCACCAAAACTGTTCATCTGGAGCTCCACAGGGCCGGGCTGCTATAGACAAACCTCTGGTCACTCGTGCCGAAGCCAAACCTCGGTTTCAATGGTGCCAGCAGTGGAAATCTTGTGCTGTGGACAATGTGAGACATGTATTGTCCTCTGATGAGTCCACCTTCACTGTCTTTCCCACATCCAGGAGAGTTACGTTGTGCCAAGGACCACCGAACCATTCTTTAGGACCATGTGCATCCAAACATTGTATCCTGAAGGCGGTGCCGTGTATCAGGATGATGATGCACCGATACACACAGCGAGACTGGTGACAGAGTGGTTTGATGAACATGAAAGTGAAGTTGAACATCTCCCATGGCCTGCACACTCACCAGATCTAAATATTATTGAGACACTTTGTGGTGTTTTTGGAGGAGCGAGTCAGGAAACGTTTTCCTCCACCAGCATCACGTAGTGACCTGGACACTATTCTGCAAGAAGAACGGCTCAAAATCCCTCTGGACACCGTGCAGGACTTCAATCTGTCATTCCCAAGATGAACCGATGCTGTATTGGCCACAAAAGAAGGCCCTACACCATACTAATGAATTACAGTGGTCTAAAACTACAGTAGGCGTTTCAGTTTCATTGTCCAACCCCTGTACACACACAGTATATTGGCTGGAAGAGGGTGGGAAGAAGGGTGTGCTGGAATCAGAAAAAATGGGTAGGCATTAGGATTTGAGTGTCTTTGCGAAGGGACAAACTGTGATGGCTAGAGGACTCGGTCAGGGCAAATCTAAAACTGCAGCTCTTCTGGGATGTTCCTGGGTCAGGACATACCAAGAAGGAAGGAAACACAGTGACCCGGCAACAGGGTACATGAACCGTGTAGTCCGGTCCAACAGAAAAGCTTCTGAGCTTCTGTAGCTCAAACTGCTGGAAAGGTTAATGCTGTTTGTGATAGAACACACAGTGCATCACTGTTATGGCGGCAAGAGGGGGGACATACCCAATATTAGGCGGGTGGTCATAATGTTATGGCTGATTGGTGTATGTACTGTACATGCATACAGTTCTGTGCAGAAGTCTTGAGCCACCACTCGTTTCTTCATATACTGTATCTTATCTTAAATAAATTGCATTACTGAAATAAGAACAGATGTTTTGCTCCAACAAGCTGCAAAGTAACTAAAGTTAAATTTTATGTAACAACCTCAGCAACGACCTCATTTCCCCTCTCGTCGGTTCCAGCCGCTCAGCATTCAGCGTCAGCAGTGACCTAATCACCGGCCTGATCATCTCTCATCATCTGCACCTGTTTCTTACTGGTTCATGCCTTCACTCTGATTATTCGCTGGTTTATGCCTCATGGGATAGATTCCAGCACACCCCATCATGACTCTATATACAGAATAAAATGGTGATCACAATCAGTAATACTGTATGTGAAACCAGAGCCAGATACCGATTAATGAAAACATACAAGCATATGTGTAATGTATTTCTAAAACTGATGAATGCTGACCAGTGTATAGTACGGTGGGTTATTTTGAAGCATAATGTGCAATAAAAGGTGCAGCATTAAAGTCACACAACACAAAGTACAGTGAAAATTAAATACACACAACCATTTTTCCCCCCCCCCGAAGGCACACAATGAACATCTGGATACTATAATTATTACCTTTCAAAACCAATTTGTTTAAAAGGAAGACACTTTGCCTGGATGCACGTACTGTAGATAACCCATAATTTGTAATCTTGCCAAAAGCAGACAGATGTAGCCAGGTAGACGATGGCAGTGTGCAACATTGATCTATTCCCAGTAGTGGTTTGAAAATGTCAGCTTTTCATTTTCTATATTAAAGGAGAAGCATCAGCCATTGATTTGCTGTTCTTTGATCTCATTTGTGATCTGTCTTTCATGCAGCCTTCCCCCCACTCCTAAGGATGCTCCAGACTGGGTAGCGAGCTGTGAGAAGCTACTTCATTTCTTTGAGTGATCGCCAAAAGGACAAGCGGGAAATAAACAAGCAAGTGGAGAACCGTGGAACCATGTCAGATCAAGGTTATCAATCTTCATCATACGTAATTACAGCTCCAACTCTAAGGCAGCAGTAATATTATTAAGGTATATTACAGGGTAATCTCGGGCTAGAACTGAGCTCTTGCCAGTGCTGCTGTCAATAATTTCTTAAATGACAATTCACGCAGCTGGGCAGTAGGTAACCATATAAATCTAAATAATATCACATTTTAAACTCTTGTATTAAAATATGTCACATTTATTGTTGGTTTAGGAAAACATTTTGTTGTGAGGACGTCTGAGGCTGAACAATGGATGTGCACGAATAGTCATTGGGAGAAGACATTTGTATAATGTGATTTTAACCTCCTCCTATACACCAATCAGACATAACAGTGGCACATTAACATTGATTATCAAGTATATGCCAGTAAACTGATGACAGAACTATGGGCACCTAAGAACACACAGTGCATCACAGTGCAGAAAAGCCAATGCGGCGGAAATTAGAGAAAAAAACGCCTGGGAACGATAGAATGGCACCCAGTGCACCACGGCCCACCACGCACAGGGCCCAGCAGGCAAAGTGCCCAAGACTGCTAAGGAGCCTTCAAACTCCTCCAATCCTAATTCGATTGAACCCCATGGGATGCGCCAGGACAAACAAGTCAGCACCCAAAGAACCCACTGCCCATGTCCTCAAACACCCAGAGGCCTTGTGGAGTCATGGCCCGAGGGGTCTGAACTGCCCCGGTGGTATGACCTGAACCCAAAACCTAGATGGTTTTATTGTTAAAGGATTTTAGATTTATGGCTGATCGTGTGCTGTAGATGTACCGTTTCACTGGGCTTAATAAAGTAAAAACTAAATGTAAATGCTAAAGAGGCACGAGTACTTTTCTCCCCTGGACTCTGCTATGTTGTTCACATTTAAACAGCCTGAAATTTCTAAACAGAGCATTTTAACATAACCGTAACAGGTATTCCACCTGACATAAAATGCTACAGAAGCAATCTTATCAACAATGTTTAATAAATATGTATGAAAGCATTTTAACTATTCGTAGTAGCATCAATAAAACTGCTTTATACATGGGTGGCACAGTGGCACAGCGGTTGGCACTGGAGCCTCACAGCGCCAGGTTTCCTTTGGGTACGCTCACTGACAAAAGCTGCCTCAATATGACACCAAATCACCCAAGTGGGCACGGTACTTTACAATCGACTGGAATACCTCCTAAGGTCCTGCTATTGTGAAGACCACTCTATTTCTGACATTGTTACCCCACTGTGCATTGTGTGCTTTATCTTGGCCTTGAGAGAATGTGTGTGTGTGCATGTGCATGACTGTGTGTGTGTGTGTGTGTGTGTGTGTGTGTGTATAGCTTTAAGGATACTCTTTCTTATAGTGCAGAAAAGGAACATGTGCTAGTTATTTAAAAAGAATCTGTCTTTAGATATTGTCATGACCCTGTGCATTTGAATCATCAGACATATTGAAATAAAGAGGTTTTATAGTGTTTTCTCAGCTGAGACCTCTCTCTCTCTCTCTCTCTCTCTCTCTCTTTGATGATTATTATTCTACGACAAACCCCTGCTTACAAAGCTCTTGAACGCGTTCCTTCACGGATTTAACTTTGAAGAGTGGATGAACAGGTGTACGAACGTTGGAAGGATGCAATTACGGAGGTTGACACTGCTGCTCAGTGCTGTCAAAAATCCTGAAGCACCCATGCTCTGAGAAGCATTTATTTTAAAAAAGAATAATAATCAGTCCGCAGTTTACAGTTTTACTTCAGTCTCATTCCACAGATGGCAAATAAACATTCAGACAGAGCTGTGATTATACTGATAATTAGAATGCAGTGGTATAATTGTTTGATTAGAAACATGTGACTCTAGTAGTGAGACATGGGCTGTGGTTAATATACTGGGAGGAAGATAAACTGGAAGTTCCTTCTTTCTTTCTTTCTTTCTTTCTTTTTTTTTTTACAGTAAAGCTAACCTTCAGGATTTTGTAGTCTTTCCGAAGAAACATATTTCTATATGGAGATCATTCAGAATACAAACTGTTCACTGTGCATAAAAATCTTCAAATGTAGATTAGTTTAACTTTAAAATGTACTACTTGCTTATCTGGGAGCTGTTCAGTGTCAGGACAGAAAAACATAAACACAAAATACTCAAATAATCAAAGGTTGTTTTGGATTAATTAGTCTGCAGAGAAATGAAGAAGATACAGAAGATGCCATTGCTACTGCTCTTCACACTGCATTAACCCGCCTTGAACACCAGGGGAACTATGTAAGAATGATCAAACATACCACCCTTGGACTTTCCCAACCCACCTGCCGCAGGATTAAGAACAAATTCCCACCGATCTGTTAGACAAGGCCGCCACCTCTCCTCCACACTTACACTCAGCACTGGCATCCCACAGGGCTGCATGTTGAGCCCATTATTTACGCCCTGTACACCCACGCCTGCGCTTCAACCCATCTCGCCAACAACATAACTGTTGACTGATGGCACCACTGTGGTTGGTCTCATCTCAGCCTACAGAGGTGAAGTCCAAAGACTGGCAGTGTTTTGTTCAGAAAACAATCTCATCCTGAGCGCCACAATAAACAAATATAACCATGACAGACTTGTAGTGCTGCCCCTGATCCAAAATACACCACTGGAGTCTGTGTGGAAAGCGGCTCTACGTTCAGATTTGTTTGGTACGCACATCACTGATTATCACTCCAGGACAACAAACACCACAGTGTTGGTAAAGAAGGCACTACAGTGACTCTACGTCCTCTACCACTGCTCCGCTGAGGGTCCACTGACGTATTGTATCACTTTATGGTACACCAGCTGCTTGGCAGCTGACAGGAAAGCCCTTCAGAGGGTCATCAACACCTCCCAAAAAATCATCGGCTGCTCACCACCCTCCGTGGAAGAGCTAATCAGCTCTCACCTCCACGACAGAGCAAACAACATACTGAAAGACCCAACCCACCCTGGACACCATCTGTTTGACCTTCTGCCTTGGCAGAGGCTTCAGGTCCATCACATCACGCACAAACAGACTCATGAACAGTTTCTACCCCAGATCCACATGAGAACTGACCACTAAAAAGCACTGGCGCTGAATGTTAGGAACTATTTGCACTATACACACTCACGTCTTCACATTTCACAGATTCAACTACATGTAACTTTATATTTATTCCTAACTGCAAAATTTGTCCATAAGACAAAATAACTACTCAACTAACAAATGTGTGATATTTTCATATGCTCAGTCTTATTTTAATTTAAATTGTGGGAAGTACATAAGCTTGCAAAAACACACTGTGCAATATTGTTAAATACAAAATCTCCACTGCTTTAATATCATGTGGATACACAACATAAAAACTAATTAGGGCCCAAGCACAATTTCTTTTTAAAAGCATAACACTAAAACTTTTACCAAACTCATAGTGTGAGGCTTTGTTCCAACATCCTGGTCTTTTTTGAAGGTCTTAACATGCTCAAAGAGCACACAAGTTCTGGGGCAGGTGCTTGGGCCCGCTCATCCTTGCTTGCAACGATATATTGTAGACAGTTGTCTAAACTGCAAACCAATCAATTATCAGATCATTTATTAGGTCATCAACGCTATCTACAGCCATGTGACAGGTATTCAAAATAGAACAAATGCCAGAGTATTAATTCTGAAAATAATTGTTGCATTAGTCAATACTAAATTAACATATACATTAAATTTCTGTTGTTGGACATGGGTAAGCCACTTCAAACATATATATATCTATAAACCCAATCTATCATAATAATAAATCTGGATCAGATTTATTATTGCCCTACTTGCAGATGCAAAGGTCACTGTGACAGAGAAGCCCACATCTTAAATCTTAAAAATTATGGTTTTCAATTGAATTCACTTCTACTTTCATTTGTCTAGTGCTTGTGTCAAAAGTAATATCATGGACTTTTTTAATTATGCTACGTTTGATACAAGCAAAAGGGGCACCTTAATGAAACACATGCACACACTCATATTTATTATTCAATGTATTATTATTGCTTCACCAGCCTCGGATCACTTAGCTGAAGTGAGCCTCTAATGAACAGTCATGAATTGTTTCTCTTGTAGAATGTTTTTTCTTGCCAACCTGCGCTATATACCGTATACCCTTGTGTGGAAATTAGTGGGTGCCACAGTAGTTAGCACTTTGGCCTCGCATCCCCAGGGTCCTGCCTCAGGTCTGTGTGTATGGAGTTTTTATTGTTTCCCCGTGCCCGGTGGGTCTCCTCTGTGTATTCCGGTTTCCTCCCACAGTCCAAGCCTAAAGTCCATGCAAATTAGGCTAATTGGCATCCCCAAATTTCCTGCAGTGTGCCCAGTGATGGATTGGCGCCCCATCCATAGTGTACCCAGCCTCGTGCCCTGAGTCCCCTAGGACAGACTCCATGCCTCCTGCAACCCTGAACAGGATAAACAGTATAGAAGACACAGTCAGGAGAGATAACAAACAAACAGACATGACCCAGACTGTCTAAAACATTTATTCAGGGTATAAAATAAAAAATAAAAAAAATAATAAAACATGCCTGTAAACAGTACCTAGGAAAACCACATTTCTCATTCACTCATTTCAGTACAGTAAGCGTGCAACGACCAGTTCAGGGTCTGATGCACTGAGCTCAGTGCTTTGTGCTACAGTATGAGCATGCACTAAACTGTTTGTGATTACATGTAACTCCCTGGTTAGTTCTTGCCAATTCGCATCCACCTCCCCCCATTATTAGACATCTACTACCATGGGTACAGAGGGCAAATACAGTGTTCTTTGAATATGTAAATATTTTAAAAACATGACATTTGTTCTAATGGTCCTATTACATGCATATGCTCGTATCCGGTCAAGCACTTGGCTCGCCTTTTATTCATGATCACGACAAGCCAGACCGCAGGAGCTTATATAAATGCTTCCACAGTTGTCATAGGAACCGTGCATGAAAGGTGATCCTACTTGTGGAATGTGATGCAACCCATAGTGACCACTCATTCCAGATATAATAAGCCAAGTCAAATGGGGAACCTAAAAATATCCACGTGGGCTTAATGTGTGACTCATCAGGACAAAAAGTGTGGAGGTGTGACAAGACAGATTTCTCATTAGAGAGCTTTCTTATCAATAATGATGTTTGATCTGACTTATATTAAGCGTCTGTCTGTCTGTCTGTCTGTCTAGACCTGTCCCTGCCTTATCTGAAGACTTGAAAACTAAATGTGCAAGACGCACAGTTTCACTGTGAGCGTTCCATTAGCGACAGACTGACCACATGGTTGTTGATATCTGCTGCATGACTTCTGCTTATTTCTGCTTAAGTGCTGAATGATGTCTCACTAATGCTAAGACTAAACATCCTCGCTATACAGTATATCAAAAGTTATAGCTGATAGTGTTGTAATATAACAAAATTAATATTCAGTTATAATTAATATATTTTCTAAACAAGTAGAAAAAAATGTCCTGTTTGGGTAGTATTGCAAACATTGTATGTTATTGCGTTGTATGTGTGTATACTTCACTACAGATGACTGGATACGAATTGATTAAAAGTTCACGATTGTCTAACAAGCTATAGTTTATATTATTAAGCATTGAGTTCAGCCTTTACGCGTCACATATACATTACTGTACAGTGAAATTTTTTTATTCTTTGCATATCTCAGATTTTGTTAGTAGTCTGGGGTCAGTCACTATAGGCAGGGTTAAGGCCCTTGCTTAAGGACAAAAGCAGCAAACTGGTGGAGCTGGGACGTGAACCGCTGACCTTCTGCCTTAACACAGGTGAGTCACCACCACCTGCACAATCTGTTGATTCCCTGATCAGGAATCGAACCCAGACCATGGCGGTGAGAGCATCAAATCCTAGCCACTAGACCACCAGAGACTCAATCTTTAAGTTAACACAAACTGTGTGATTCTGTCATAAATATTTACATGCATTATATTTATGTTTCAGCAGAAATTAATGTATACAATGTTTAGTCGTCAAAAATCCCCCATAAAAAGAACAAGGACAGCGATGATACCTGTTAACCGTATTACTCCTGCAATAGAGCACAGGTCACTGTCAAGATATAACTATTCATTTATTCATTTATTATTAATTCATTCATTTATACTGCGATATGATATGATATATGTCACATGGCACCAACAGAGCCGTAACTGTGGGAATTAGGAGTAAAGGTCACCTTGGGTCGAATCTGCTGTAAATTGCACTCGATGTATATTTAATGTGAGCTTTGGTGTACGAGATTATTTTAATAACAGTCTTTAACGGTGGTGTTCCACTGTTAGATAGTCGTTATGTCTTTAATCTTTTCCTGTTTAATACGGCTTGTCAGGGAAGAAGTTAATTGAAAGAATAATAATAATAATTTTGCAATAAATTAGAGGCCCTGGCTGCCGTCTGTCACTTTTCATCACACGACCCGCCTCTCGACTGTGTGTACGTTGTCACGCTGTAGTTATAGTTTTACACCTCACTGGGAAATTGTGCAGCAGAGCGGCAGACAGGCCGTGTGTCCCCATTCAGACACCCTTATGAAGGATGAATGAGTTCTGCCCAGTGGAATGATGTTGTTTAAACCACAATTTCCTTTACGACCTCAATTTCTTTCAACCGCAGATGCAAGCTGTGATGTAACAAGGAATTATAGGCAATACAATTATTTTTTCCCCCATGATGTTAAGATTGGGTTGATAACATAGCTGCATACATTTATCTTTTGCTCATTCCTCCTCTTCTTCTTCTTTACTGTTTTTTTTTTCTAAACCAGGCACCTGATGGCTTTGACCTTTTCTTACCCATTAGTTGGATTTGGAGAGCATCAGGACACCCCCCCCTCTCCCCCCCCCCCCTACCCTTCCAGTTAAGACCAAACTAATTAATCTTGGGTGTGTGCAGTCTGGGTTTATGTTGTTCGTAAAAAGATTTTGCACAAGCCAGGAAAAAAAATGCAGGCATATATTAAAAATTATAATATAAATAAAACAAAATATTATACTGTTGGTTTGGACTGTGGTTTATTTGGTAGCAGGTTTGACTCTGACTGATTGTACTAATTGCATTGCTGTACAAAGGTCATCACCATTCTACATTTTAAATTTTTGCATGTTTGCATGTCTTAACATTTTTGCCTGTGGGTGTCTCCTTATTTCAGCCAGACCTAAACCCATGCCTGCTCTGTCCATTCATCTGAAAACTGGTACAGTAGGCATCTTGATACTATTTTCCTAAGAACCTCAAAAAGAAATTCACACTAAACATGTGCCTCAGGGCGTGTACACACCGATCTCATCACCGACACTGAAGCATGCTTTTGCAATATGGCTGACAGTACGCATTCATCCAACACTGTATGGTTTCTTCATTTCTGCGGTTCTTTCTGTCGATATCCCTGCTAGATGTAGAAGACCTACATGATATTCAGTCTGTCATCCAACTTCATCAGAGCTTAGCAGAAAAAAAAAAAGAAAAAAAAACTTACCAATTAGAAAGTTACTAAACAAACAGTGAGGAATATTTGCAAAGTTTCTACAATTTGCACAAGATATAATTTTATAGACTTTTTAACTTAGTGGAAAGAATTGGCCGTGGTCTCTGGGTGGGACGTGGTGTGCACACTCTCTCATATTAATCACAGCAAGTCTTCATTTCAGTGTGTTACATTGATCCATGATGCAGCAAAGGGAGCAGTTGGAAAAGATGCGGATGGCTGACGTACTGTCAAGGTTATCCGTATTGGGGAGGCTAGTACAGCATGAAAGGAGGCACACAATGCAAAGCAACCTTGGCGAACAGGCAGGTCAGTAGTCTGTCCAGCAAGTGATAATTGGATATTATTAGAAATACGAGTATCCTTGGTGCACCTCGGTGGCTCATCTCTAAGGGTTACAGCACTCTACTTAGTTCCTTAAATCTGTTTACTCCAATCACTGCCAAAATGAGAAGGACAAGTGATGTTTTATAGACTCGCATGTATAATCATGATAATGGGGTGAGGACTTTGCAAGGACTTGAGCAAACATTGTTAGTTTGGAAGGAAGCTGAACTGTTGGTTCTGGCAGTCCAGAATGAAACGAAGCAAAGGTATAGGGGTTTTTTTTTTTTTTTCCCCCTGAAATGAACCCTGCTTTATGCTTTGCATGGATTTGAGACATTGCTTATACTTTCACTTTGGTATGGTTTTCTAGTTTTCCACTTTTGTTCAAAAGTAGTAATAATCCATGCTGCTAGAGACAGACGATAGATAGGTGTAGGTGTAGAGCTCTCCTGATCTGCTCCACATTGCAGTGACCGGTGTAAAGGATGAGGCAATGGACGATATCCTCCAACCATTAAAACCACTCCCTGACAGCCAGCCTCATTTCAAGAACCTGGTAGTTGCCCACGCTCTTGTTTATTTTTGGCTGCTGACAGTTTCTTCTCGATAAAAGTGAGCTATAGGATGGAGACTGCTTCCATGCCTCTTAGGAGAACATGATCCTTATATCGACCTCAGAGACATCCACGTCCTCTGTGAATAGACGGGGCGGATCAGGCCGCAGAAGGAGAAAGGCTGAGATGAACCTGTGCTCGTGTGAGATGAATGCCTCTTCTGCAGCAGGTGAACAGGTTAATCAGAGCGGAGGCCCCTTGAGGAGAGACGTGAGGCTGTGGTGCTGGAATTCTTGATGAAGCACTGGTAGTAATCTGTAAAACCAATTAACCTTCGGTAGCAGGTCTGGGCTGTAGGTTCGATCAGGTGTTGAATATACGCAATCTGTCTCGGTTATTTAAATTATTCCCGAAGTTATAAACATAAATAAATAAATAACTATATTTACACAGCTCACTTTATAGGGCAAGTAAAATGTTCAGTAAATACTGATGGTACTTTTAGGACCTTAGGTATGTAATGACTGAATAATTTCAATGGCATCCGATGTATGAAGCAGTTATCCATGTAAATTAATCATAATAAAGAGTTGAATACCTGATATTCTGTGGTTTTCCAATTATTTATATCCCATGCACTCAAAGGAAAAGACCTCCGAGACTGCTGAGATTTGCTATTTATTGCTCTACTAATTGCAGTTTATTTTGTGTTTTAGTTACTCTATACCTCAGCCGCAGTGGCCTCGTGAAGATACAGGATATAAATCAGAGATATTCCTATCTGAAAGCAGAGCTATGTCTTCTGTTGTTGCTGGATATCGTAGATATGTAGGCTGTACTAAAAATAGCAAGCGCTTTAACAAATCAGTGAGCTAACATTACATTTAATTCACTTTATCTATCTTTATTTAATATGATTCTCTTCCCCTCTGGCTTGTGGAAAAGCATCCCACTTCTCATATATATGCAGGAGGCTGTTGACATGGCAACAGCACAAAGCACAGCCACACATTCCAGGTTTTTCAGCTTTTAAAAAAGAAAAGGCACACACACACACACACATACACACAACACATACACACACACAAATGAGATTGTAACTCACACATATCTCCCAAAACAAGCACTTCTTTTCAGTAACAGCTTTATCCTTTTACATGTTGCAGTGGATCCAGAGCCTGGGTGCAAGTTCATGCTGATTGGTGCAGTCGTCCCTCACACACACACACACATTGACACACTCATTCACACCCAGCAAACTTACCCAAATGTATTTTCTTGGCCAGTGGATCAGAAAACACTCATGAACACCATGCAAACACAAGGAGACACTTATAGGTGGTGCCATGGAGGGGGTATGAGGGGTGTTGTTGTTACCCCTGGGATAGCTAAAGCACCCCCCCCCCCCTCCCCAACACCTCCAATAAATGCATGTTGCTTATTTTCTATGTGAATAAAACAAACCAATTATTTTTTGAACTAAAACATAAACAACATCAGATGATCTGATGCAGCCCAATTTCTGACCTTATGTTCATCACATCCTATTAGCGCGACTGCATTTTTATTTTTAACATAAGCATTAATGATATTCCAACAAATATTTTTCCCTTCATAAATGCAGTGTTTTGTTTTAGAGCTGTGTATACGGTATGCGTGTGCATGTGTGTCTGAGCATTCCTGAGCGCCCTTGACAAAAAGTGAAGTACCGCCATGGCAGCAGCAAAAGAAAACCTCCGGTGTCGCCCCTAGAGACATTAACCCAAACTAATGATCGAGCTCTCGGCCCTGGAGCGGTGAGGTGTTTATGCTTATGTTTAAATGCCATGACACCACAGACTCTTTCAGGATTTCATGCATAAAGTGATGAAGGAATTGGCTGATCTCTGATTGTGAGTGCTGACTCTTTCTAAGAAATGCTAAATAAAAATAACAATTAGACTTTGTAAATTCATTCAAGTCAAGTGTCTCACTTTAAATGGTGCTTTAAATGGTTACAACAGAAATTCTAATGTATTGGCATAAACACATTCATATAAACCCATGATATAAAAAGGTTAGGTCTCAAAACAAAAACAAAAAACAAACAAAATACACAATAAACAAATCAGTGAGCTAACATTACATTTAATTCAGCACGTATAAATTCCCTTTTCAGCTGCAGTTCTGCTGTCCGACTGTGCTAAATTATTCATTAGACTTACTTCAGCTATTTCATTTCAAACATATTTAAATGTGTTAAAATTTCCTTGCTGTATATTGCACATGTTTAACGTGTATAAACATGTTTGTCTTAAAGCAATTTAAAACATTAATGCTCAAGGCTATAAAAAAAAATGAAAAATTAAAAATGCAAAAGCCATCAAATGCACAAAAGCACCAGAGGGCAGTGTAATACATGCAGAATTTAATTTTGTAGAATTATTTATCGAGGGCGTTGAACACTGTGTGTGTTCACTGCTCAAGTTTGGGCTTTATTGTGCAGGTCCTGAATCTTTTGGCACTGCACCATATTGTAGACCGATCAGCTGTGACATTAACACCAGCACCAGGTGAAATCAATAACATCTATTATCAGTGATGTACCGATAAACTGGGAACACAATCATGAAAAGCCAATGCAGCACAAATGACTGAAAAACTCCTGAGTAGACCGCTGAAGTTACTGTGATTGTATTAAAAGACATTATTAAATATCATACACAAGTTTGTTGCGGAGCTGAACAAAAGCTGGATTTTGTGAAGTCGACAAAAATAAATTAACAACATAAATTAACAAAACTAACTAGCTAATTAAGGCACCTAATTACTGAGACAAAACAAATGAACAAAACTATCTGAGAACGATACAAAAGACACAACAACAGTAAAAGGCAACATAAAATGCAAATACTCTGTGATAAGGAAATGTCATCGGTAAAAAATGAATGCATGTATAACTGTGATCAGAGATCATTTAAAGGCGCGGGTGCATCGTGACAAATCAACCTTGAGGCACTTGGGGGAATCTCTAGTCCAGGAGGCATCTAGTTCTGTAGCAGTGAGACGGCCTCCAAGGCGACCCTGAGCCTTTCCTCCAGCTCTTTGTGAAGTCCTGGGTAACCATGAATGCTTACAGAAAATTTACAGTGCATTGCTGTAAATTAGTGCACAATCCACAAATCAACAAGTAGTGTTCAAATTTAACCCACTTTCCATTTCTGACCTGGAGCTCTTATTCAAAAGCCAAAACAGTTAATATGATGGGAACTGCAGGCTAAACTATGAGTTTATAAACACGAATGTTGATTTAATAATTATGATCCATTGCCATCAAACCCAGGCACTCAGAACAGCACATTTTTACTAGTTTTTTAAATTTGTTGTTGAATTTAAATGTAGCGTAATAGGTGATTAATTAATGTTAATTAACTGATGGAAAGTTTAATAAAAATAAAAACAGAAACCTTAATGTAAACACGCTTGTACAAACGATTTGCAAATAAATCAAACACATTGATCTGTAAATCATTCCATAAGACATATTACGTTCTTGAAAATCTAATCAGATCAGAAACCGGTTTGCATCATGCCCTCTCCGGCTTGCGTAAATCTTTATATAATGAAACTCACTAATGTGAACCTCGATTAATTGGCTTTAAATTGTGTGACTGAAAATAAGTTACTGCATTTCTCTATGAAAAGAGTAACAATTTCCAGACGCTGCTGTTTTTAAAAAAATAATGCACGCTGACTGGGGTGGTATGATGTGGCACAACGAGCAAGTGGAAGGGGATTATTTTTGGATAACTGCACATGTTTCAGTTAATATGTTTCAGCTGGCAACAATTCTTCTGACTCTAACTAACGCAGCGAGTTCTTCTCGTTTCTCATTTCAACCATGCAGGACGATGTATCCCGTGGCTATGAAAAAAAAGACGTTAATGTGTTTATGATATTGTGTGAATTTCCCATGCCTCAGTCTCTTACATCTCTCTTGTTCACCTGTTCTGTGTCGAATGTCCATAAAACCACCCCTTTGTTGCACTTCCTTATATTTTGTAATACTTCCTTTTGTTTATGCAGATGTTTTATCATCTGTCTGTCCCCAGGTCTCCATATAACTTCAAGTAAATGTTGATGACTTGGATGTATGTGATGCAATGTGACTGACCAAAAACTTGTGACAATAAACAGAGAGTTTTCTCACAACTATCGTGTTTGCGTGTTTGACTGCGGCACGACTGACCTCGCTGGGCGCATGCTCACTTACCCAGACAGTACAATCATTGCAGTCCACAGGCAAAACTAGAGACATGAATTAATATATGTTGCATTACGAGGGGAAACAGTGACATAACACAATTCCAATCAATAATTGATTCATGATCCTCAGATGCCGTACCGCTGCTAACAGCCCTATCACGTGGTCCCTAAGATCAATACCTTGCATTAAGAAGCAAGTGACCTGGAAAGCTAACAGTTTCAGCATATCAATATGTATGTAATCAACAATATGAATGTCAGAATAGCATGGTCTGTCCTTTTTGTACAACCTTTTGGCTTTTATCATAAACAAAGTAGGGATCATACAGAAAGTGGTTCTGGTCATCCACATAATGTACTGATTGTCACATATTGGCATTAACAGGACAGATTGAGTGGTCGACAAAGTATGTCAGCCTCCTAATCAGAGCCTTGTTCCATGGCACAGACAGCAAATCCATTTAGGGTGAATGATGGCACGGACAGGGGTGGGAAAGCAATGAAAGCTGTGTCCTGCAACTGTCCATGGTCCACTTCCTTTTGGACTCAATCTTCGATGGTGTGGCTTTCAGACCAAAAAATGCAAAAGGGATCGTCAAAACCAGATCAAGGCATCACTATAAATGGATCTATTTTCACACAACCACAATTCAGAACATTATTTAATAGGCAGGATCGTGGCTCGTGTACGTCCATTGCTTCCTGTCCTGTGTTTTTGGCATGGCAGAGTGACCCAGAGGAGGAGGACCCACGTCCATGCTGTTCATCCAGCCTCTCGTCTCCCATCTTACAGGGATCCCTTACTAACCTGTATGGACCTGGATCTATCATCAGTCACAAGGAATCGACGGTTAGCTCGAATAACTCAGTCTCAAGCCTGCAGAATGCTTTACCCAACATCACGAGATTTTCTTCTTCCTCTACGTTTAAATGCCCCAAACGTAGCTCATGTAGTACGGATACCAGCCTCCACAGTTCCAGTACCAGTTTCAGAAGCTCTAGTTCCAGTGTGCGGAGTGGAAGCTTAACTGAGGATGACAGCTGGGAAACAAGCAGTTGGAGCTCAGGAGCCACCTGTCTCCTGCGAAGCTCCATCAAGCAGCACAGTGAGGAGGTCTTTAGAGTCCGTGCCAGCTCAGGCAGTCGGCCTAAACCAGCGAGTGACTCGGAGTCTGGCCAGCAGGACATGGACCATCAATCTGGTGATAGGAAGTCAGACGGTCAAAAAAGCTCAGAACCCATGGAATGTAAAGTTAATGTGCAGAACTCCAGTCATTACAGCTCTGCTGTGTCAGTACAATTTGAAGAGATGATTAAAACCAAGCTCAAATTTTCTCGATTTCTGAATGAAGTAACCTGCAGAGTACTGGATCCTAAAAGTCTACAGGCTTTTGGTTTAGTGGGCCAAAAAGAGGCATCCGTTCCAGTGCTATCATCATCTCTGACCAACCTGTCTCACTCCTCTCCTCATTTCTCTAAAAAGTCAACACTTTCAAGCTCTCACTTTGGGTTAAATGGAGACCATCCACCCAACTGTAGGGAGTCCAAAATGATGAACACTGTTCCACCCGTGACCCAGTGGAAAGAGTGCATACCAAGCTTCAAGGTTCTGGATCCCACTGATACTCAGAAGGGGGTACATAAAGAAACACTTTCCATAGAACAACAAAGAAAAACAGACAGAGTACAGAAACAAGTGGAGCTCAGATCCATAGATTCCAGAACCATCAAAAAAGAACATCAAAGAGATCAGGACAGGAAGAGAGGAACATTGCTGGTTTCTTCCAACCTGCCACAAAGAAACGATTTTGGAAGACAACACACAAGGGCGATTTCAATCAATAAAGAGGGCATTCTTAAAAAACCCCACTGCTCGTCCTTACCCAGGACTGTTAACAGCGATTTAGTAAGTACTTGTTACCTGCTGTTGGACTACCAGCATTTAAACTTAAGATCCAGCAAATGAATTTTAAAATCACTGCATCTTAAGGTGTATACAAAAAAATGCAAACATGCTCAATTAAACAAAATCTAGAATGTCAACCTTATACAATTCAGCTAAAATTAAGGGTTTAACAGAGGGTTTTAAAGAATCATTTTAAAAGAATAATTTAAAAATAACAAATTAATAATGAAATATTAGTAGGGGCAGATGGCACAACCAAATGACTTTTGATTTTTCTAAATAAACTATTTCTCCTGTTTATTTTTAGCAGCTATCACAATTGCCCAATAACAATTGGAGGTTATTGCACAAAAAGTTAATATGTCGAATGCTACAAATTAACCCATGAGAGGGGTTCATTATAAAAGCCAAATTTTAGATGCGGCTAGAAAAACCTGATAAATTATTGGCAACAATATTATTTAATTATAGTTATATATCAATATCTATTTTCTAACTCGAATGTTAGAATGCTGTTGTTGTTGTTCATCCTGCTGCTTCCATTAGGGCTCACCACAGTGAGTTTTGAGTTTGGCACAGGTTTTACGTTGGATGCCATTCCCAATGTTGCCCTCCCACTTTTATCTGGGATTAAGGCCCACAGTACGTGTGCCCTGTAGCCCCAGTGGCTGGCTGCGAGGCGTTGGCTGGGATTGAACCCCAACCTTCCACATGGCAGACAAGATGCCTACCAATAATCCACCGATGGCTTACAATGTACATACAGTAAACATGCAGTACCTGACATATAAAGTCTGACATAAGAGTGTGTCAAACACCAGCATATTTTGAATAAAAATAAGTTATGTGTGTGTTTAGGAGTTTTAACCTTTCGGATTTTTATCATTTAAACACTGAACAGTTTTTTTTTTCAACAACACAATGAACAGGTTCAAGTTTTGTCATAAAAACGATAAGCATGTTTATATTATAAAGATACGTTTATATCCTTTATTGTGCTGTTTACAGTAGACTCTCACCACTCACATAAGACAGGCTTTACCCACTTCTTCCCAGGAAATGAGGGAGCAAAATCTTCACAACATGCAAGGTTTTGGGTTTTTATCATTTTATTTTAGATAAGAGAAAATTTACTTTTTGTCATTGTTTTCAAACGGTGGCTTACTTGTAATGCCGCATCTGTATGGCAAAATAACTGGTAAAAATATTTTAAAAAGCAAATCATAGTCTGTTGATAATAAATGTCATAAAAAATGTGTTTGTAGACCTCTTGTATAAAAGCAATATCACACTCGAGGTCTGTTGTACTAAAAATATCTGTTATAATGATACTGTGATATGACACCCTTGTGTGTACGGCCACATCACAGCCATGCTAACATTCAGTACAACAGCACAACCTCAAGTGTGATATCGCTTTTATACCACAGTTGCCCAAACACCATTTTTTATCAACAGATGATTACTTTCTTTATTTAACTAGTTATTTTGCTCCGCCCACATATACTCTTCTGCGCGGAACTAACTAACCGCGACGGGCGGAGCTGGTGACTGACAGTTAGTGAGCGACAGTTAGTGTAATTAACAAGAGGTGAAAGTATTTTCAAGATGGCGCCGGTGAGGTCGGCTGCCGTCGCGACGGCTCCGACCTATTTTACCTTGTTTTCGCTTTTTAAGTTAACTTTCATTAACTTTAATCCGGCTAATTCACCATCATTGAGTGCATTAAGTACGATAGAGATACTCTTATTTCTATTGGTTTACAATGTACTCACAATTCGACGTTTTTAACTCCGGATCCGAGCTGGCCGAGTGAGATCCTGAGGGAAAACAAAGGACGCGACGCGAAGCGGCGGCCCCGAGGAAAACGAGCCGGCGTCAGGAACAGGCTGAGAGCCCGTGCACACCGCACACCTCTGCCTAGCATCCTGCTTGCCAATGTCCAGTCACTGGAGAACAAGCTCGATGACCTCATGGCCAGGATAAAGTTCCAGAGAGACATTCGGGACTGCAATCTTCTCTGCTTCACCGAAACATGGCTGAACCCAGCGGTGCCGGACCACGCCATTCAGCCGGCCGAGTTCTTCTCGGTTCACCGCATGGACAGGACACGGGACTCGGGGAAGACAAGGGGAGGCGGCGTGTGTTTAATGGTGAACAGCAGCTGGTGCAACAGCGCGAGCGTTGTTCCTCTCGCACGCTCCTGCACACCCAACCTGGAACTATTAACTATCAAATGTCGTCCTTTTTATCTTCCTCGGGAGTTCACATCGGTGATAATCAGCGCCGTTTATATTCCGCCACAAGCGGACACGGACACTGCCTTATGCGAGCTGCATGAGGCACTCACACAGCACCAAACACAACACGCGCAGCGCCAAACTTCTATCAGCACATCACCTGCCCGACCAGGGGCGAAAGGACACTGGACCACTGTTACACACCAGTTAAAGACGGCTACAAGGCACAATCTTGTCCACCGTTTGGGAAATCTGACCATGCCGCCATCTTCCTCATGCCAAGATATAAACAAAGGCTTAAACAGGAACTTCCAGAGGGAGGTCACGCGCTGGACGGACCAATCGGTGGCCGCGCTTCAAGACGCACTCGATGACGCAGACTGGGACATGTTCTGAAACAGCTCCGATGACGTCTCTGTCACCTGTGTTCACAGAGATATTCAACCTCTCCTTATCTCAGTCGGTGATCCCCACATGCTTCAAAGAGTCCATCATTGTTCCTGTTCCGAAGAAACCACATCCTGCTTCCCTCAATGACTATCGACCTGTAGCCCTCACATCAGTGGTGATGAAGTGCTTCGAACGGCTCGTCAGAGACTTCATCATCTCCTCACTACCAGACACACTAGATCCACTTCAGTTTGCCTACCGTTCAAACCGCTCTACAGATGACGCCATCGCTCACCCCATTTCAATATTTTTATTTTCTACTTGTACAATTACAATTTTTCATTGCAATATTTTCCATTTGTACAGTTCTTCTCACCTTCTTATTTCCTTATATCTTCACTTAATGTATAGTCTGTACTTACTTACATTCTATATTCTTACATTTTACATTTTATATTCTATATTTTATTTTATTTCATTCTCTTAGGTCAGGGCAGTTGCCTAAGCATTTCACTGCATATCGTACTGTGTAGGATTGTGTATGTGACAAATAAAATTTGAATTTGAAGTAGTTTTAAATTCTTAGCGGTACTTTGTAGCCAAAAGGTGAGGAGAATAAACCATGGAGGTGGTGGACAGTCCTGAGAAACTCACCAGGTTTACTGCATATTTCACCTTATTACACTTTAGAATATTGTCATGCGCACTCCTAACGTGACCGGCACGAGGGCCCGGAAGTAGTACAGTCGCGACTTAGCAAGCATAAAAGGAGACAAGATGGCGCTTTACACTCGCTCAGTCATTGATTTTTTTCCATGCTATCGCCGACGCTTCGCTCGTCTAAACGCGAGTACTCACTTTCTTGGGCTTTCGCTTTCGATTGAGTGTGTGTATTTATAACGCGGGTTTCTTTGTGTAAACTCTTGCTCTCGAGAGACCCGAGAGAGTTCTAAAAATAACCAGCGTGGTTATCCTGCCTGCTCGTGCGCTTGGGTTTACCATCCACGCTACAGAGTTAACTGCTAGTCTTCTGGTCCATCTCTGGTACTCTACCGGATAAATGGGATGGCACGGATGGGAAATGCAGTGTTTTTCTAACCGTGCTGGATCTCGTGTTTGAGTTTAATTCCACCAGATACTCCACAGACCGACTGCGCATTGCTCTTCTCGTCTCGTTGCTATCCGGGCAGGCAGCTGAGTGGGCCACGGCGGTTCTTCGTTCGGATTCAGACGTCGCCTACTCATACACGGAATTCAGCCACCAACTTAAACTCACCTTTGAACATCCTGCTGCTGAGGTGGAGACCGACTCCAAGCTATATCATCTACGGCAGGGAGGGTCGTCCGTGAGCCGCTACACTGCTGAGTTCCATACGCTCGCCGTGCAGACCGACTGGGGAGACTCCGCCCTCCGGACGACCTATTATGAGGGACTGGCTTCGCACATAAAGGACGAGCTTGCTGGACAAGAGCTCCCAGCGACCTTGGAGGGATTAATTCAACTTGCCCTCCGGATCGATCAACGTCTGCTCGCTCGTCCCAAACCAGCTCCTCGTACCCTCCTCGTACCCTGCCGCCCATCACACCCATCACTATACCATCCCACGCCTCGAACCACCCCTTTTTTCTCCCACGCTCCAGTCTTCATTCACTGCTGCACCTATCGCACCCGTGGTTGACACAGGAGCCGGGGAACCCATGCAATTAGGGCGCGCCTCCTTGACCGCTGCAGAACGGGAACGCGTTAGAGAGGGGCTCTGCGCTTATTGTGGATCTGCAGCACACCACCGACCCATCTGTCCTCTGCGACCGGGAAACGCGCAGACCAGATGAGAAATGAGAGTGGCTCACCGGGTTCCATCTCCCTCTCTACAACCCTGACCGATGATTCCCGTCTCACGGTAAAAGTACATCTCCAGTTCGGCCACAAACAAGTCGGAAGTACCGCATTCATCGACTCCGGTGCCGGTAACTTCATTGATTCTTCTTATGCCAAAACACTGGGGGTAAAGACCAAGGCGTTATCCCAGCCCGCAACTATTACATCAGTTGATGGTCGGCCCCTCTCCTCCAGTCCCATCACCTTCCAAACCCGGCCTATCACCTTCGTCATTAACCAGCATCAGGAGCAGATTCAGCTTTACATCACTTCTATTTCATCACCACCTATCATCCTTGAACACCCATGGCTACTATGTCACGACCCTCTCATCTCGTGGACCAAAAAAAAAGATTCTACAGTGGGGCCAACCTGCGCCGAACTCTGCCTATGGGCCGGGGCTGGGACGTGCTCTAGAGAGACCAACGCCCCCCAGGGTGGACACAGACAACATCCCAGACTACCGGGACCTGGCTGAAGCCTTCTGCAAAAGACGCGCCACCCATCTACCGCCACATCGCCCCTACGACCTGGCGATCGACCTTCAGTCAGGCTCCATCCCACCCCGCGTCAACCTCTATTCACTATCCAACAACGAGATGCAGGCGATGGAGGAGTATGTTTCCAGCGGACTTCGCCATGGTACCATCTGGCCCTCCTCCTCACCTGCCGCTGCAGGGTTCTTCTTTGTGAAGAAACGCGATGGTAGTCTACGCCCCTGTGCCGATTACCGGGGGCTCAACAACATCACAATAAAGAACCGACACCCGTTGCCTCTTACCAACTCTGCCCTGGATGCCCTCTCTGGTGCCACCATTTTTACTAAGTTGGACCCCTGGAGCGCCTACAACTTGGTGCGCATCAGGGAGGGCGATGAGTGGAAGACGGCCTTCATCACCCCTACAGGACACTACAAAAGTCTGGTCATCCCCTTTGGTCTCTGCAACGCACCCGCCGTGTTTCAACAATTTATCAGAGACATGTTAGGCCGTACCTAGACGACATCCTCATCTACTTCTGAACCATCAACGAACACGTCCAGCATCTCAGAGCGGTCCTAAAGAAATTGCTCGCCCACCAGCTGTACTGTAAGTTGAAGAAGTGCGCTCTTCACGAGCGCTCCACCACGTTCCTAGGTTTTGTCATCTGGCCATAAAGTGGGCCTTGGAGGAATGGCGACACTGGCTCCCGGGCGCCAGAGAGCCGTTCATCGTCTGGACCGACCATCAGAACCTCATCACTATCCGCACCCTGAAACAACTCAACCCCAGACAGGCGAGGTGGGCATTGTTTTTCTAAAATTATAACTTCCACCTGTTATCAGGACACCATGAGGTAGACGTCCCCCCGGGCGGACCCCGCGCTTGTCCTACCACCCACGAAGATCCTCGCTCCAATCAATTGGGACTTTAAATGAGGGTTCGCCAGGCACAGACTGCGGAGACCGAACCGAACCGACTCTATGTACCCGACGCCATCAGAACCGACGTATTCCAGTGGGGACACTCCTCCCCAATTTCTGGACACCCCGGAAGGTGGCGCACCCTACTATTCATTCAACGCGCCTTCTGGTGGCCCAATATGAGGAGGGACGTTGACGAGTTCGTCCAGGCGTGCCCAGTGTGTGCCAGGTCAAAGGACAGCAACCAGCCATCACCAGGTGAACTCCAGCCACTCCCGGTTCCCCGCCGGCCGTCGACTTCATCACGGGCCTGCCGGTTTCCAAAGGAAAAGACACCATCCTCACCATCGTCGATCGGTTCTCCAAAGCTGTACACATTGTGGTCCTCCCCGGACTCCCGTCAGCTTAAAGGACAGCCGAGCTGATATTAGAACACGTAGTCCGCCTGCATGGGTTCCCAAAGGACATTGTCTCGAACAGGGGGCCCCAGTTCACGTCTCAGTTCTGGAAGGCCTTCTGTCGTCTGATCAATTCCACCTGCAGTCTGTCCTCCGGCTACCATCCACAGACTAACGGTCAGACAGAGCGGACCAACCAACAACTAGAGATTCTTTATTGCTGATCGCCAGTGATCCTGGGCCCGCTACCTCATTTGGGCTGAACTGTCTCACAACCTCCACACGTCCTCTGCCACCAACCTAAGCCCATTCGAGGTATGCTACGGCTTCCAACCTCCAATGTTTAACCATCAAGAACCGGAGGTTGAAGTACCGTTGACCCAACAGTTGGTTCGCCAGTGTCGACGGCTCTGGAGACAAGCAAACGATGCCATCCAACACGTTAACACCCGCTACACTCTTCAACATCGCCGTCGACACCCAGCGGGACGAATGTACCAAGTAGGTGACAAGGTATGGCTATAACAAAAAACCTACACCTGCAGACAGAATCACGAAAGTTATCACCAAGATTCATTGGACCATACCGCGTCACCCTCCGGATTAACCCTGTCACTTACCGGCTCCAGCTGCCTGCGGCGCTCCGGATCCATCCGGTATTCCATACATCTCAACTCAAACCCTTCACTACTTCACCCAGGAAATCCCAAATAGCATTAAATGGAAAGCTAGCGCACATAGCTGGCTATGTAGTTTGTAAAGTCCCTTGTTCCACACACTAAGTAGTGCCCTTGGGTTAGAAGTTAGTTAGGTAATTTTCTCACCTTTCATGTAGAAGGCCCAGGTTTGATTCCCACACAATGCCCAAACCCCTGCCACTGGATGCAGTGCCAGTCCTAAGCCCGGTAAAATGGATGGGATACATCAGGAAGGGCAAACGGTGTAAAGCCTGTGCCAAGCTTATGTGCAGATGTGTGTTGTTGCTGAAAGTGCTTCTGTGACTGGCTGTGAATGTGGGTTTTGTCAGGCAGCAGCTCTCTCCTCAGTACTGCGTACCATATAGACCTACACTCACCCACGCTGAGTGTCATTAACCACCGTACAACACCTGGGACACCCAGTAATACGTACAAGTTACACGTCCCAGTGCTGTTATGCTCAAATATCATCACTCGGGGAACGGCTTCCCGATCAGATTACTCGGGTGGAACTGTTTATTCAGGCTGTTTGTTAATTAAGGCTATCTAATGCTATAATTATGTTACATACGTTGGTCAACATTTTTTAAATGTTGCTCCATTGTGGGCAAAAAGATTATGATCAAAGCAGTATGAGGTTGGATTTTGTAATTTACACACAGCTCAATGGCTAAAAAATCTTATTAGTAAAAAAATATGTATAGACTTGTATATGCGTATATGAAAAAAAAGGAAATTGATAGATTTATCAAGAACACACATGATTTATGTTGATTTTTTGCTGCAGGCCATTGCTCACAAATGTGGTGATATAACCAAAAGTACATGCTGCTTAACTATCGCCCCATTTTAGGTTGTTCCCTACTGCTTTATATGGCACAGTATTCTGCAAGCAATTACTGGATGTTTTCTAAATTTAAAAGTATGCATTAGTTGTTAGTATAAGATTACAAGTAAAATCTGCTCAGAGAGAGATATATTTAAACGTACACAATTTAGTCAGTCGACAATTTACCGTCATCAATAGTATTTCAGCAACATCTTTATAGCCGGGTCCTGGTGGATTTGGAGTAAAACACCCAGAAACCTTAGTTTTAAGGAATACACCAATGATTGGGCACATTGCACATTTATTCACACATAAATCTAGAGGAAAGTTAGACAAGCTATAAAGTGTTTGAGTTTTTAAGAGGTGGAACCCGGAGAAACTCTCATGTAGACACAATTGTCCTGTTCCTAGTGACAGAACAAACTGCCATGACACCTGCCATGTATGGAGCATTTCAAAGAGATGAAACCACTAAAGCAGTATGTGCCATCTCCTTTATCAGTGTATCTTTCCGTTTGGAGGTGAAGTCTGTGTGTGATTTGTTTTTCTTTTAAATAATACAAAAACGTACCAAAAATAAAAGAAGTGAATCATAATGTCAGACTGTAGCACCGTGTTTCATCAAATAGTAACATATAGGTAAGGTAGCCCTCATTATTGTGTGTGTGTGTGTGTGTGTGCTCTTTTGAATAATTTGCATGTGTTTAAACAAGGGTATGTGCACCTGAGTGTTATTGATTTGGCCCATGAAGCTGAATGCTGGGGCGCATTTCTCAGGGGAACTATTGAGAAAAAATGTGCATTTGCTCTCTGTTATTTAGTAACCATGGCTACATGAGACAGTCAGTAGGTGCTTTAAAGGTGGCATTGGCCATGAGTACAATGTGTACTGTATGTGTGCATGTATGTGTGTGTATTTGTATACTATATTGTCAAAAGTATTTGCTCACCTGCCTTTACATGCATATGAATTGAGTAATATTCGATACTTATTCCATAGGGTTTAATATGATGTTGGGCCTTTGCAGCTAAAACAGCATCAACTATAACAAGGCTTTCCACAAGGTTTAGGAGTGTGTTTATGGGAATTTTTGACTGTTCCTTCAGAAGTACATTTGTGAGGTCAGACACTGATGTGGGACGAGATGGCCTGGCTCGGAGTCTCCGCTATAATTCATCCCAAAGGTGTTCTATTGGGTTGGGCCTGTCAAGTTCTTCCACACCAAACTTGTTAATCGATGTCTTTATGGATCTTGCTTTGTGCACTGGTGCGCAGTCATGTTGGAACAAAAAGGGGCCCTCTCCAAACTGTTCCCACAAAGTTGGGAGCATGAAATTGTCCAAAATGTCTTGGTATGCTGAAGCATTAAGAGGTCCTTTCACTGGAACTAAGGGGCCGAGTCCAACCCCTGACAAACAACCCCACATCATATTTCCCCCTCCACCAAACTTTACACTTGGCACAATTCAGTCAGACAAGTACTGCTCTCCTGACAACTGCAAAACTCAGACTCAATCATCAGATTGCCAGACAGAGAAGAGTGATTTATCACTTCACATTTCCACTTCTCTAGAGTCCAGTGGCAGTATGCTGTGCATCACCGTGTTCGATGCTTTACATTGCACTTGGTGATGTAAGACTTGGATGCAGCTGCTCAGCCGTGTAAACCCACTCCATGAAGCTCTCTGTGCACTGTTCTTGAGCTAATCTGAAGGCCACATGAAGTTTGGAGGTCTGTAACTACTCTGCATCTGCAACTCCCCTGATCCCGCTCTGTGATTTTACGTGGCACTTTATGGCTGAGTTGCTGTTGTTTCCAATCACTTCCACTTTGTTATAATATCACTAACAGTTGACTGTGGAATATTTAGCATCGAGGATATTTCATGATTGGACTTATTGCACAGGTGGCCTCCTATCATGGTACCACACTGGAATTCACTGAGCTCCTGAGAGCAACCCTTTCTTACATAAATGTTTGTAGAAACAGTCTGCATGGCTAGGTGCTTGATGTTATATAACTGTAACCATAGAAGTGATTGGAACACCTGAATTCAATGATTTGGATGGGGTAGTGACTACTTATACAGTGGAACCTCGGATTGCAAGTAACGCGGTTTACGTGTGTGCTGCAAGACGAGCAAAGATTTTTAATAAATTTTGACTTGAAAAACGAGCAAGTCTTGGTCATTGGCCAATGATTTTTCGCTCTCTTGCGCTACGAAATTGTGGGTAATCGTCTCCCCTGCTGGGTCTTAGTGCTTGTCTCTTACTGGTATAATCAACGTCTCAGTCTCCGTTTCAGCGTGTCTCCTGTGTGTGTGCGCACGCGTAATTTGACACCGACACACACACACCTACACATGCACACACACTCTCTCGCCTTTACACCCTCCTCCCCATGCTTCACACGCACATACAAACACTCTCTGCTTTACACAGAAAACTCTGCTCTGTCGCAACACTCCCCACCTCGTTTTTATAGTAGATCCATCATCGATTATTTTTCCCCAGCCATGCTTGTTGCCAGCAGTGCCGGCCCTTCGCATGCCTGCAGAGGGGGAGGCCACCTATTTAGTGAGCCTACGGATTGAGCAAGGAGCGATAACAGTTTGAGGTCCTGGAGGACATCGCACGGCGGACACTTAAATACAGAGAGTGCCATGCAATCGGCAATCACTTTTGCTCTCGTGTAGAGCCAGCTTTCGTGAACCAGCTACCAAACGTCATTGGGGCCCCTCTCTGTGGCTGCGACCAAGGAGAGCTGAGAGGGGCTGGTTGACCAGTCAGCGAGAGGAGCCATTCGAGGAAGCATTTGTAACGGATCTGCTTTTCACCCTTAAACACCAAGACGACACACCAAGAGCTGCTTTCCACTATTTTATTCGATCCTGTAGAAGACAATTAAACACATATATATTGTCTTCTCATTGCACTGCACATCTGACCCCCTCATCAATACACAGCAGCATTGTCAGATCAGATTAATTATTTCCTTGAATATGCATGTAAGGGTATTTCATAAATTTTACAATTTACCCACATGTCCATACATAAGGATACATTAAAATTTTACAGGAAAATTTTTTTTCTTTCTTTCCAGTTACAACAGCATTAACACATTTTCCATTTTTAACTTTAAACAAACCTTAAAAACTACATACAAAAACTTGTATATAAAAAAATGGACAAATAGAAGTGTGCGTTTAGGTAAATAAAATGTAAACAGAATGATGGACAATAAACGTACCTGTAGAAGACAATTAAACACATATGCACTGCACATCTGACCCCTATACATACAAAAATAACTGTTTTTACTGAGAAATAGGAGTTACAAATACAAAATGGCGACTTGCCAACGTGCATTTAGCATGTATGTTAAACTCCATAAAACTGCCACAAACTTAATTTAGCAATACAAATCAAACAAAAATACCATAATGATGTAATATAGTTTCCATGAAATGACAAACATTTGCATTACAACAAGAGAAAATTAATTATTCTCAGGAGCAACTCTCTGTACAACTTACCCTCATCAATACACAGCAGCATTGTGAGGGGGTGGGGGGAGGGGGGAAGGCAAACTACGGAAACACAGGAGGTACAAAAAGGGGCGATGTGCAGGTCTATAATTGCCACAGAAAATGAATAAGAATGACTGCAAAATGTGTTCTCAAAATGATAAAATTCACAAATATTAAATAAAATCTTTAAATAAATAAAAATCACAATACAATATGAAAATATTATAATTTTGACAAAGTGCAATTCTAACTCTGTTACACATCGCAAGAGCCGCTGCCCACATGGGCCCACTCTGCCTGCCTCCATCACTCGCCAGCTTTGTGCCCCCATGCACAACCCTTTCCTTTCCCACTTTTCCGTATAAAATAACCTTTTTCCATAAGACCTCACCTCGTGTCTGTGTTTCTGTGGTGCCACCCATTTGTCCAACTCGTGCAATATGAAACACCACACTTACTGCCCACCAGTGGCGCCCGGTCAATACGCGGTGCAGGGGCGCCGGCCCCCTTTAAGGTAGGGAGAAAAGAATGCTACTTTAACATGTAATTATTTAACATAATAATGACTAATTTTAATAATGAAATAAAGTCATTTAGTCACAACATTCCGCTGTATTTCTTAATATAATTTATTTGCAATTAAAAAAAAATCTAATCTGTATTACGTTCATTCGTGTTGGTGTACGCGGGGCGCCGGACAAACGGGTGTCTATGTAGCGCGTAAATCATTGAAAAGCATGTGACCTGAGGCTGAGCTCTGATTGGATCTTTGCAAATCATCTTCCGGGCGCAGCACTGTGCGCACTGAACCCTCCCACTTTTGCTCTTAGCAAATCATATTGTTTTTAAATATTTGGGCTCATGTGATTGGACCATGTGATTCTCAACCAGTCTTTTCCAGCACTTCTTATGGTAAGCGGAGCTGCTGACTGGATGCGATGTGAGTCAGGACTTTATTTTATGCTAGTAGTAATGATCACCGCATAATCACCTGATAAATGGCTATTTACAGGCCAGTATTGAAAGTTTAATTTGAATTTTGTTTAGTCTACCCCTACCATGCTTCCAAAGAGCGGAGCAATGCAGATACAGATCATGAGCTTCAATCAGTCAAATGTCAGAATGGGGAGAACATGTGATCTGATTGACTGAGATTTGACTGTAGCATGGATGTCGGTCCCAGAAACATCTTGTTGAATTTCCACATAAACCAGTCCCTAGTGTTTACATACAATGTTGCAAAGAAACAAAAAGCCTCAATAAGATGCCAGCCTGTGGGTGGGAACTCATTGTTGAAGTTGGAAGAGAATGACCAGACATGGAGTCAATGGTAACTCAAACAACCACCCTACTTGTCTGCGGTGTAGGTGAGTATATACACACTGTAGCCTCAGATCCTCATTATTGGCAGACAGGAGTAGACCTTGCCTCGAGGTTCAGCGTCTTGTGCATTTTGATTCACTTTTCTGTTCCCCACAAGCCCGTGGCATGGAGAACGTTCGGTTTTTCAACTGTGTGTAAAAATCTGTTCTAGTTGGCTCTGTCTGGTGAGTAAGCTCACCGCAGCCTAGCAAGGGATCACTGTCAATACAACAATGAGTCATTCTACTGTGTGTGTGTGTGTGTGTGTGTGTTTGTGTGTGCAAGTCTATTATACTGTTTTTCCAGATCTCATATGCTTAGGGCTTGTATTGATTTGGAGAAATGTGAAAAAGTACTAGTTTAAATCAAGCATAATTTTGCGTTACAGCATAATGTCTTTCCGTATATATTTATAATAATTGCAATAGCATAGCACAATAATTTATGTCCTTTCACTTTCTACTATACATCTATTATTTATATCATACTATATATAATCATTTCATCAAGACATAATGTCATTGTGTATTCTGCATCACCCAAGTATGCTAAAATGAATGAATAAATAAATTAATAAACATTTAATGTAAACTATCGTCTCTGTGAATGGTCCATGTGTTATTGCGTGTGATGCTTGCTAAGAAGTGCTTATTAAAGATTAACTGTCTTATATGGAAAGCAGGTAGAAGAAAAGGTTAACCGCTGATCTCTGTTTTTTATTTTATTTCTTCTATTTTGTGCAAGGCCTCTGATGGAGCGACACATGTCATTAGGTAGGCTGCTTTCTTTTACTTTTCCTACGTGCTGTTTTCTTCCCCTGCTCCCTCCCTCCATTCTCTCACTCTCTCTCCCATTATCTCTCCCCTGCCTCCATCTGGACTGAGGTTTTTAGCGCTTGCTATAGCAGCTCTTTCTGCTGATGAACTAGGAAGGCTAGTTCTGATGCATGTTGCTCAAAGAAAGGATACAGACACATGCACACAATGATCTGATCTGAACATGAGACGTAAAGCTCACAAATGGTAAGACAAGGAAGCCTTGCAT
Source organism: Clarias fuscus (assembly GCA_030347435.1). NCBI lineage: Eukaryota > Metazoa > Chordata > Actinopteri > Siluriformes > Clariidae > Clarias > Clarias fuscus. The sequence continues at coordinate 1,131,829 of CM059216.1, read as the reverse complement.
GCATATATGTGTGTCTGCGTGTGTGTGTGTGTGTGTGTGTGTTGCGAGTGTTCTAAGGATGTGTGTGTCCCACAGGCTGTTGCACTACATTATGAATGAAGAAGCTTGTCCTTTATTCTCTTTGATGGTCCGAGTTTTATTTGTTTGATACAGCAGTGTGATGCTGTAGTAAATAATGATTTGACAGAAATACATTACAGATTATTTATGATGTGTGAGAGAAATAATTATTGTGTATAAATGGAAATGATCCTTGTATTGAAAGGTGCAGCTTCACATCTGTGCTCTGTTCATTGTGGTGCTACATTCTGGAAAATGTTTTTCTTTCCGTCTGTACCATAAAAACTAATAGTCACACTAATACAACTTTCACCAGGTGTTCAGTGAATGTACGTAACTCTTATTAAGGGGTTTCTTCAATTAAAAATGTCAAAACTATTAAGATTTTTAAAAATGTGACTGGCCTAATGCATTGAAAGTTTTGCTAATCAAATGTATAGAATTATCAGTAAATAATGAAGGAGAACTTTTTTAAAATAAAACTTGGTCCATTAATGAACATTTACATCGCCATATTGGGTTATCTCATGCAGAACTACCACTTGTTGTTCTTTACCTATTCCCAAACTATGGGCAGCTCTAGTGGTTGGCTCCATGTCTTAGGGTGCCCATGTCACAAAACCAAATGTCTAGCTATGTTACTAATCCATTATCAGCAGGTCTCTCAAAGCTAAGCACTGGGTTACAGGGATGTTGACAATCTAAACCATGGATACTTGTGTACTCCTATGTTAACATAAACTTTCTGCATGTAAATGCTTAAGTTTCAACAAAACTGGTATTATTTGATTTAAGGCGCTAAGCAAGTCACAGCCCAGGCATCAGTAAGTCCAGTTAAGTTAAGTCTTTATTTGTCACATACAGAGGTACATTGGCATACAAATCAAATCCGTTCCAGAGGCGAGTTCTTAAGGCGAAATTCCGTATTGTGAAATGCCTTGTCCCGTATGGAAATAATGTAAATGCAGATAATAAATGCAGCCACGCAAAAATATTACCAATATTATCAATACTATAATCATATGTTTGCATAAAAAAACAATCAAAGGCCTCCGAGTGGCGCAGTGGTTAAAGCGCTCGCCCTATCATCCGGAGATCGCTAGTTCGAATCCCGGGTTATGCTGTAACCTCTCGCAGCCGGAGGTCTAGAGAGAGCTGATTGGCCGAGCTCTCTCAGAGGGGAGGGATGAGAGGTACTTAGTGCTCCCACATTAATCACGGCTCTACAGCCAGTCAGGGGCGTCTGTGAGCTCGCGCAACGGAGGCAGCGGATAGCGCTGTCCTCCGAGTGTGTTACTCCGCCCCCAACGGTGTACGAGCGAGCAGTTTGAAAAGATGCGGTCGGCTGGCGTTACGTGATTCGGAGGAAACACGTGATGGTCTTCGGCCCTCACGGCTGAGTGGTAGTAGTAGCCTTAATGTGGGAGCCCCCTAGTGACGGGGAGGAATTGGACACGACTAAATTGGGGAGAAAAATCATGGAAAAATCCACAAAAAAAAAAAAAAAAAATCAAAACATTTAGAAAAGACATGTAAATTAAGTACAATATGAAATAAATAAACATTAAACCCAGTGGCGGCTGGGGCAACAAAAAAAATGGGAGGGGGCGCAAACATTAAACTTTTAATACTTGCCTGTAAATAGCCATTTATCGCATCGCGTCGCATCCAGTCAGCAGCTTCGCTTGCCATAAGAAGTGCTGGAAAAGACTGGTTGAGAATCACATGGTCCAATCACATGAGCCCAAATATTTAAAAACAATATTGATTTACTAAGAACAAAAGTGGGCGGGTTCAGGGCGCACAGTGCTCCGTCCCAAGGATGATTTGACAAAATCCAATCAGAGCTCAGCCTCAGGTCACATGCTTGTCAAAAATTTACGTGCTACATAGACACTCGTTTGTCCGGCGCCCCGCGTACACCAACACAAATGAACGTAATACAGTTTAGCTTTTTTGTTCATTGTAAATAAATTATATTAAGAAATACGGCGGAATATTGTGACTAAATTACTTTATTTCATTATTACAATAAATAATTATTATGTTAAATAATTACATGTTAAAGTAGCATTCTACTTTGCCCAACTTTAAGGGGGGGCGGCGCCCCTGCGCCCCGTATTGACCGGCCGTCACTGATTAAACCTCAATGAACCTTAATTTATGATTTCTCTTGGCACCGGCTGCTTTAAAAACCAAACTGAAAGCGGCTCCCTTTTTTCTTGCTACCGTCTCTTCTTCTTGCACAAAATGCAAAATGAACCCACAAGAACTATGTAAACTCGTTTTGCTTGGATTTCACGGACACTAAAAGGTTTGAACGGCTTCCAGACATACCCGCAACATAGGGGAAAGCCGGCGTTTAGTTCACCTTGGTTTAGTTGCTCATATGCCGAAAATGCTTCGCAAGCTGAGGCACCACTGTAAACATTATTGCAAAGCGAAATTCTTTCTTTGCATATCCCTGCAAGGAGCCTGGGGTCAGAGCGCAGGGTCAGCCATGACACAGTGCCCCTGCAGCAGACAGGTTAAGGGCCTTGCTCAAGGGCCAACAGTTGTAGCCTGGTGGAGCTGGGGTTTGAACCAGAGCCTTAACTTACCGAGATACCACTGCTCAATTGTTAGCTATAGTTCCATTTAATTTAATCTGAATTTAATCTATAGTTGTTTTAACAGTTGTTACAAAGTAGCTTTATAAAAATTAAGCTTTTAATAGTTTTAATATAATGTATAAAGCAAAATATCTGAAAGTAGTAATTAAACAACCTTTTTCTGAAAATTTAAGAAATCAACAAACAGCAACTGGTGGCAAGGAAACTAGATTGTAAAGGTTACCTAATCAAATGACTCAAATACAGTCAGATTTAAAAAATGATGGAACAATATTAATCCAGTCACCTGCTCTCAACCTAATAGAGTACAGTTTTCGCTTACTGAATTCAAGGAGGAATACAAACCACCAGCAGCAGAAAGAAGCTGCAGTAAAGTCCTGCCACAGCATCTAGAGGGAGGAACACAGAATTTTATCATGTTCATGGGTTCCAGATTTCAGGCAGTCTTGGATTTCCTTCACATATGAAATGCAATCATTATGTTTGTACTTATGTTAGTTTGTTCCATTATTTATGAGCTACCAAAATGGGGCTGTGTGACTGAAGGGTTAATGCCATACTTTTGTCAAACCCCTTGAGTTAAAGATGAAAATCTTGACTTCTTGAGTGTTTCATTTCAAATACAATGTGGTGATGTACAGAGGCCCAATGATTAAAAGATCTCATTGGACCAATATTTATAAACTTTACTCTGTGAGATTTAACTTTTTAACAAGGTTTACAGAATGATTGATTGGGTTTCAAGGAGCCATTCATAATTAGTAACCAAATCATGACACAACTAACCTGCCTCATAGTGCTGCATGAGACCGGAAATGGTTTTCTCAGTATAAGTCATCTGTTGGTTGCATCCATCACCCTCTTCTCTCTCTCTCTCTCTCTCTCTCGCCTGTGCGACTGAGCTTACCCCTGGGGTAAAAAAAAATGTCACTGTGCCTGGCAGCTGGTTCTGGTCTCTTATTAAGAAGGCAAATAGCCCAAGACTAGAGTAACGGATTGGGTTAAAAAAAATCTCACCTTAACCTTTGGTAGCAAAGGTACCAGAGGCAAGAACACAGTGGAGGCCTGAGAAAGAATGTGTGTGGTGTGTATGGGTGTCTTGGAGTCTAGCATATCCCTTCATCAGCTGAATATGGATTCAGTTGATAAAGAGAGAAGCCTTGCTATAGAAGCCTGGAATTGAAAGGCAAGAGTCAACTGTAGAAGAGTCACACAAGATAACAATATGGGCTCAATTACTAAATGAGGTTCTGTACTAAGTGCTAAAATGTATGCTTAGCTAGTCTTCTTTTTAAATTATCAACAATTTAAAGAAATTCATAAATAACAGGTAGGTACCGGTACAAATTCTAACAAGACTTGTTAACAGTCATTACATTCGTAATAATCAGAAAGAGTGTTATTGCCAAGTACGCTTGTACGTACAAGGAATTTGTTTTAGTGACAGAGCTTCCAGAACAAATCAATGAAAAAAAGTTAACAAAAACCTTAGGTTAACAACAAATGGAGTAGGGTGTGGGATTTTATCAAATAAGTTAAATAAATATATGTGGTGTTGCACAGTATATTACACAGTAGTATTGCACACAATATTGCACATACACATGTGGACAAGATTGTTGGTACCCTTCGGTCAATGAAAGAAAAACTCACAATGGTCACATAAATAACTTTAATCTGACAAAAGTAATAATTTTAAAAAATACTATGAATGTTAACCAATGAAAGTCAGACATTGCTTTTCAACCATGCTTTAACAGAATTATTTAAAAAAATAAACTCATGGAACAGGTCTGGACAAAAATGATGGTACCCCTAGAAAATACTGAAAATAATGTGACCAAAGAGACATGTTAATTCAAGGTGTGTCCACTAATTAGTATCACAGGTGTCTTCAATCTTGTAATCAGTCAGTGGGCCTATATATAGGGCTCCAGGTAGTCACTGTGTGGTTTGGTGACATGGTATGTACCACACTCAACATGGACCAGAGGAAGCGAAGGAAAGAGTTGTCTCAGGAGATTCGAAAGAAAATTATAGACAAGCATGTTAAAGATAAAGGCTATAAGACCATTTCCAAGCAGCTAGATGTTCCTGTGAGCCCAGAAAGACTTCTAAAGAGATCCAAGGTGAACTTCATGCTCAAGGAACATCAGTGTCGGATCGCACCATCCGTCGTTGTTTGAGCCAAAGTGGACTACATGGGAGACGACCAAGGAGGACACCATTGTTGAAAACAAATCATAAAAAGCCAGACTGGAATATGCCAAACTACATGTTAACAAGCCACAAAGCTTCTGGGAGAATGTCCTATGGACAGAAAAATGGAACTTTTTGCCAAGGCACATCAGCTCTATGTTCAAAGACGGAAAAATTAAGCATATCAAGAAAAGAACACTGTCCCTACTGTGAAACATGGAGGAGGCTCTGTTATGTTCTGGGGCTGCTTTGCTGCATCTGGCACAGGGTGTCTTGAATCTGTGCAGGGTACAATGAAATCTCAAGACTATCAAGGGATTCTAGAGAGAAATGTGCTGGCCAGTGTCAGAAAGCTGAGTCTCAGTTGCAGGTCATGGGTCTTGCAACAGGACAATGACCCAAAACACACAGCTAAGAACACCCAAGAATGGCTAAGAGGAAAACATTGGACTATTCCAAAGTGGCCTTCTATGAGCCCTGACCTATTGAGCATCTTTGGAAGGAGCTGAAACATGCCGTCTGGAAAAGGCACCCTTCAAACCGGAAACAACTGGAGCAGCTTGCTCATGAGGAGTGGGCCAAAATACCTGCAGAGAGGTGCAGAAGTCTCATTGACAGTTACAGGAATCGTTTGATTGCAGTGATTGCCTCGAAAGGTTGTGCAACAAACTATTAAGTTAGGGGTACCATCATTTTTGTCCAGGCCTGTTCCATGAGTGCATTTTTTTTTTCTAATTCCGTTGAAGCGTGGTTGTTACAACCCGCTCGTTTAGGGTCGCAACATAAAAGAGGAGTCAAACCAAAACGTATAATCAATGCAAATTATTTATTTAATTATACGGATACAGCGACCAAAATAATAAACATAAGTCTAGGGGTAAAGGAAAATATACATATCTTCACAACCAAAACAAACTACATGTTATAGGAAATGCACCACAACAACAACAACAAAAAAAAAGAAACCAACTAATTTAAAGAGTCAACAAAAGTTTACATATTAAACTTAAAGAAACCACTCCTGAGACTCCCTCCCCACCAAGTCTACCTCTAGTTAACCCCCACAGTGTCTTTTATAGGCTACCCATTTGCAATTAATCACAGGATGGCCAATCAGGATCAGCCACACTCTTCCCAGTTGGATCTGGCGAGACTTCAGGGTCGTCACACCTCCCATTCCAAAAGGAGGTTATCTAAAGAACCGACAAAACAAACATAAAAAAGAAACCCCAAACAAACACCCAATTTAATAATAACATTTTGTAATTTAGTACTCATCTCCATAAACCCCACTCCACTTCCCTCTCGGACTCCTGGGCCCTAGAATATCAGAGAGGAAAACTAGAGAAGAAAAGAGGGAGATTGAAAACAAAAAAAACTACTAAAGAGGAAAGAGAAAGAAAAGAGAGATGTACCCCAACACCACGGGGATACCTTACAGCCGCGAGAGAGCATCAGCAACTAAGTTGTCTTTACCACGAATATGTTTAAGATGCAGGTGGAAGGGCTGTAAAATAAGACTCCATCTCATAATTCGTTGATTCTTACCACGCATTTGATTCAGAAAAGTCAAGGGGTTATGGTCAGTATAAACAATGATAGGACCACAGAGTGAAGTTAGGTAAACCTCGAAATGTTGAATGGCTAAAACTAGGGCTAAAGCCTCTTTTTCAACTGTAGAATACGCTTGTTGATAACGATTGAATTTTTTTGAAAAATAGCTTACCGGATGTTCAATTCCTTTTGCGTCTTCTTGTAAAAGAACCGCGCCAGCTCCATAGGCACTAGCATCAATGGCAAGCAAAAATGTTTTTTCAAAATTTGGTGCCATCAACACGGGAGCACTCGCTAAAAGTGCTTTTGCATTATCAAAGGCACATTGACACTGCTGTGACCATTCAAATGACTTCTTCGGACTCAATAGATCCGTTAGAGGAACAACTACGTCTGCAAAGTTTTTACAAAACCCTCTATAGTATCCCACCATCCCAAGAAAACGTCGTAACTCACGTCGCGTAGTGGGAGCGGGAAAATTACAGATGGCTTCCACCTTTGCGTTGTTGGGTTTTACACATCCTCCACCAACCACCTTCCCTAAATAAGTCACAGTAGCCTTTCCAAATTCGCACTTAGCAAGATTTATGGTAAAATTTGCCTTAACCAAACGCTCAAAAAGTTCACTAATTTGTGTGAGATGTTCAGACCAAGAAGAACTGTACAAAACAATATCATCCAGGTAGGCTTCACAACCCGTCAACCCAGACAACTCTCGACTGACTAAACGCTGAAAGGTAGCGGGAGCGTTTCGAACTCCAAAGGGCATAACGGTATACTGTAAGAAACTATCAGGTGTAACAAAAGCAGATAGTTCCTTAGCACGAGATGTTAACGGCACTTGCCAATATCCCTTTAGGAGATCGAACTTGCTGACAAACTGTGCAGAACCCACACGATCAACGCAGTCATCAATTCTGGGTAGAGGATAACAATCAGGCTTTGTGAAAGAATTAAGCTTCCTGTAATCAGTACAAAAACGGTAAGAATTGTCAGGTTTATTCACTAGAATGCAAGGAGAGCTCCAAGAACTAAAACTTGGTTCTGCTAAATTATGAGCAAGTAAATAATCCACCTCTTTCTGAAGTAACTTCCTTTTTATGGGGTTTACTCGATATGGATGTTGTTTTACAGGTTTAGCTATCCCAACATCAATGTCATGTTCAATGACATGAGTTCGGGTAGGAACATCAGAAAAAAGTGAGGAGAATGAACTTATCAAGTTAATTATATCGGTCTTCTCTCTTTCACACAAATGAGGCAAATAATCAGACAAATTTGCAAGAATATCAGAGTTATTAAGTCGTCCTTCCACTATATTACGAGAAGGACCATTTTCCCCCTCCAGAACCCCAGACATCTCTATAGGCGTTTCCGAGACACTTGGATCTACCAGGTCACCAACCACATCAACCGGCAGAGACGTTACAGGAGTTACATAAGCCTTCAATAAATTAACATGACAAACCTGAACTTTCTTACGACGATCAGGCGTGTTTAAAAGGTAGTTGTTATTAGGATAGCACTTCGCTATCGTATAAGGTCCAGTAAACCTGGCCTGGAATGGACTATTTACTACAGGTAATAAAGCAAGCACTTGATCCCCTACCTGAAAACTTCGGGACTCAACCTTACGATCAAACAACCTCCGCATCTTTTCCTGAGACTTACCCAGTTTTCGTAGAGCGATAGCTCTGGCTTCATATAGTCGGTAACGAAAACTACTCACGTAGTCTAATACATTCTCAGGCGGCTCAGACATTTTCCATTCATCTGCCAAAACAGCAATAGGGCCTCTGACAGTATGTCCAAAAACTAACTCATTTGGACTGAAACCTGTGCTTTCTTGCACAACCTCACGAATAGCTAACAGCATCCAAGGAAGTCCGTCCTCCCAGTCACAATCAAGTTCAACACAATACGACCTTAAGAGTGACTTAAGAGTCTGATGGAATCTTTCCAATCCTCCTTGGCTCTGAGGATGGTAAGCACTTGAGATGTTGTGTTTAACCTTGAGCTGTTGCATGACTTTTGAAAACTGTCGAGACATAAAATTTGAGCCCTGATCAGATTGAATGGTTTTTGGAATGCCAAAAACAGACATGAAACTCGTTAAAGCCTTTAAAATTGATTTTGTGGTAATCGATCTCAGCGGATAGGCTGCCGGATAACGTGTAGACTGGCACATTACAGTAAGCAAAAAGACATGCCCCGCCTTTGATCGGGGTAAAGGACCAACACAATCAACAATCAAATGTTCAAATGGAGTGGCAACTACAGAAATAGGTTGTAAAGGGGCCAATGGAACCTTTTGATTTGGTTTTCCTGTCATTTGGCAAATGTGGCAAGATTTTATAAAGTTAACCACATCTCTCTTAATTCTAGGCCAATAAAACTTCCTCAAAATTCTATCATACGTCTTCCGTACCCCCATATGACCAACAAGGCCCTGGTGTGCTAGTTGTAAAACAGCCTGACGAAAGACTATAGGAACTACAACTTGGATCCTAGGAGCGAGTGAAGAATCAGAATTCATAGGTTGTCTGCAAAGCAATCCATCTTGAAGATAGTAGAAGGGAGACAAAGTTTTATTTTCGTGTCCAGCATCAGCTAAGGAATACATTTCTTGAAGAGTTTTATCTGCATGCTGTGCGTTAATCAATTCAGCTCGAGTCACACTATAAAGTGGGGACAAAGAACAAATATTAGGTTGGTCATCACATATAAATGGTCTTTCAGACACGAAAACAGACTTATCAATCTGATCACCAGCACATTTTAACTTATGTACAGTAATGTCATCTTTTTCTGCAGTACACATAGTATCAGGCTCTGGTTGAGAATTTATAGATGAAATAAAAGTGTCACTAAGAACATCCATTTCATCTTGCACCTTCCTCTTGGCCATCGCCCGAGTTATTGCACAAGCTGGAAATAAGTTAGGACAGTCATAAGATCCACCTGATCGCTCTAGAATAGAAGTAACTATAGGTGAAACTCCACCATCTGGCTTCTCCCAAACATCACCTCCAGCCAAGTCATTTCCAAGTATAAAAGTAACACCAGGAATAGGAAGCATTTCACGAATTCCTACAACCACCTCACCGGTCACAAGTTTGGAGTTAAGGTGAACTCGGTGTAAAGGAACTTCCAAGTAGTCCATTTCAAGCCCTCTAACCAGCACATGAGATCCAATGGCAGTACGTTCAGACAAAGGCAAAAGTCCCTCAATCAAAAATGACTGCCCAGCCCCAGTATCTCTAAGGATACGAACAGGCACCCTTTCATCACAACCAGGTAAAGAAACGCTTCCATCAGTGAGAAATGGCCCAAAGTCAACACCATTTTTACCATTCTCCATTTCAGGGATGTTCCTCTGCCCAACTTGCTTGTCAGGACTAAGATTCGAACTTAAGGTAGAAATTAACCCAACAGGTTTAACAGCTTTATCTTTCTTTTTAAGTACAACACAGTCTGATATTTTATGTCCTGGTTTCCTACAATAGAAGCAAACCAATTCTCCTTTTATGCGTGTAAATGAGGGTTTGTCAGCAGAAGTGGATACAACATTCTGACGTGCGACCATCTTTTTATTTTTACCTAAAACACTCAGCTTTGATCTGTTCAATTCACTTATGTGAGCAGTTCCTTGATGAGTGAGAACAAATTCATCTGCCATAAGAGCAGCATCAGACAACTTAGTCACCTTATGTTCATTGAGATACATAGCAACAGCATTTGGAACGCAACTTTTAAACTCCTCTATAAGAATAAGCTCCCTAAGCTGTTCCTTGTTGGTAATTTTTACAGAGGAACACCAACGATCAAACAAATTCTCTTTTTCTCTAGCAAACTCAAGATAAGTACACTTCTCAGACTTAAAATGAGTCCTAAACTTCTGGCGGTATGCCTCCGGTGCCAATTCATAAGCATGCAATATAGCAGATTTTACAATCTCATAATCAGCGCTTTGCTCAGTTGTTAATGCAGAATACACCTCTTGTGCTCTCCCTACCAACACACATTGTAATAATAAAGTCCAAAATTTCCTTGGCCATTTTAAAGACTCTGCAACGCGTTCAAAGTGTTGGAAATACTTCTCTACCTCTTTCTCCAAAAACGGCGGGACAAGCCTAATGTTTTTATAAACGTCGAACACAGGCACAGCAACCGCGGACTCAACGGATGACACTTGAACAGCAGGTGGATCGGTTTTAACTTTCAGCTCTAGTTCAAGTTTCCGCAGCTGAAACTCTCTCTCCTCTCTTTCCTTTTGAAATTCTAATTCTATTTTACGTAACTCTAACTGCTGTTGTAGCCTCTTTATTTCAAAGTCATTCTCGAACTCTTTTTCTTTTAAAGCACGAACATCACGTTCAGCACGAAGTTTTTCCGGATCAATACACACCTGCTTCTCTTGTAAAGCCATCTCACTAAGCTTTGTATTTTGATCGTCATCACAGATAGTGGGGGATAAACACTCCTCAGGGTTAATAGGTTGAGCTCTTACCTCTAAAACGCCTCGCTCAGAAAGTGCGCTCTTCATAACATTAATCAGCGTTTCCTTCAGCTTCTTATCACTGCTCGTTATCTCCACATCGAATTGTTCGGCAATCTGCACAAGCTCTTCCTTCGTGCACCTCTCCAATAATATCTCTGAAGGAAATGCAAGAAAATCCTCGACTACTGAGGACGACGACATGCTTACTAGAAGAGACAACAGAGCCTACACACAACAACGCGAGCACACGTGTAACCAGAGCGTAAAAAAAATACAGATCCCATCAAACACTTCGCCAGGGACCGTCACAACAAACCGACGCTGAGAGAGAAAACTCACCGTTACAAGATAAATAAAGACTTAAGTCATTTGTTAAATTATCTTGATCTCGGGTAGACAAACCACACATACAAAAAAAAGTGTTACCTTATGAAAAATGAGAGACTCCAATAACTACAAACAAAACCAACTAACCTATCTAGTCTTCAAAGGTGTACCGGACTCGGGGCGGCGTTTAAACGCTGAACTCGAAGACAATTGGCATTTCAAACCAAAAGCCCGAAGCGTACCCCCGACAGAGATTTAAAACCTCCGTCCAGAATAGCCTTCAAAAATAACAAAGGAAAAATAACAAACAGTGCCTCGATGGAAGGATTATAAATCCAGCTGAGGACACTCTAACTACTGAAGTCTACTCATTTACACAGGCAAACACAAAATTTCTGTGCATTTACTCACACATGTAGCATCCGGACGAGCGCCCAATTTTATGTTACAACCCGCTCGTTTAGGGTCGCAACATAAAAGAGGAGTCAAACCAAAACGTATAATCAATGCAAATTATTTATTTAATTATACGGATACAGCGATCAAAATAATAAACATAAGTCTAGGGGTAAAGGAAAATATACATATCTTCACAACCAAAACAAACTACATGTTATAGGAAATGCACCACAACAACAACAACAACAACAACAAAAAAAAAGAAACCAACTAATTTAAAGAGTCAACAAAAGTTTACATATTAAACTTAAAGAAACCACTCCTGAGACTCCCTCCCCACCAAGTCTACCTCTAGTTAACCCCCACAGTGTCTTTTATAGGCTACCCATTTGCAATTAATCACAGGATGGCCAATCAGGATCAGCCACACTCTTCCCAGTTGGATCTGGCGAGACTTCAGGGTCGTCACAGTGGTTGAAAAGCAATGTCTGACTTTCATTGGTTAACATTTATTAGAATTCTTATTTATTATTACTTTTGTCAGATTAAAGTTATTTCTGTGACCATTGTGAGTTTTTCTTTCATTGACCGAAGGGTACCAACAATTTTGTCCACGTGTGTATATTTATTGCACATTGAGAAGAATGTTTAACTGTCCATGAAGTAAATTGCCTGGGGAAAAAACTGTTCTTGTGCCTGAATGTCCTGAATGACCAGAAGGCCAAAGTTCAAAGAGAAGTTGGCCTGGGTGTGAGGGGTCCAAAGTGATATTCTGAGCCCTTTACTTCACTCTGGATATATACTCTTGCAGCGTGTACAGGGGAGTACTGATAATCCTTTCAGCAGTCCGAAACATCCTTTGTAGTCTTCTGATTTTGTAGCTTAGCCAAACCAGACAGTTATTGAAGTGCACAGGACAGATTCAATGACGGCTGAGTAGAACTGTGTGAGCAGCTCATGTGGCAGGAGACTGGGAGTTAAAAATCTACAATACAACTCATTCAGGTAAACAACCAGTTGTTGATTCCCTACAGAGTTGGGGGGTGGCGTCTTGTAATTAGTGATGGTTTTCAGGCCTTTCCACACTGAAGCAGGGTTGTTTGCAGAAAACTGGTTCTCCAGCTTTTCAGAGTAGCTTCTCTTAGCCACTCTGATCACCCTTGTTAGTGTGTTCCTTGCCTGGTTGTACAATATCCTGTCCCCACTGCTCTTTGGAGCCTCGTTGGCTTGACGAAGCTGTCAGAGTTTTGCTGTAAACCATGGTTTGTCATTGTTATATGTTAAAAATATCCTGGTAATGATGCACATACCCTCACAGAAACTGATGTAGAACGTTACCGAATCTACAGGCCTGCTCTGCTTCACTGGTCCATCTCTTTACAGCATTTATACAGGGGTATTCTTTGCGATTTTTCTTAATGACCATGACTCATTAGCTTGAAACTTTCTTTTAATCATACACTAATATGTTTTTCTAAACTTTTTTAATTCTCAGTGCCTTTGGTCATTTGCTACAGCAAAATATTATCCTTGTCTCTATTTATTACAGATTTTATCATGTACACTGTGTGAGCAGCTCCTGGACAAAAAAAAAAAAGTCATCATTTCAGAAGAATCAAATTATTGGGTTGCTAGGGAGCATAAGGATTTTCCTTTGAAGCAATGGAAAAAGGTTAAGTGGCCTGATGAGTCCAGATGATGAGCCTATTCCAGAGTATGATCTAGGGTTGCTTCAGTTGCTCAGGTCCAGACTCAGTAATGTTGTGTGGCAATAAAATTCTAAGCATTTCCGGATTTAAAGTGGCACATTCCACAGGAACTGATCTTTTGTCTGTCACTAAGAACCTCCATGCTGCTAGATCAGCTAAACTGTCATCTGTCCTCCTGGACCTCTCAGCTGCATTTGACACAGTGATCCACAAGATTCTCTTGTCTATCCTTACAAGCCTTGGAATCTGTAGCACGGCATGGCAATGATTTGGTCCTACCTAGAAGATACCAGAAGGTCGCATGAGGTAACATGGAGAGGATCCACATCTGCTACATGCAGACTCTCTTCTGGTGTCCCACAAGGCTCAGTACTTGGTCTTCTTCTGTTCTCCATCTATAGCCGGTCTCTTGGTAAGATCATATCCTTAAACAGCTTTTCATACCATTGTTATGCAGATGACACACAACTCATTCTTTCAATTCCTCATTCAGACACTCAGGTTTTCACCCAGATCGCCACATGTCTGGCAGACACCGCATCCTGGATGAGAGCTCAGCAGATGAAACTCAATCACAGTAAAATCGAACTGCTATTCATCCCAGGTGATTCATCCCCCAGTCAATACCTTGTGATCTCCCTGGACAACAAATGGATCACTCAGTTACTGCCCACAATCTTGGAGGAACTCTGGAAAATTAACTGTCATTTTCCCGACACTTTGCTAACCTTAGTCACTCTTGTAGATTTTTTCTTTGCAAAATCAGAAGAATTCGCCCATTGTTTTCTACACAGGCTACTCAGATGCTTGTTCAATCCCTTGTTATTTCAAGACTGGACTACTACAGCTCACTCCTGGCAGGTCTGCCTCTGTCCACCATTTATCCTCTGCAGCTGATCCAGAATGCAGCTGCATGGCTTCTTTTCAACCTTCCAAAGTTCTCCCACACCACCCCACTTCTCAACTCCCTGCACTGGCTTCCTGTAGCTACCCGTATCAAATTCAAAATGCTGATGCTTGGCTACAAAGCTAAAAACGTCCCAGCACCCACTTACCTCTCAGCTGTAATCACACCCTGCACCACACCATGTTCCTTCCGATCCTCCAGCACTGCTCAGCTGGTCTCACCATCTCTCAGGGATTGATTAAGACATACATCTAGATGGTTTTCTGTTCTGGCACCTAGGTGGTGGAATGAACTTCCTCTAGATGTCTGTACAGCTGAACCTCTGCCAATCTTTAAATGATGAGTAAATATTTTGCTGTTTCTCAATATTTGGGTTAACCCCCAAATAAAGTATTAAAGTATTTAGTACTAATAGTAACTAAAAGTACTAAAAGTAACCTAGTAACCCAGTGTAAAGATTGATCTAATGGCGCTTCAAAGCACATTTGTAAGTTGCACTGGATAAGAGTCTTTGCCAAATGCCTATTTGTAAATGTAAATGTAAAATGAAGTCAGCCGACAACCTGAATGTACTGAATGACCAGGTTATCACATCTATGGAGTTTTTCTTCCCTGATGGCATGGCCAGATTCTAGGACTGGGAGCATGAGGAATCATTTTCACACATAAACTGGACACCAGACTAGGTGCTTCTTTTTTTCTGGTCTTTCAGAATACATGTTTTTTCCACTCAATTTTATGCTTTTCACATTTTTTTAAATATGATGTCACAGCATTATTAGGTTATACTATGTAAAGTATATGTGATGTACATAACAATAACAAATTATTCTGATAGTGCTCAATCTGAACTGATGATTTGAAATAGCTACTTTCCAAAATCCATGTCAAAAGAAATTAGCATGTTGCAACATGGTATGAATTAATTAATTCCTCAACATTTTAATAAAATTCTAATTAGGATAGGTAACCTCTAAACTTTCATTAAATAAATTTGGTTCAGGTATGCACTAGTACCAGTTTAACATATAGGGTTGCAATAAAGAAGGGGGGGTATACAGTAAGGACAATACCAAGGACTCATGGGTGATGAGGGTCCCTTAAAATTCTATGGTAATTGGAAAATATAAAAAGAAGTTTGCTTTGTCAAGGTTAGTGATCCAGGGTATTAGGTTTTCCTATATCCTATTTAAACTACATGTATATAAAATATTAATGTTCTGTCAGCCCCCCTCCCCCCCACACGGCTTCCCGAGGGGGTGTGTGAGTGCTCTCTCCGTATTACCGGAGGGAGTCGGGGCATATTGGAGGGAACCCCCTCTCCTCCGGGAGTCTAGAAGTTGCTTAACTCTGAACGCGGGGGCGCCCTCAATCTCCACAGCCCCGGGGATTGCTGGTTCCGCTACACCCTCGTCCAGCGGCCCCCGGATCACTGGTCTGAGAAGAGAAATGTGGAAAACAGGGTGAATGCGTAAATGGGAGGGAAGCTGTAATTTAAAGGAAACTGGATTTACTTGAGATAGAATGGGGAAGGGACCTATATATCGTGGAGTGAGTTTACGGCAAGGGAAGGTTAAGGTGAAGATCCCTTGTCGAGAGCCATACCCTATCGCGTACATGGAGCGGAGTACTTTCCCTTTGCCGTCTATCAGCATACCTTTTAAAGCGATGAATTGCTTGAGAGATCCACCATGGGTACTTCGGTGGGAGTTGTGTCCCAGGGACATAGCGGAGGTTGATGCCCAAGCACACATTGAAACGGCGTTAGGCCGGTTGCGGAGTGACATAGCTAATATTGCGCATATTCCGCCCAAATTAAGCAGTCTGCCCAGTCATGCTGTCGGCTGCTACAATATGCTCGAAGATATTTCACGAGTTCCTGGACAGTCCGCTCTGCCTGACCATTTGACTCGGGATGATAGCCCGACGTTAGGCTAACAGTGGTCCCCAACTTCTGAAAAAATGCTTTCCAGACTCGGGCGATAAATTGGGGACCACGATCTGACACAATATCTTCGGGTATGCCGTAGCAAAGAAACACTGTTGAAAAAAGGGTTCCTGCCACTTGGAAGGCTGACAGGAGGGAGCTGAATGGGATGAATCTGCATCCCTTAGAGAAGCGATCTACTACAACAAGAATAGTCGTGTATCCCTTTGAAACTGGCAGGTCCGTGACAAAGTCCACTGACAGGTGGGACCACGGTCTGTTTGGCGTTGCTAAGGGCATTAATTTTCCAACAGACAGGTGGCGAGGACTTTTAGTCACCGCACAGATAGCGCAAGATAAAACAACTGTTCTTACCGTCTTCTGCATATCCGGCCACCAGAACTTTGGTTCCAGAAGCTTAAATGTACGAATTACTCCGGGATGTCCGGATGTAACACTAGTTTGTGCTTGTATTGTCACTCGCTCTCGCAGTGGTTCCGGCACGTAGGTCCATCCCGGAGGGCAGCGTCGCGGCATGGGATGTGACCGTGCCGCCTGTGCTATCTCCAAGTCGAGGTCCCACATGATCGGAGCCACCATGAGAGACGAGGGCAGAATGGGCTCCGGTTCAGTAGTGCATTCGGGTGCAGAATAATAACGCGACAAAGCGTCCGCTTTTTTGTTTTTAGACCCGGAACGATATGTGATATGGAAGCGGAAGCGTGTAAAGAACAGCGGGCTTGGCGAGGGTTTAATCTTTTCGCTTGCTGGATGTACTCTAGGTTGCGATGATCAGTGAGCACTACAAATCGATGTTCAGCTCCCTCCAACCAGTGCCACCACTCCTCTAATGCCGCTTTAACTGCTAGCAGCTCTCGATGGTCGATATCATAGTTGCGCTCGGCAGGTGTTAGTTTACGAGAGAAGAAAGCGCAGGGGTGGAGTTTCTCAGGGTCCCCTTGACGTTATGACAGCACCGCTCCTATCCCCACCTCCAATGCATCTACCTCAACTAAAAAAGGCTTCATCGGGTCGGGTAATCTTAGGATTGGCGCAGTGGTAAACGCAGATTTAAGACGTTGAAACGCCCTGCGCACTTCCGGGGGAAACTCGCGAAGGCGTTTCGGTTTCCCTTTCAATAGAGTAGTGGTACAGATGTTACAATTACGATAC
This sequence comes from Clarias fuscus, assembly GCA_030347435.1. Lineage (NCBI taxonomy): Eukaryota > Metazoa > Chordata > Actinopteri > Siluriformes > Clariidae > Clarias > Clarias fuscus. The sequence continues at coordinate 1,114,461 of CM059216.1, read as the reverse complement.
TATTACTCAGAAGCACTAATGCCTGAGAGAAGTGCTGGTCATTATCTCCCAACATCAGGATGTAGGTGTACGGCCTTGACACTTCAGCCTGCTGGAGATATTCCATGGTGTCGGTTCCAATCTTAGAAAGAAAGAAATTAAAGAAAGTAAAACTTTATGGAAAAATCGAGAGGGTTGGCTAGTATGCATTTTTGTAAGAAGATTAGTGTTTTGTAACACCTCAGCTTTTTATATGTGGTTACTAATGCTGGCAACCTAGCTAAATGCTAGCATCATGCTGGCACTACAGTTAACAGTTTACTTTCATTCATCACTTCACCATCTTCATACACCCTGGAAGCATTCTACAAAGAAAGCTAAAAAGCTCATTTTTGCAGTTTCTTTCATACACAGGTGGGGCTCTTTGGTTTGGCTAGCTAGCAGCCATTGTCAGATAAACTAGCATGCTATAGCACAGACTGGGCTGAAAGTTTGAGTGTAACATTAACATGGTAACAGTAATAAATGTTACATACAGTGAACAAATTCAGTCATAGGTGAGTGAAAGTGGGTATACAGACCTCATATTTAACGTTTACGTTTCCTCTTAAATTCGTGAGGAGGAAGACCAAAAAAAAAGACACGAAGCTGACACAGCAGCTGAATACACCGGTGAACTTCGGGGGAGGGGTGGTCTTGTCTGTGATGTTAGCTGTCACTAGCTAACCCAACTCCAACCCAGCAAACTCCCTGTAAATAATCCAGAAAAATGACCCAACAGAGGCAACCCAGCTTTTGGGTAGTAAAAACAATCGAGCATTTTTTTAGTGTATATGATCATGAATGGAGAGCACTTAACTGTTAACAATAACTTACAAACACTTAAGAATAGTAGAACACATGGCTATGATTAATAGTGAAAGTAAGAGCAATTCAAGTCACAATATGAAGATAATTCAAGGGATTGGGACTAAACAGCTGTGTAGCCTTAAGAAACCCACTTATCAGAGAGGCAAACCATTTGCTAGAAGGCTTCAATTTGCTAGGGAATATAAACTGTGACTGAGACATAGAATGTGGAGCATTTTAAAAAAGATTACACACGTGGACAAAATTGTTGGTACATTGTCGGTCAATGAAAGAAAAACTCACAATTGTCACATAAATAACTTTAATCTGACAAAAGTAATAATTTATAAAAACTCTATGAATGTTAACCAATGAAAGTCAGACATTGCTTTGCAACCATGCTTCAACAGAATTATTTAAAAAAATAAACTCATGGAACAGGCATGGACAAAAATGATGGTACCCCTAGAAAATACTAAAAATAATGTGACCAAAGTGACATGTGTCCACTAATTAGCATCACAGGTGTCTACAATCTTGTAATCAGTCAGTGGGCCTATATATAGGGCTCCAGGTAGTCACTGTGTTATTTGGTGACATGGTATGTACCACACTCAACATGGACCAGAGGAAGCGAAGGAAAGAGTTGTCTCAGGAGATTCGAAAGAAAATTATAGACAAGCATGTTAAAGGTAAAGGCTATAAGACCATTTCCAAGCAGCTAGATGTTCCTGTGACTACAGTTGCACATATTATTCAGAAATTTAAGATCCATGGGACTGTAGCCAACCTCCCTGGACGTGGCCGCAGGAGGACAATTGATGACAAATCAAAGAGACGGATAATCCGAATGGTAACAAAAGAGCCCAGAAAGACTTCTAAAGAGATCCGAGGTGAACTTCATGCTCAAGGAACATCAGTGTCAGATCGCACCATCCGTCGTTGTTTGAGCCAAAGTGGACTACATGGGAGACGACCAAGGAGGACACCATTGTTGAAAACAAATCATAAAAAAGCCAGACTGGAATATGCCAAACTACATGTTGACAAGCCACAAAGCTTCTGGGAGAATGTCCTATGGACAGATGAGACAAAAATGGAACTTTTTGCCAAGGCACATCAGCTCTATGTTCACAGACGGAAAAATGAAGCATATCAAGAAAAGAACACTGTCCCTACTGTGAAACATGGAGGAGGCTCTGTTATGTTCTGGGGCTGCTTTGCTGCATCTGGCACAGGGTGTCTTGAATCTGTGCAGGGTACAATGAAATCTCAAGACTGTCAAGGGATTCTAGAGAGAAATGTGCTGGCCAGTGTCAGAAAGCTGAGTCTCAGTCGCAGGTCATGGGTCTTGCAACAGGACAATGACCCAAAACACACAGCTAAGAACACCCAAGAATGGCTAAGAGGAAAACATTGGACTATTCTAAAGTTGCCTTCTATGAGCCCTGACCTCAATCCTATTGAGCATCTTTGGAAGGAGCTGAAACATGCCGTCTGGAAAAGGCACCCTTCAAACCGGAAACAACTGGAGCAGCTTGCTCATGAGGAGTGGGCCAAAATACCTGCAGAGAGGTGCAGAAGTCTCATTGACAGTTACAGGAATTGTTTGATTGCAGTGATTGCCTCAAAAGGTTGTGCAACAAACTATTAAGTTAGGGGTACCATCATTTTTGACCTGGCCTGTTCCATGAGTTCATTTTTTTTAATAATTCCGTTGAAGCATGGTTGAAAAGCAATGTCTGACTTTCACTGGTTAACATTCATAGAATTCTTATTTATTATTACTTTTGTCAGATTAAAGTTATTTCTGTGGCCATTGTGAGTTTTTCTTTCATTGACCGAAGGGTACCAACAATTTTGTCCACGTGTTCTGATACGTCCAGATTTACACTATTCCAGAGCATGCTTCAAGGTAAGAAGGGATGAGCATGAAGCGATGCTCCCATCATGCATAGTGTCCACTGTACAAGCCTCTGCCAGTGTTATGATCTGGGATTCTTTCAGCAAACCTTTACCCCATTGAGATACTTGGTATGTGCTGGAGATGGCTTTAAGCAGCGATGAGACTGTCCTATTTTCAATACAAGATCTTGGAGAGAAACTAATGCGACACTTTTTTTTGGCTTGGCAGTGTATTAGACTTGCCTACATGCCTTCATCCTATTTGTACAGTTAATCATAATGCTTAATATATTTAACGTATTCACACCAATTGGGGAAAAAACAATATTTCCTTTTCAGTACACATTTTCTAAGTTTTCTCTCTTTTTTCAGGATTAAAGAATACTCCGCATTGCCCCTTTAAAAAGACATCATATGGAACCCAATGTGGTGTTCTGCTGTTGTGGTCTATTTACCTCAAGATTTTATGTCTTGTGTTCTGAGATGCTTTTCTGCTCACCACAGTTGCAAACACTGGGTATTTGAGTCACCGTAGTCTTCTAGTCACCTTAAATCAAGTGTCTCCTCGGGGAGCAATTCACTAGACGGTGATGATGTTTATCAGACCACCCCGTAAACAGTAGAGACTATTAAGCAAATACACAAAATCCCAGGAGATCAGCAGTTTATGAAATTCTCCTATCTGGCACCAACAGTCATGGTCCGGTCAAAGTCCCAAATATCACATTTTTCCTATTGTGATGTTTGATATGAACCGTATCAGAAGCTTTTGACCTGTACAGTATCAGCATGAGTGCATGTGCTGAACTGCCGCCACATGATTAAATAATTAGACAACTGGATGAAAGCGCTGGTGTACCGGTGAAGATGGTGAGCCTGAATTACTAGAAGAGCATTATGATTAGTCAAGTACATGGATAAATTCATTCTGAACCTGTCAGCTGAAACAAAAGTGATACTAAAAAGAGAGCGGCCCATTGTGGAAGCACAATGGAAAGTGCTTAAGAATTGTTTAGTGAGCTGGTGTTGAAAATATATTAGTCTGAAAAGCCTGTCAAATTGTTGACTGTCGCATACAAAGATAGCTTTGAGATTTATTGTTATTGCATCATGAGACAATGGTTTCACTACCTCACATATCATGTATGGTGACTCCAGCAGAAATAAAGCATTCACAGATGGAAAAGAAGCCATCTTCTGTTGTTTTCAGAAGTATGAATATGGTCAAAGGTGAAATTCAGATATCCTGGTGGACAGAGTGAAGAGGATTTTGTTTGGGTGCTTCTAAGTTGAGGTGGGAATGAAAGAGAAAAAAAAATACAGCGCGTGTTCATCTGGGGCAAACACCTGAGTTTGTTTTGTCATTATAATGAAAATGTACTGAAAAAACTTGGGGATAACATCAAGCCATGTATTTAACATAAACTTAAAATAAGTATCTTCATTATTTAATTTTAATATGAATAGCGTACATTTGACATTAAAAGTGCAGATCATATCTCACACATTTCTTATGTTTGCTATGATTCGCGCCCTAAAAACTGGAAAATGTATCATTACTTACATCTAACATAAAAACATTGTCAGGACATATCCCAAAGGTTAATGAGATGATGGCTGCCATTTCCTTTAGGTGAAGCTCAGACATACTTTCTAGGTCAGCTCAGTCTCTGCCACACTGTCCCTGCCAGCCCTTATTGCATCCTGTGACCAAATTCTGATTCCCTGTAATTAATTAATACGAGCAGAAAATGAACTCTGAGAGAGGAAGTGAAAATTTTAGGAACAACTGATTTATGCCCATGCGACGAGACAAACAAGACGTCGCCTGTGCTACCTAGCTAATGCCTAGCTTAGGTGTATACATACATAATTGTTAAATACTTGTAGCACAAATAGCAGTCTAATGTTAGTCTAAAGATAATGTTAGCCAAGCTATCCAAACATTTTGTTAGTTCAACTTGTTATGCACAAAGAATTATGAATTTCAGTCAACCAGCAAATATTGTTCATTGTCCCATAAAGCTCACCCAGAACCCACTGGAAGTATTTTCTCTCCAGCTCCATGTTGTTAGTAGTGAGTGCTAGCTTCTTTCATGGACTTGCACACACATCTTTTGTTTTGTGTGTTTTTTTTCCCGCTGCTCCATTGTAACGCTTGATTTGAATCCTACTTTCTTCCAACTGAGTGTCATAATACACCAGAGGATAGTACAAGTCAAAGGATGGTTCCACACGTTTGAGCTTGAATCCTCATAGAGGGATTACGCCCCTCTAAAGGAAAAAAGAAGGAAAACTTTTCACTTACTGACTGCAGTCTCAAAGAAAGTTCTAGGTCTCTATGAGGTCTTGAGTCTTTTGTCGCACATATAATAGTATTTTAAACAGTTAACAGTGGCTAATGCGCTTTGAAAACAGCACATATTCAGATAATAATGAACAGGATGTTCAAATTCATGTGGATGGAATAAAAGTGCCCAAGGAGAAACCTGTCTCCAAGCAGAACTTAATTCAGTCTGCAAATGCAACAGCAAGATGAAAAATAGCTGCAGAATAGATATATATATTTTTTTTTTTAAACACTTGGCCAGAGATGCAAAGCTGGCAAATCTGTATCAGCATTTTAGAGCCAAACTTTCTCTCGTTAATGAAGTTAGTATAATAGACACCATTAAATACAGTTCAGCTCTTTATTGTCCATCTGGTGTGCAGCTGGCTTTGGTAAAAACCAAATCAATTCATAAACGACAGATAACAATAAATAAAGTTTAAATACAGATACAAATATACAAATAGTAATAACTCCCTTAGTGCATGTGGGGTGTAATGAAATGCTGATGAAAGCATTTGAAGCTGGAGAGGACCCTCACTGTGCTCACTAACAGAGCTACACCATTAGAGCCCTCTACAGTACAACACAGATCACCAGCAGAACTGCAAATGTTGCAGAAAAGCCGAGGACAAAGTTTCCTCCAACGAACATTTGCTTGACAGCTGATGAGAGACTGCAGCACTAGCGTTGATACTGAAAGGCTCTGCTGTTGTACCTCCTTCATGTTGTACATGTGTCAGGGATAACCCCAGACACTTTGTGTTTTGTCTTGGACTGTCCCAGAATGCACCTCGGTCAGGTGATGGGGGCGCTCACCTGAACCGAGGTTGCTAATTAGTTTGATATAAGTAGTCGTGACTTTACTTACTTCTTGTCTTGCATTTGTTTTCTGCTGCGTTTTGTTTTAATCTCTGTTGTTTTGCCATGTTTCATGTTCTCTGTAGGCTATAGCTTCGTGATTCAGGCTTAGTTTATTCAGGTTTAGTTGCTTGAAAAGGTTAATGACAACATGAAGTCTTTGTTGAAACAAACGATGAGGACCGATAGCAAAATGGACCACAGAGGTCATATAGGTCATAAGTCCTCATGTACACTGTATGTACAGTACTCTGTAAAATTCCGCATTTTGCTTTCAATCAAACTACCTGCTACAAAAATATTATACAAACGTTTGTAATCTGATTGGATGAGAGGCTTTCATGAGTAGTGATATTAGAGCATAACAGCAATGGGACATTTAACTATATGTATCACTCGGCATCCCAGGTGTTGTACAGTGGTTAATTACACGAACCTTGGGTGAGAGTGGGTCTGTACGGTCCGCAGTACTGAGGAGAGAGCAGCTGCCTGACCACACCCAGATTCACACCCAGTAACAGAAGCACTTTCAGCAACAACACACATCTGATAACGTTATGTCGTCTTAAACAACACGCCGTCTCTGCAGTAATCGCGTCTAAGTCGTCCTGAATCGCCTCTGAACCGCCCGTGTCGTTCTGTTCACGGCTAACGCTTAGCTACGAAGCTAACTAGCTTCTAACACGAGGCTGAATCCCAAATCCCTCTCTAACCCCTGATCAAGGGCACTACTCGGTGTGTGGAACAAGGGAGTGTACACCCTACATAGTGCACTAGATTTCTACTTAATGCTATTTGGGATTCAATCCCAGAATCTGGAAGTTTAGAGCTGATAATCTAAAATATAAAGGAATGGAAATATAAAGTAAATCTGGTGAGTTTCTCAGGACTGCCCACCACCTCCATGGGGGATGCAGAGTTGAGGTAGAGGTAGACGACACTTTCTCTTTGATGTCAAATGTAATCTATCTGATGTAACATAAAGGCAACATACAACTTAAAAATGAAAAAGACTGAAACTGTGATAAATGAATAAGCAGACAGGAAGCTACTCTAAGCCCTTGACTGAATTAATCACGATATCTATGAAACAGACAGACTCTTGTCTCCACAACACCATGAACCTCATAGCACCTGACCCACAGTTTCCTAGCACTCATCAGTCTCACACTCTCATTCCCCCGAGTATTAACCATGCACACCTGTTCCTCACCGCTGCATAATCTTCATAAGAACTCTCAGTTCTCACATTCAGTGAGTTAAAAGTTCAGCTTCCTGAAACTTACCAATCTGTGTACAGTATATGTATGGTCAACCTGTTTCTGAACTAAACTTGTCTCTGACTCCGTTTATCCAGTATCATCATTTCAAATCGTTTAACCCTTTTGGCAGTCTTCAAATGGTTGATTATCCCACTTCTTCTCTTGGTTTCTGAGTATTATGTGACGGATTACTTTGCCTGAATGCTAAGATGGAGCACAACTTGGACCATGCTTTCAGTTTCTGAAGCTATAAGAATCACTGCTAGCCCCACTGATACTCCCAATCCTTGACTCACTCTTTAACCCCTAAAAGATGAAGAAATGAGCATCTGAGTATGCTTTGGAATTTAGGAAACTAGATGCAGTATCAACAGGAATTGTGACACAATTGATTCTCCAATTTAGTGTGTTACACCGGGAATTCATTTCATTCCTTATCCCTGACATGGTCCGACATAAAATAATCCATGGCTACACATGGATGCATTCGTATCACATAGATGAAGCAAAATCTTCTGCAAGACTGAAGCTAGTTTAGTAGGCATCCCACACCAGGTTAGGACATCTAACATCACTAGTGTCTCCTTTTCTGGTCAGGAAATCCCATTGTCAACATCTGTTATTAACCTCAGTGATAAAAATGGTCTCTCATTTGACATACTGTACAAGGTTCATATCAAACACCTGTGTAAGACATCTTACTTTCACATCAGGAACATTGCTAAACAGCATCCAGCACTGACTTTTGCAGATGCGGAAAACTTAGTCTATGCGTTTGTCTCCTCCAGGCTGTATTTCTGCAATGCACTCCTCATTGGGGCTACTGGAAAAATCCTTCAAAAGCTGCAGTATATTCAGAACAGCGCTGCTAGGATCCTGATGAGAGGGCGTAAATATGATCACTTCATTGGCTCCCTGTTTCATTTAGAATTGATTTCAATCTTGCCCTTCTTACCTACCAGTGAGCAGAACGTATTACCTCACATACATCTGCAGGCAACCTCCGCTCTGTGTCAGTACAACTTTTGAAACCTCCTAAGACCAAGCTTGATACTATGGGAGATTTTTGCTCAGCTGCACCTACAGTCGTGGCCAAAAGTTTTGAGAATTACATAAATATTGGAAAATGGAAGTTGCTGCTTAAGTTTTTATAATAGCAATTTGCATATACTCCAGAATGTTATGAAGAGTGATCAGATGAATTGCATTGTCCTTCTTTGCCATGAAAAAAAAAACTTTCCACTGCATTTCATTGCTGTCATTAAAGGACCTGCTGAGATCATTTCAGTAATCGTCTTGTTAACTCAGGTGAGAATGTTGACGAGCACAAGGCTGGAGATCATTATGTCAGGCTGATTGGGTTAGAATGGCAGACTTGACATGTTAAACGGAGGGAGATGCTTGAAATCATTGTTCTTTCATTGTTAACCATGGTGACCTGCAAAGAAACGCGTGCAGCCATCATTGCGTTGCATAAAAATGGCTTCACAGGCAAGGATATTGTGGCTACTAAGATTGCACCTAAATCAACAATTTATAGGATCATCAAGAACTTCAAGGAAAGAGGTTCAATTCTTGTTAAGAAGGCTTCAGGGCATCCAAGAAAGTCCAGCAAGCGCCAGGATCGTCTCCTAAAGAGTATTCGGCCGTGGGATCGGAGTGGCACCAGTGCAGAGCTCAGGAATGGCAGCAGGCAGGTGTGAGCGCATCTGCACGCACAGTGAGGCCAAGACTTTTGGAAGATGGCCTGGTGTCAAGAAGGGCAGCAAAGACGCCACTTCTCTCCAAAAAAAAACATCAGGGACAGATTGATCTTCTGCAAAAAGTATGGCGAATGGACTGCTGAGGACTGGGGCAAAGTCATATTCTCGGATGAAGCCTCTTTCCGATTGTTTGGGGCATCTGGAAAAAGGCTTGTCCGGAGAAGAAAAGGTGAGCGCTACCATCAGTCCTGTGTCATGCCAACAGTAAAGCATCCTGAGACCATTCATGTGTGGAGTTGCTTCTCATCCAAGGGAGTGGGCTCACTCACAATTTTGCCCAAAAACACAGCCATGAATAAAGAATGGTACCAAAACACCCTCCAACAGCAACTTCTTCCAACAATCCAACAACAGTTTGGTGAAGAACAATGCATTTTCCAGCACGATGGAGCACCGTGCCATAAGGCAAAAGTGATAACTAAGTGGCTCGGGGACCAAAACGTTGAAGTTTTGGGTCCATGGCCTGGAAACTCCCCAGATCTTAATCCCATTGAGAACTTGTGGTCAATCCTCAAGAGGCGGGTGGACAAACAAAAACCCACTAATTCTGACAAACTCCAAGAAGTGATTATGAAAGAATGGGTTGCTATCAGTCAGGATTTGGCCCAGAAGTTGATTGAGAGCAGCCCAGTCGAATTGCAGAGGTCCTGAAAAAGAAGCGCCAACACTGCAAATACTGACTCTTTGCATAAATGTCATGTAATTGTCGATAAAAGCCTTTGTAACGTATGAAGTGCTTGTAATTATATTTCAGTACATCACAGAAACAACTGAAACAAAGATCTAAAAGCAGTTTAGCAGCAAACTTTGTGAAAACTAATGTTTGTGTCATTCTCAAAACTTTTGGCCACGACTGTAGAGTGTGGAACGCAGACTGTTGCCTTTAAACCTGTTCTTTTTTATCAGAGCTTTTGTGTCAAATTTTAAATTAAGATTTGCTTCAAATATAAAGTGCATTACAAATAAAAATTATTATTACTGTATTATTATTATTATTATTATTATTATAATGGTGATCTCTGGATATCATAGCTGAAATCAACCATAACTTCTTCCTGCATCATTCAGTGTCTTCACCTCCTAGTATTTCCGGGGGCAGCCATAGAATGACAAAAACATGCCACAGCAATGTTGTTTCCCCCATCTCTCAGGAGTTTGCCAGGTATTTAGTTAATCCTTCTTCTCAAAGTGATTCATCACTTGGACCGATGCCTCCACAAAATCACATCAACCCTCTTTCCTTAATAAAACAGGATGCAATGCAGGGATATATCCAGGCAACGCATCTGGCTACTGTGTGTGCTGCCTCATGCCATACAGACTCTTTTCATGTCTAATCAACAATGTCTAACATGTTAGAAAAGTGTGTAATTGCTTACATCAATGATTTATTGAGCTACTTGTCATCCTTTGAACTGTCACCCATGTCAAAGTAGTTTTATCTCATCTCCTTAACAACCAGTTGTGAATCCAGTTGGAAAAATGTCAATTCAATGTCAGTCAATGACTAAATTCTGACTGACTTCCATTTCCGAGACGTGCCAATTTTTCATAGGAGGTTCAAGTCAAGTTAAGAATTTTTTATTTGTATAGGACTTTTAACAATGGTCATTGTCACAAAGTTCAATATAATAGAAGATGTCTTTAAGTTAATATGGAGTCCAGTTCCATTATTAGAGCCTCCTGTACAAAACTGTAGAAAATTCCAGTCCTCAGAGAACAGCTGTCTGCATCAGCCGAGGCCAGGACCATCTTCATGATAAAGAGGCACCGTGCCCAGTCACCGCAACATGCATCCAAAGCAGACCACACAGTGCATCTATTTAATGAGATCTTGAACCAGGAGCGGGGCACCAGAACGAGTCAGAAAGGTCCAGAAGGCAAAGGGGGTCCGGATCACTGGCAGCTCAGGAGCAGCATGTGTATCTTGAAATAGAGAGAGAGAGAGAGAGAGAGAGAGAGAGAGAGAGAGAGAGAGAGAGAGAAGGGAAGAGTAGAGAAAGAGAGATAACAGTTACAGTAGGTATGATCACAGTCACATAATGTATAAGGTGAGAGTGTGAAGAGTGCAACTATGACAGCATAACTAACAGGGAGAGCCAGAAGGAATCACAGACATGAGGGGGAACTGGGATGTAAAGCAACTAATCACTTTACCATCAACAAACCTGAGTGATCAATGAGAGTGGGGAGGACAGCATCTAAACATGCCAGTTCACCAGAATACTCTACGTCCATGAGTCCCCCAGATCTGCTCCTTTACCTAAGGTTCATCTGTTCACAAAAATGCTGCGCTAAATACTGTACATAGGTTTTTCAGCCTTGACATTGAGACTGTGTCTGAGTCCTAAACATTAATTAGAAGGCTATTCCATAACTTTGGGGCTTTGTAGAAAAAAGCTCTCTCCGACTCAATTAATTAATTCAATTAATCATATTTTCTGCATTTTACTTTTCTTCTTTTTTTTTTTTCTTTTTGTGCATCGATCATTATTTAAATAAAATCACAAGACTCTAACTTTAAGTCATGAAACTGTGGATGAAGCTCATTTACTATTTATCATATTCAGCCCTCAAAATAATATACCCAATGAAGCAATTATATTCCTATACAATACTATTAATTAGTAGTCATACTTTAATATTGAAAATTGCTCTTGAATGGCATTTTATGTTATTTACAATTTATTTATTGTATTTAAGTGTCACATATTGTGGTTATGTAAAACATATTGTGGTTATGTAAAACATATTGTGGTTATGTAAAACTATATAAATACAGCACTAGACTTAATACTGCTCCTTGCAGTATAAGTCCATATTTATGGTTAAGGTAGTTTTTTTTTTTTTTTTTTAGGATATTTATTATATTATCTGTAAGTACTTTAGGGGACACTGTCATTCGGATAACTATTTAAAATGTAGAAATAGTTAACAAATTACATGTAATGCAAGTTTTTTCAGTCTTGTACCTGAATTGTACCCTTTCATTATCCATATAATTAAAAACAAACTACAAACACTAGCTTAATCTACATCAAACAGAGTTCATTATTGAAAACATACATTATCATAACACGAAGGACCTTAGCAACTGGTTATTCAAAAGTGTTGTTCTAACCCTCTTCCTAATCTTTGAGTGAAAAGTAATCATTCAAGAAGTCCTAAGTGTAAATTAGTTACCTTTAGACTGAGTTATTGTACCAGTGTCTTTTTTTTTTTTTTTTTCTTTTTTTTTTTATCAGGATCAAACTTGACAGAAAATTACTGTCTGATTCTGGAAGGAAAACTTAGGGTTTTTCACCAACTCTCTGGGCACCAACACCCAGTGGGATTACCACATACAAGAAAAAGCTAAATATAACATGAAAAAAGTTTATATTGGGAAAACTGCACTTAAAGCCCCTCGAAATGGTTGTAAACATCAGAAAAGAAGGTAAGAGTAAAATAAAAACACGTATTTATCCTCAAGGCACTTTCATTACATTGTGTTTGCTGAACTGCTCCTTGGAGAACCCAAGATGGTACATTTTTATTATCGCCCATCTCCCAAAAGACCTCAACCATCGCCATTCTCTTACCAATTAACAGCCCCTTCCAAAACCATTTACAGTTTGGACATGGCTTTAGGACTTTTTGCCAATTCAGCCACAAAAGCATAAAGGGTTGTGCACTGATTTCTGGCAAGAAGGCCTGGCATGAGATGGTGTTCCATTTCATCCGAAATGATTTCAGCAGGTTTGAGGTCCTTCAGTGGGATTGACGTCAGTTCGGACTCCAAACCTGAAAGCCACTGAAAACCTTCTGGGAATCTTTAAAGCCTTTTAACCTTGCTGGACCTCATTTTTTGCATGGGGCAATGTCATGGAACTCATGAAGCCTAGGCAATTATGTGCTTCCAGAGTTGTGGTGAAACTTTCATTTGGCCATTAAAGCCCATATAATGTACAAGGGTCGGTCAAAAATTATCCGCACACTGGGTGTAGAATTTATATATATAAACTTTTAGAGAAGACAAATACATCATAATCTCCTTGCTTTTCAATACACTTGGTCCGTCTGTCAACAAGCTTTCACATTCTCCTCATAAAAAAATGTTTTAGGCTGAGCTGTGGGCCATGAATGTACCGCTCTTTTCACTTCTTCACCAGACGAAGCCTCGTGCGGCTGCTTTCAGGGGACCAAACAGGTGAAAGTCTGATGGAGTGAGATCAGGACTATAAGGTGGATAGTTTAACTTTTTTTTTTGCAGAGAACTGACAGTGCAAGCAGAAGTGTGCGGACGTGTGATCATGACGCCCTCTGATAGCAGTCCTTTGCATTTAATCCGATGTTTAGGCTTCAGATCATCAATAAGTGTCTCACTGTAACGAGCACTGTTTATTGTTGAACCTTTTTCCTGAATACTGGCCCTTGAGAATCCCCCAAATATCAGGGATAACCCCTAGAGGGCGCCTAAGCGCCCAGAGACTTGTTTTATAGTTTTGTTTCGTTTCACTTGACGTGGGCGCTCACCTGAACCGAGTTAATCATTAGTTTCATTATAAATAGAGTAAATTTAGTTACTTGTCTAGCATTTGTTACGTTTATACTAGTATGAGTTCCGTTATAATGATACATGTTTTGTTTATGTTATATCCAAGTATTCAGTTTGTTATGTTCCCTGGCTTTTCATTAAAAACATCATTCTTTGGAAACACCTAAGACCTCTGCGTTTATGCCTCGCACCCCCAAACATGACACCAAAAGCTGTAAGTGTTGAAGAGTTTTCCAGCTGATGGTTGACTTCTGACCTTTTTCTTGGTCTGGGTTTAAGAATGTTTCTTTTCTGTACTTTGCCGTTTACTCTCAGGGTCATAGTGATGAATCCATGTCTCGTCATTCTCTGTAATCATTCTCTTTTAGAAACTTTTACCTTCCTCAGAGTATCTCCTCCAAATTCTTTTTTGCAGATATCCAAACATTTTTAACATCACCTGAATACTGTACCGATCATTTTTGACTCACCCTCGTACATTTGGCCATATGCTATAGATTGTTACATGAGAGCTGGATGCAAAAAAAATCAAATCAAATAAAAGCATGGCTGAAAAAGTTGAGCTGAGGGAACGTGTTCAAGTGCAATGTAAAAGAAGGTTACATGTTCAAAACGTTGGTTGTATTTAGTTATAAAGGGGACGTTTCCTGTTCTAGGTGTGTTTCCAGAATTGGATTTTAGCAGAAAACTATAAGATTTGTGTGATGTGGTGTTATACCCAACACCTAACATCATACACTGAGTTGAACCTACAGTAGTCTGTGCACCTGTGTACCTGTGCTTAATTCCCATCTCCGCTACAATCCCACAATCCTCCACAAGGTTCCTTCCAACAGCACTCCCAATGACATCTGGCCTCATTCTTCAAAAAAGTGTTCAGGGTAACTGTTGAAATAGCATTCATTTGAAAATCCTTTGAATGGTTACCAGAACTAGACCATGATACGGTGTGACTCGGTTTTAAATCACTCCAGTCATCACCAGCTCATCTTCATTGCTCATTATAGAGCAATGAAGAGCTTCAAGAGCTCTGCTGAGTGACATCATAACTTTATTTTATATCAATGTGTTGCTTAACAATTTTGTCAGTTGTAGTGAAAGTAAAACGAACAACATGAAATCGATGCAGAATGTTTAGTAGCCCTGTTGTTTCTTGACATGCAATGTGTGTGTGTCATTACTTTAGGAAGCGGATCATTTAAGTATCAGTCGTCCTCACCCCGTTGTCTACATGCACAGTTCATTGCAGGAGCAGAAAGAGGACATACGGAAGCGGCTCTCCTATACCACTCATAAGCTGGAGATGCTGGAAAGCGAGTTTGATGCCACCAAGCAGTACCTGGAGACAGAACTACGACGGGCGCAGGAGGAGCTGGAGAAATTCACTGACAAGCTACTCAGGTTCAAAGCATCTGTGCTTGTTTTTCCTCCAAAAAAGCAAAAAGAGGGGACAGGGCGGCTGGTTATAAGCGTAGGGAGAGTAATCCTTATGGGAGTCTTTGTTGAAGAGTCTTTACCCAAATATGAGTCATTTGATAATTGGTAATATTGAATGTGGAATGTCCGTCGTTTCTTATGAGCCGTTCTGAGTGGAGCAGGTGACCAGGGTTTGGTCTGCACGTGAGCTGTTTACAATCCGCATGCCGGATTGTCTGAACTCCCTTCAGGTGGCACAAGGATTTCTCTCTCGATGAATGTTTTCACAGTCACTGAGTAGCAATTCTGGTCAAACACAGCGGACCTAATTGCTGATTATATATGGCAAACAATGGCCCTTGACTCACTCTACACATTTCTGTAGCACAACACTGCCACCACCCTGTGAAATGTGTAAAAACAGGGCAACAGTTACTGCGCAGACATGACCGTTCTATTGCATAGTGAAAGGTTCCTTAAAGTTATCAAAAACTAAAAGATATTCTTTAATTCTCATTATCTGAACAGTTTAATTGTGTGTGTGTGTGTGTGTGTGTGTGTGTGTGTGTGTGTGTGTGTGTGTGTGTGCGTGCGTGTGTGTGTGTGTGTGAGCGAGAGAGAGAGAGAGAGAGAGAGAGAGAGAGAGAGAGAGAGAGAGAGAGAGAATTCTCACTGTGCCAGCAAAGCTTTGTGCTGATTACTGTGCTCAGTAAAAACATTTTATTTATTAAAGTGGCTCGCAGCAAACAACCCTCACGCCGTGGGTGCACTCGCTGTAAACTACAAACACAGCAGAACCAAAAACTTCAGTATTGTTCGAGTCATTTCAAGTCAGTCAGTGGCCTCTCTTCAACTAATGAGCGAATTTCTAATGAGTCCACAATATTTCATTATCATGCTGCTGGAATCTCAGCGACAGTAGAGCTTGTTTTGTGCTCAAATTATCCTCAAGAATCCGACAAAGAACTGAAATTGTCATTTAACATATCATGATTTACTGTATATCTGAAACAACGTTTTGAATATATTACTGTATTACAGCATTACAAAGTAATAGAACTCGCTTTAACCGATTTACTTGCAGGATCCGGAGCGGCTATGCAGCCCTGCAGAGAATCAACCAGGAACTCGAGGAGAAGTTTCACCAACAGGTAAGAAACTTGTCCACAGAATAGCAAACTGACATACAGCTGGCAAATATTAGTGTTCAGAGAAATCATACAAACCAATCACTATCTGAACGCACTAACAATAGGCACATTCTGTAAAGGAAGACATCGATCGGCATGTTTTACTGAAAAGAAAGCAAACGTACGTATATGACTAATAGCGTAAATGAACAGCTTGCACTTCTTGCTTGCTGCTTAAATGAACAGCTTGCACTAGCTTGCACTATTGACCTAGTTAACCCAGTGTAAGTATCTATCCAGTAATGTAAACCTTAAAGCACTTTTTGTAAGTCGCTCTGGATAAGAGCGTCTGCCAAATGCCTAAATGTAAATGTAAATGTAAATGTTGTATATTATGTGAACTGGAATTTCCCTTCAGGATTAATAAAAATGATCTATCTATCAAATACACCATATTTTTCAGATATTCAGCTTGTTTCTTCTTATAATAACTGCTTAGCTCTTAAAACAATATCCAAGTAATTTTCCGCTTCATATCATTCAAACACAAAGCTGCACCGACGTCACTCTCGCTCAGAGGAGCACCTGATATCACACATCTCTTTAACTTAATAAGACGGATAGGATTTGTGCCAGTCTGTAGATTATACCCTCTAGGCAAAGCCAACTATAAAACTGGTAACTTTCCATCATCTTGAGTCGCTAACAATATGAAAAACAATACAGTGTTTGTGGGATTATTATATTAAAAGCTACAGATTTGTGGTTTATTACGTTTGCAGGCTGTTATTATGTTAGCGGGTGTTACAGACCCCCACTAATTGTCATGGCTTATTCATTCCTGCCCTGTCAGCACACCTGTTAACTACCAGTTTCGAATACTAGAGCAGTTTTTTCGGAAATTCAGGGAATCACTGGGAGCTGGAAACTGGCTTGGGGAATACAATGTATTTTTATTTTCTGTTCCGAGTTCTGCTTTTCAGCAGTCTAATTAAAGTGCACACACACACACACACACACACACACACACACACACACAGTCTTGATACTCTCTATCTCTTAGCACATGTTTCTCTCTCTCTCTCTCTCTTCAGCCAAAACAAAAGAACACCAATAAATATTTATGATAATGAGCCATAGGTGGAAAGCATTACATGTGACCCGCCAGATACCGGCCTCTATACTGTATGTCTGCGGGCCACACTTGAACATGTCTCACTTTCACATTCTCCATCCGGCCTGGAGCAGACACTTGATGGCATTGTATTTGGTCTCTCTCAAAGACAGCTTTTGACTGATGGTGTGTAAAAGACTGGGCGTCTCGTCCCCTCAACCATCTGGGACAAAATGTCCCACTGACCAACGAGTCTGAACTGCAAAAGAGAGAACAGACAGGTGAATGCAACAATGTTATAATAATAATAATAATAATAATAATAATAATAATAATAATAATAATGAAATAAAACTCCCTGCTTTTACCGGTTTAAAAGCCCATCGGCACAGCTCAATACAATGGACCGGATCTGCTGCTCTATTTCAGCATGGGAGGTCAGCAGCCAGTGTTGTCTTTCCAAAAATTTGGAAATTAAGATACGATATTTCTACAAACCCAAGCAACCTGAACTGAATTGCCACTGTTAGTGTATTCTGAACAGTGTGGGAAAAGGCTGTTTTGTTGTTTTTGTTGTTGTCAAGGCAATCTACCAGTATCCCTCAGTCAGATCCAGTGTCAAATAAAGATGAGCCAAGTCTTACCAAGCAAGAAGTTCTTCAATAGGGTGCATTGACTTTTCCATAGTTCACAGAGAGCCAAGATCACTGGGCTGCTCCAATCACTGAGGGACTGCCTGATTAACCCCATGTTGAGCATTCCCAGACCACAGTTTTTCGGGTTCAAGCAATCGCTAATAGAGAAGCACGTTGAGGTAGGAGTCTCAGTGTGATGCTCTATGAGGATAGTACCCCGGGTTAGATGTAAAAACACATGAAAGCTCTCACTGATGGTAAGCATCAGTCATTTATTGGGGTGAAGGCTTTTTAGAATTACCTCCTGTACTAGCTCTGGCTTCTTGGGAACTACTCTCACAAAAGACACAGATACTGCCTCTCTCCGTGGTTTCAGGAGATTGTGTGGTAAACCTTTAGTGAATTGCCTCTATCTCTTCTTCAGACCTCATAGTCAACAGCTCTGCCCAAATTTGGGAAGTATCGTTCTTTCTCACTTGGCCTAAGGTGTGCCTCAGGGTCCCTGTACAAGAACTTGCTACAGCAGCACCACGTTGACAACTACCTCAATATCTTCTGCAAGGATTTCACTGACGGAAGCTAATGACTCCAGGCATCAAGAAGCTAGGTGCCAGGGGCCTTAACACAGGCCATTGAAGAATTCAGCAACAGGTGCTTAAAGCTGGTATTATCAGGGGGCCAATGCCTGGTCGAGACCCATTGTGGTTGGGCCCAAACTCAATCGGCTGCTCTTCGTTTATATTGACTTCAGGATATTAAACCAGATCTTGTTGTGCAAATGCTGACAAAAAGCCCAAGTCTTTAGCACATCCCACAGCCACTGGCAGTTCTCTTTCTTTCTCCCCACTTGAGGCATTTGTGACCTTCCAATGGCTCAAGGACATCATCCATTGTACCCACCGCAGGTTTGCTACCTGCAAAACAAAAGTGATGAGCCAATATTATATATTACATACATATTATGTCAGTGAGGTCCTAGGAACCCAGTGAGGCACTAGAAACCCAGTCACACACCCACAATCCCCCCCCCCCCCCCCGAAAATTTTTTTTATATATAATATAATAGAGGATATTAAATTGGTGGAAGGCTCAGTTACAGGTGAGAGAGAAAAACATGGCAACGTGGACACACTTTCGGCAATAAGCTCAGAGCTGAAGGGGCCATTATGATGGCAACCCGTTCGGATGTAGAAATTTCCCATGTCTAATCACACAACTGCCCCTGAGGTGCTGAAGGGACAGCACAACTTCAGCACCACCAAGATTTTAAAACGAGGAAATGTAGCATGGCTGGCATGCAACAATCACGGCCGCTCCTTATACTCCTGGACTAGAGTGCTCTGTAAAGGAGCCAGGGTCACGCCGCTGAGTAATCACATAGCCTGTAATGCTCTCACTAATTCCTTTTATTTTCTTTCACACTTACGGCACTGACTCTCCCCCACGGAAGCCAACAGCAACCTTGTACCATCACACTGGAGCATTTCACCCTCAACACAGTGCAGCCCCGGCCGTCCTCACAACTAGGGCTTTCAATCTGGAGCTACAGTTAGAGTACAAACATGCTGTATTATCACACATATATTTCTATTTTGATAAGAGTGATCTCCTACAGAATTGAAGACAAGGAATGTCTGGTCAGTACCACCAGACATGCCCACTACCATTATCAATACATGTTATTTGTTCTCTGCCTGCAGCGGCACTCTTTCTTTCTGACACCCTGCAATACTATTCAGACTTTACAAGCTGTTTGTTTTTTATTAAAAGAACCCACTTCCCCCAAGGCATCTAGTGTGCTATAGTGATTAAACAAAAAAATAGAAAAATACTACATTTAGGACAAATTATTAAAGTAATTTAATTCTAATGTGATCATCAAATCTTTGCCTTCCTCTAAATATGCAGAATCCCCTTCTTTATAAAAAAGTTTGGATGTCTACTGAAATAAATTACTACTGTCCCTCTGAAGAAGGTTTCAGAACCTGCTTCAGAAACACTTCTCATGTGTTGTTTTAGTTCCTTGCAAAGCTACCTCAAAGAAAAAAATTTTACACTTCAGGTCAAAAAATTTGTAATAGATTAAATATGGAAGCAGATCAGGATACCTGCCATTGACATATTGTTTTCGAATTCAAATCAAATTCAAATTTTATTTGTCACATACTGTACACAGTCATACACAGTACGATATGCAGTGAAATGCTTAGACAACTGCCCTGACCTTAAAAAAAAGACTATTAATAGGAATAATATAAAAAGTTACTTATCTAAGAAAGAATATCTATAGGAAATACTGTAAATATTAAAACAAAAGTAAATTTGAGAAATATATATAAGTAAATTTAACTAAGAAGAACAAATTTAACTAAGAAAGAATCAAATAAAATATAAAATATCTGTATAATACAAAATACAAAATATACACTATAGGAAGATATAAGAAAAATAAAAATTCCAAAAAAAAGTTTTAAAAAGTTAACAACCTTAAGCAATGTTAACTTTATGGAAAATCCCAGCACTAGTGTGTTGCACCTGCATGGGTGGATGTGAGACCCATAATGGAAATTTAGAACTGAATTTAGAACTGCATAGGGGGTTATGGTGACCATTTATGTTTTGTCTTTCAAAAAAAGAAATACAGCTTTGGCAATTTCTTCTTTTCCCTTTTCTTTGAAAACACGTTTTCAGGCATCAGGTGATTTGCACATTTTCTGTGATTTTCTGGTGAAAAAGCAATATTCACTTGGAATGGAGCAGAAACGAGCATGTTTAATAAACACCATTTATGGCACTGATCATCATAACATCATAACACACAGCATCGTCCCTGAATAATGTGCAGTATTTTACTTATCTCCTGTCTGAATGAAAAAACTTAAGTATATAACAAATAAAAAACACGATTATGCTAAAAGTTGATCAGTTAGGAGAGAAAAGTTGATAGGAGAGAATAAACCAACACCCCGGTCAACTTTCGCTGACACGCCCATTTCTCTGGAATAGGTTCGATCTAGATTCATCAGACCACATGACCTCTCTCCCATTGCTCCAAAGATTCATCTTTATGTTCTCTATCAAACTGAAGCCTTTTTTCAATTCATTAACAACTAGATTTATTATGCTTAAACAGCTGCTTAGTCACGATCCTGTAAGTTCTTGTCGCATTGTGCATGTAGAAATATCATTATCTTATCTCTATTAAACATAGCTCTGATTTCTACTGTTGAATTTTTTCAATACATCTTCACCAAGACTTTAAGTGATCTTTGATCAAGGACATTCTTTTTTTTTTTTTTTTTTTTTTTACTTCCCCTGAGCGTGACAGTTTTCTGCTTTATCCTGTCAGGTTTTAATAATGTGTTGGACTTCCAATTCCAGTACTTTTAATAATTTCTTTTCTTGATGCAGACCAATAATTTGACTTTTCTGTAAATGTTTTGTGTGCAACAAAACTCAAAACCTGGCAGTGTGACTCAAAAACACAAAGCATGAATTTGCTATATCTGTTTTAATTAAAATTCAACCAATGTATTATTGAATATTCCCTGCCATAAACACAATTGTAGATTGATTTATTAGTCTTCACAAAGCTGTGGTACATGGATTTATAGCATTTTGCATTATAATAATAATTTTTTTTTTTTTTTACTTTTTATATAACCTGAAATTTGTATATATTAGCTTTGAATTTGTGATTATTCTCTAGCAATTTTACATTCTTTTTTTGTTGTTGTTAAAAAAAAAAAAAAAAAAAACAATGTCGTGATTGTCAGCTACATCACAGTAGCATGAGTCTTGCACTGGATCTCCTTTGGCATGCTTGTCCTTGCTAATGATAGATATGGCAGGCATCTCAGCGCATCACATCACCATGGACATGGCACCCCGTTAGGAATCAGGGATCAGTGTGGGATATCCCCCTTGTCCTGGAGTACCATAAGCCCTGGTGATAATAACTGCACAAACACTGGATGGTGATAAGACCCTGGAGTAACCTTGTGGTTGAATCAATGATCCCTGCCAAAGGTCATTCTTCCTAATTATATGAATCATTCAAACTGACCCTTGCAGCATTCAATAAACAATGCTTCACTTAACAATTCACATAACAGCTGTCACATAAGGAAAACACGCAGGGCTCTCTTGTCTCAGCAGAGGCCCACTAGATGTTTCATTATTTCTGCCTAGAGACCAGACTGGATGCTCAGCCCTTACCATGCATTATTCCCTCTGGGTATTCAGGTAATCCTCACTGGGGTTATCATGAGGTCATATAGCCACAGTTGCCTAGATAGCATTATTTGTCCAGTTTGGACAAGGTTGCATTGTCTGCTCTACAAATAAACCCAATGTACAAATATGAAAGCACATCTAACCATATACACTGCGTTATATAATCTGAAATGCTTTGTATTATTTAAAAGTTTTTTTAAAACCTTGTGTCAGCAGTGCATATATCACCAGCTGCAAAACAGATCTGGAAATATTGCACTGTTATAAAGTCTGCTCAGATGCTAAGTTCTCTAAAAAACATTCTCACTGATGTGCTGCCTGTATATCATTTAATTGTGTGTTGTTGTTTTTTTTTTTTTTAATAATCAGCTGTTTTTTTTTAAAGAGTTGTATATTTTTTGAAACACAACTTGCAACTCCAGTAATTGATTCATATGGGATTTGAGACCTGACTTGACTGCAGGCATACAAGCATACACAAACGACACACTAATTCTTAATAATTATATTCATTTTGATATTATATTTAGTGTTATCTATGGCTTTCAGGCTTTCAGACTTTCAGGGGATTTCAAGGGATTTGCAACTAATTATTAAAAAATTACATTTAACGTATAACATAAACTTACCGAGGTCATACTGAATATAATTCTATAATATTAATAAATAATTATCCCATCCACTGGATGTAGGGCCAGTCGCATTCCTTGATGAAATGGGAGGGTTGAATCAGAAAGGGTATCTGCCGTAAAACCTGTGCCAAGTTGTGTGTGGATCAGATGATCCTCCGGGATGACAGGAGCAGCCAAAAGACCCGGCAAAACAATCGATAATTATGAAGCAGATTTGAAACATAAATACATGCAGTGTTACATAAAAGTAAGAATTAAACTTGCCCCATCTCTTCATATTTGCCAAGAAATTGATGCCCATCCTCGCAACAGTGTCCACAGAGTAAAGGAGAGGAGATGATCAAACCTGACCTGATTTTAACAAAGAAAATATGATATGATGAGGAAGTGATAGAGGAGAAGAGAATTATTTTACTGCCTAAGGAGTGGAGATGGAGTGCGCTTGAACAGATTATTAAGAAATAGATGCGCAGAGCTGCAGCAACTATAGAGGCATGAAGTTGATCAGCCACTCCATGAAGTTATGGGAAAGAGTAAGTAGGGTGAAAGCTAGACCAGGAGGAAAAGTGATGCTCACTAAACAGCAATATGGTTTCATGCCAGGAAAGAGGCCTACAGGTTTGATGTTTGCTGTTTGTGCTTTACTTTGCATGTTGATGGAGAAGTTTGGAGAAGCAAAGAAGGAATTGGACTGCATATCTCGAGAAAAAGTATGGCAGGGTGACAAGAGAGGTATTGTGGTATTGTATGAGGAAGTATGTGTGGGTGGTGCAGGATATGTATAAGAACGGTGTTACAACAGTGAGTGGTGCATTGGTCCAAGGTGGAGCTGGGGTTGCATCAAGGATCAGCTTTTTCTTGTTTGCAGTGGTGATGGACACATCAATGGACAAGATCAGCAGGACTCCCCATGGACTATGTTTAGATGCCCCGTGTTTAGGGAGCAGGTGGAGGTATGCACTAGAGAGAAGCGGAATGAAAGTCAGCAGGGGCACAGGCAGGGTGGAGTAGATGGAGAAGAGTGGCAGGAGTGATTTATTTATACAAAATGAAAGTGAGACCAGATATGGTCTGGAGATTTGGAGGCAATGGAAGTGACAAAAAGAGCCGGAGGCGGCTCAGTCGAAGAAGCTGAAATATTCATTAGGGTTGATGAGGATAGGCGTAATTAATCATTATTATATAAGAAAAACAGCAGGATGGTTTAGAGATAAAATGATGATTTGAGACTGAGATGGTTTGGTTATACAGAGGAGGGATGGAGTGTATGTTGGGAGAAGAATGCTGAGGATGGCACTGCCACAAAGGAGGAAAAGAGGAAGGCCAAAGAGGACGTTTATGTATGTAGTGAGAGACGATGTGTAGGTGGTTGGTGCGACAGAAGGAGATGCAAAGGAAAGAGTAAAATGGAAATGGGTGAACCGCTGTGGCAACCCCTAAAGGGAGCACCCGAAAGAGGAGTAGTGAATCCGCTATTTTGAAATAATTAATATTCTATAATGGTTATATAAACACTTTAACACTTAGAACATTGTTGTAACAAAATGATCATTTAGTTCTCAAATTTTAAGAACTGGAAGTGTGTGATTTAAATGGATTTTTTAATGGATGAAGAAATTAAATATACTCAGTGTGAGCTGCAAGTCACCAGGGTGTCTAGCAAAAAATTACAATACTGAAATGAAACTGAATTGAATATGCTTTTAAATGATTTTACATAGCTGTCATTATGTTTTTTTCTGATTCATTTAGACACAGCAATATGAAGAGGAGAAAAGGACACTCAGGCAAGAGCTCATCGTACTCAATAATCATTTAACGGAGGCTAAAGTCACTATTAAAAAACTAAGGGAAGACAACGTAAGTAATTCATTATAATTAGTCAAATTATTACTTGGTGTAATAAAACTGGTTCAGATGCAGTTTTCACTGCAATAAAACAGCATTAAACATCAACATCTTTCTTTAGGCACCATGAAGCAACTTTGCCTTGTACATCAACCATCAGTGGTCTGTCGATCTTACCCAGAACAATCTCAGAGATAATAGTGAATCTGGCTTCGTGGTTTTTCCACCATTACTGTGTGCAATGGCTCCATACCACTACAGTAGTTCTGCAAAGCTTTCAAAAAGCAAATCCCATCATTCTCCTGTCCATTCTTTATAAGTCGCGCAATTCTTAAGACCCAGCATGGGGGAAGACCCCGTATGCTTCCTATGTTCCTATTCCGTATGCTTCCTATGTCATATCAGGACCACACTCCCCACTGGTGTTCTACAAGGTTCTCTGCTGGGTCCTCATCTGTTTTCCCTATATACATGCTCTCTCTAGTTGAAGTCATATCCTCACATGCGTGTTCATACCAATTCTACGCTGATGACACTCAATTCTTTCTTTTATACTCTCAGACATTTCTGATTCCGCACCGATCTCAGAATAACTGACAGACATCCCCTCAGCTCGAACGAGGCACTGCACATCCCCAGACGTGCTTCCCCATGTCAACATTTTTAAATCTTCCTATATAACTTCCTATATAGTTTGTCACTGCACCCAACCTTGAGGTAATCCTGGTCAAGTAACTGCCCTTTTTGTCATACATCACTAAACTGATAGACTCATCAATCAAACAAACAATTAGACAGCAATCAAACAGCTGGCAGCACTGTAGAGGTTTCACCTTTATGAAATTGTGTGACTTGGCCATTTCTATATATAGAGGCCACTCAAGTGCTTGTTCTGTCTCTTGTCATTTTGAGATTGCAACTTAATCCCAGCAGCATCTTTTATCGTATCTTCTATTTTATTTATCTTATATTGTAGTATTGAGTAATAGTTCTCCAGGCTTCCAGAAGGACTTTTTTTTGTCTCTCATTATGTTGAGTCCAGTGTTTGTGGTTCTTCAGCCACACTTAACCAACAATAAATCATTCAAGCATAAAAACATTTAACTTAAGGCATGAACCAGTGAGAAACAGGTGCAGATGATGACAGATGATTAGTATACTGCTGATGCTGAATGCTGAGTGGTTGGAACAGAGAAGAAGGGAAATGACCCAGTCCTGTATTATTGATACAGACTACAGTACAAAAGCGTATGTTGCTAAGGGATGGAAGTGTCTGATAATTGCCATGACTGTGCATTTAAATTGATGAAATTTGCACCAGAGTGCATCAGAAACAGATTGATTGGCCATATAAACAGCAAAGGTCATTTAATTAGATAAAAATGAGTTGGCTTCTGCATGAGACCATGGAATGACCAGGGCTTTTTTTTTTTTTTTTTAACTAATTTATTCATGGTCACACTTCACTTTATTACCGTATGTCTAGACTGATCTTTGTCTTAAGCCACCCTTTGAAAAGAAATGCAGCCCACTCTCACTCTAAATAAATACCAAGGGGATTGACAGAAAGTAGAGTGTATGAGATAGTGATAATTGTCTGGAGGGCAGCGTAAGAAAGATTGAGTTCAGGGGCTGGATATCTTGAGTACCTGGGGTGAATAAGACGTTAAGTGACTTAACATTTAAGGGATGGATTCGGTTCAGAGGCTGATAACATTAAATTCTGTAAAGAATGTTAGTCTACTGTATGTGATGGAGTGATCTACATCTACATCTAGGCATTTTGGCAGACGCTCTTATCCAGAGCGACTTACATATATATATATATATATTTTTTTTTTTTTATCTCATTACATCTGAGCAATTGAGGGTTAACAGTGGCAACTTGGTGGTTGTGAGGTTTGAACCTGGGATCTTCTGAACCATAGTCCAATGCCTTAACCACTGAGCTACCCCTGCGAGTGATGTACAGTTTAACTTGACTGGAACGGTACAAAATAAAAATAGGTATATAACGATAGCACAAAGTTCATGGTATCTGTTTTTACTGTAGATTTTTACATTTTTTTTTTACAAGAATGACATTAAATGAGATGCATTCTGCTCTGTGAATGCATTCCAGTGAATAAAACTCATATGACCTCACATATTAAACCATGCTACGGCATTTTAAACAAGCTGGTCCCTCTTAAATCTGCAGAAAGTTAGAGTGCTTTTAAATTGAAAGTGTTTAGGCTGGTCTGGAATCTTTTCCTTCAAAATATATATGCTGCCCAGTTTCTACAGTGTGTTCAATAAATTTAAAAACGAATTGCTGAGATGCATATCAAGATCATAAAGAATTTCGAGATACGTTGAATATAGTTAGAAGGCGGAGAATCTTTGTAAAATCTTAATTCACTGGGTGAAGTGACAGAGGATCTCCAGTCTCACGCTATCCAGAAAAAAAAGAAAAAGAAAAATGAGGTAAGATAACATTTTGCCTAATATGTTTTTGTATTCCATAGACCAGGCGTCTTGTTAAAGTAAAGGTTCAGGTAAGGATTGTGTCATTGCATCTAGCTACAAATCTAGCAGTTAACAATCTATATTAAAATGAATTGGCTGTAAGAGTATATTTATGGCATTTTAACTTGACATAGTTATGGTTTGCTATCTCAAATTAAATAGCGAAATATTTGAATTCCCCTTTTTGAACAAGCATACAGTAGTTATCACTTATAAATGCTTAGATAGCATGCTAGGAAGTGAACATATCAGGTCTTTCAGCGTGAAGGCAGCCTTATTCAGCCTTTAATGTTCTTTCCCTTTAAAAGAGGAGCAGAATCTTGTGAAGATGATCATCAGAAGATAAGAATTCAGTGAAGCAGAGAAATCTGCTCAAGTACAGATTTTTGACTACTACATCTAAAATGGTTTTTAGGTTTTACTGTAGGTTATTTTATCTATATAAGTCCTTTTGACCTAAATAAAAACATTGATAGTCATTAGAACACGGTTTAACACTTTGCGACAGAACGAGCCAATAAGAGCGCTACAGAAAAGGAAGGAGAGGTGGGTTTACGCCCCAGGGTAAAATTCAGTATGTACTATTGTTGGTCTGTCTTGCTAAATTATTATTATTATTATTATTATTATTATTATCATTGTTGTTGTTGTTGTTGTTGAAAACTTACAGTAGACAAATTATCTACTTTTATATGCCATTTGGATATTATTTATATTTATTTTGTTTATTGTGTGCTATACATTACTTTTGTCCAGGTCCTGATTAAGCTAGGTCACAGCTCAGGTCCTTTCCCTTTTCTGATGCTTACTGCACCTTGCATTGGTCTATGCCTTTAGTAGAAAAGTTGTTATTATGCTAGAAATAAACTATCGACTGCAGTATAAAAAGAACCGGACAAACCCTCCGTGGGGGGAAAGAAGCGGGTGTGAAGCTCAGCTCCGGACTCCGCCCGAACTCCAGTTACTCCAGAAATAGGCAAATGGGCAAAACAAACAGAGCCTGGCCTTTGGTTCGTAAGCCAGCTAATTGCAGTTACTGTACTCAGTTGCTGTACTAATGCATTTGTTCAAACTCCACACCATCCCGTGTCAGCTCCAACATCTCGTAGTGAGTTAACGATTCCAGTTAGGTATTTTGCTAAAGTAATGCGTAGCAGACAGCTGGCAATGCAGCTGATGCATACATTTATGACTTAATATCATTTTAAATAAAGAGTTACATAAATATGAATCCTTCTGTACAAGAAATCTAGCTGTGGAGACCAAAACCTTTTTTTTTTTTTTTTGTACCAGGCTGTTTATTTCTGTTGTAATGTTTAAGGCATTTTAACATTTTAACTCACTTAATTGTAGAACTGACTCACATTTGTAGCCTAGTGGTTTTTCGATGACCTGCAGGTTTTGGCACTTCTGTGTTGGCTTTATTTTTCAGAAAATTAACTGAACGATGAAAGCATGCTACTGAAAAAGAGAGAACGCAGAAATATAGCTTTTGGGGGGGTAATGTGCCTGTAATGATCCTCAACTTTGTATTCACCACAAGCTCTCTCTGTCTCTCCCTCTGTCCTCATCTACATCTTTCTCATATGCAGAGAGCATAATATAACACAATGTAAGTGGTTTCTTCTCTGGCGTCTTGTGGCTTTGGTCCTGACCTCCAGTTCAGCTCTGCACTGCTTCAGTTTTTAAATATTGATTCATTTGAATGTATTCCATGAATGACTCTTAAGCTACTTTAATAAAAATGTACAGAAGTACTTGGGACCTGCTGCGTTCTGTTTTGTTATTTTTTACACAAAAAATACAAACTCTATAGATAATGGAACTGATGTCACAGTAATAATAAATGTGATTCAATTCCACAAATCCTAAACACCAGTGGTGAATCAGCTGGATTCCTTCTTCTACAAACGCCAAAGTCATAAAGTACCACTGCAACAGTATTTAACAGTATAAGTACCACTGTAATACGATATATGTTACGCTGTATTTATATGTGTATCTACCAGTTAGGTACAAAGTGTTGTTTATTACAGTACGAGTGTTTGCCTGTGGCTCGGTCGGTGTTTATTTCCAGTGTTTATAAGTTGTCTACACTTTGGCCTCTCGCTAGAACCATTGGTGAGACGCATGCCTTTCACACATCAGATCTCCCCTTCTCATAGTAAACACCAGGAAAACACTGCTAATGCTGAAACATCCGGACAGTTTATTGACTGAGTTTGCCAGCCCTCCTGTCACCCCAAAGGCTATCTGACATTATCAGTGGTGCCAATCAGATTCAGGTTTAAGGAATGAAGCAACTTCAGACTAAACACAAAATGTTCCTGAGTCACGGCCATTAAAACAACTTTGTGACGGTCAGGTATACAAATCATTCGTTTACGCTCATGTCAAGTCAGAGTAAACACCTGAGTAAACACCTGAGTAAACACCTGAGTAAACACCTGAGTAAACACCTGAGACGCTGCTGTCTGTTCCCGGGGTTTTTCATCTGGTTCGGACGTTCGGTTGAACACGAGGTTTCCGCCAAAAGTAATTTTACTACCTAAACAAGCGTCCGAAAATGAAAAGTGAATCAGTACAAGTGGACAGGTCTTGTCAGGGTCTTCGTGGATGAAACCATGAAGCAACAGCGTTTACCTTACACATGAAAAGTTACAAAGTATTAACATTGGAGACTCCTTCCGTAAACTCTACCAGTAAATTAGCTGTTACTGTAGAAACAGTAAAGTATTAGAATGACTGCATTAATCTAAATCTGTGTGATCCGTTCTGCCGTCATCCTTACTAACACCAACACCCACTGACCAATCAGAAGCCAGATTTCCATCCAGCGCTGTGGTATCAGTCCTCAATGCCGGAAAGCAAGGGTTTATAAATTTATGCCGCGCTTGTGTCACGTCCACAAGATTAAAAATGTCTTAACCACATGCAATGATGGTAGGGTGTTTAAAAATCTGGTGTGGCTATGATCAGTAATTAATGAAATAAACTACAGCGCAAACGGAATGAAACCAGAGTTATAGACTGCAACAATATTTCAGAAATACTTTTTTTTTTTTAGCCTCGTTATTTCTGCTCCCATCACCTTTACATGACTTTTCTCTTATTCAGGACCTTTCATATACAGAGCGATTTGTCCCCCTCCGTGTCAAGCGAATACGTATATGGACGCAAACGTCAAAAATAACCGCTACAGGACAATGTACTAGATTAGGCCTGGAATTATTTGGGTCAAGAGTAAAAACTGTAAACGGGTGTAAACCCTCGCGCTGCTCTGTGACTAGACAGAACTGCAATTTCATGAATCCAGAATTAAGCTTGTGTTTAACATTTCGCGAAAGTGCCGTTGCTAGGACACCATACTGATGTGCCGCTCTCCCACAGGACCTGTACAAGAAGGAATGCGCCGGTGCTGCTCGGCTCCTGCAGTGTGGAAAATCCCATTACAGAGCACAGAAGCAGGCCAAGGTAATTCTACTTCTTGCTCTATTTTTCACCAAACCTGAAATACAATACACAGTAAAGGCCTTCTCAATAAGGGAACGTGTCACTCCTCTGAACTCACTTGCATCGTGCCGAACTGGGGCTTTTAGGTCGCCTTAAGGCAGCAATTATAATAATCAATGAGATCAATGAGAAGACGTGTGGCCTGTGCTTCAGGCTTGGTTTCATTTCATTCCTAAAGGGAGAGTTGGTTCTTTTAATAACAGCATCAACTACAAGAGAATTGTCTTTTTTTTTTTGTTGTAATTTATTACTAAGCATATTTAAGCCAAAGTAATTAAAAGAATATTTCTTTTTCTCATTCAACAATTAGGTTTTGATTGGGAGAATACAGGATCATATGCATAATTTAAACGTAAGAAACAGCTTGTGATAAACATGCACTGATTTACCAGAAAAAAAGAAGAAAAAAAAGAGAGAGAGAAAAATTCTACAAGAATTTACAAAATTACAAATTCTGCAAGTATTTCATATTTCTATCTTTTGGTATTTCACAAGTGAAAGGGCGTGAATACTTATGGAAAGGGGATGTTTCTTTTTATCTTTTTCTTCATAACTAAACACCTGCTTTTACTTTGTACTGTGTAAAATTGGAAGGAAAAAAAGGATTGAAATGAATTTTAATGCGAGTGTGAGACACGAAAATGTTGATTTTTCCATCTGCACTGTTTTTGATTATTACTATATTTTTCGCTCTAACATTCTATGTGCTTCTCTCAGGTCCCACCTGACTTTCAAGAGCAGGCGAGTTCTCTCATGGAGAGTCTCGGGCATGGGAGGAGCAAGGGCCAGTGCCACTCACCCTATTCTGATGCTGCTTCAACAATCATTGCCAAAGTACCGGAGAACCCTGTGCCAGGTAGTACCTGCCCAGTCACACGCTCACCTAGCCCACAGCCTCAAGACCTGGACTTTCTGTCAAACAACGAAATGAACAGTGTTGATACTCTCCAACATCATGTTGTATACAAATCTTCTGACCTGTTCTGCAGTGACACAGCACTATATTGTCCCATGGATAAAAGACGACAGAATAGCTGGCAAGGGCGTCGGAAGAGTGCGGACCTCCATGGCAGGAACTCTAAAGCTAGCAACTTGGAGGATTACAACTTCCACGATCAGTTCTCCCAGGACGACATCGCTCTCCGTGAATTCGCCGAAGGGTCCACACCAGCATCCAGCCCTTACTCCAGCTTCAGCGTGGCTTCAGATGAGAAGGGCCCTGCTCCCAGCAGCACCATTTCCTCCTCTCACCTGGCTCTATACATGGACTGGCGGGACGGTGATTACGAGTGTAAGAGCACATACGACGAGGACGCTTCCAGGTCTCCCAAGTCGCACAGTTTCCAACACTTGACCTCCAGCCCTCAAAAGGGCAACTCCCCAGTGTATATGCAAACAGCATCCTGCTACAGCGAGCCATACCATTCACTGCAGCTCACATCCTCCCACAGCATGGGCTCCTCAGGAGTGCCAGGACAGAAGGACAGCTGCAACAGCATCGATATTCCTGAGGAGGAGCTGTTGGGCCGATGGCGGCATCTAAGTGTGGAGGACATCAATACCTTTTCATATCGCAATCCTGGTCGTGTTTCACCTTACAGCTTCTCCGAGCAACATTTTGCAATGGGGCCTTCCAAGGTCAAACTAGGACCGCTGTACAGCAGTGTCCAGGAAAGAGACAATAACCTACACGCAGGTATGCCATACAGGTATTCCTGCTTCTCCCCTTCGCCTGGCTCCGGCTTGGTACAAAGCCCCAAGCATAGTCTGGACGTGTGTACAACTGAAAAAGGGCCAACGTACCAGTCACATACCAGCATCCCGGAGTCCAAGAGTAGCCAGTTCCTTGGTGGAATCTCAAAAGACAATGAAAGCACCATGGGAAATGTGAACGAAGAATATGTAGATGTAAGCCCAACCGAGTCCTTACACCAAACTTCGCTGGAGGCGTCTAGTGTGCGGCACTACCAGCTTCAAAGCCCAGGGCCGCACAGGACGACTGCGCCACAGCACCAAAAATTCACAAGCACAGGACTGAGTAGAAAGGACAGTCTCACCAAAGCTCAACTCTATGGAACACTGCTTAACTGAGTTATTTATCTAGAATTTAACCTTCACCACTGACTCACCTTGCTGCATTATGAAAACAAAAAATAGCTTTAGGGAGCCGTACATGGTGGGCTTTAAGAGTGAAGGAAGGACAGATGGGCAGCGTTAACATTTGAAATACCTCATGCCAAAGTCATCATACTAGTAAGGACCTGATCTTCGAGTTGATTCCCAGCGATCCCACGCGCATTTGCTGTAGCCAAGCTACTTGCGTATATATATTGCAAGCAATCGTTTTGTTATAAAAGTTACAAAAACCCTGATAAACTGCATCACATCTGAAACTGTGGAGCAACAACAACAACAACAAAACAAAAAAATGTGGGGAAAAGGGCTTTACCTAAACCTAGGATAAAGGCCTCTGCTTTAAAAGCATGTCTTAAAATATTTGCATGGAGCGTTCTTTTAATGCTTTTGTAATTTACATGTTTTCTGTGAAGTTTTGTGTTTTGTTCCTTAAACTGGCACACTGGTCTATGACATCCTTATTAATCCTAATGGAACATACGTTAAACCATTAAAGACTGTTTACAAGACACAGTTCATACAACTGTATATTCACTGTTTATCTGTATGTGTAGTGCAAAAATGCCAGAAAAATAATAATATGTAAGGGCTTTTGCTTTATGTCTTCTCATTTATTACAGGCTATTATTATGATTATGATTATTATTATTATTATTATTACAAATGTTATTACTAACGTTTGTTGTATTTGGATTGATCTACTATAAATGAATAGTAGTAGACAGCATGAGCTTTTGTTTACTTGACCTTACTACGCAAAGTAAAAACTTACCTTGTGGAAAAGAAATACAAAACCTTAGCATGAGCTGATGAGCCCAGTGGTGTAGTGATTAGTGATGACGGACAGTGATGACTGGCACTGTGGCCTCGTACCTCCAGGGTCTGTGTACGGTATGTACGTTCTTCTCTGAGTTTCCTCTGGGTACTCTGGTTTCCTCCCACAGTCCAAATACATGCAGGTGAACTAATTGGCATTTCCAAATCGCCCCGTAGTGTGTGTGTGTGTGTGTGTGTGTGTGTGTGTGTGTGTGTGTGTGTGCCTGTCCAGGTGTACCCCGCCTAGTGCCCAGAGTCTCCAGACCCCTGCAACCCTGTACAGGATAAGCGGTATAGAAGATGAATAAATGAATGAATGAATGAATGAATGATGTACTGTAAAAGTCTCAAACTGATGATAGCTACAGTAGATGTTGTTGTTCTTTTGGCTGATCACCACCACGGACCTACTGATCCACACAACAATTTGGCACAGATTTTATGCCGGATGCTCTTCCTGACACTACAGTATATCTTACTAAGGTATAATAATAATAATAATAATAATAATAATAGCCCATGAATAAACTCAACAACCAAACGTTTGTGATCACCTGACCATCACATCCAAAGCTCTGCCTTCCCCAAAACTGTATAGGATGTCCTTCCACCCTCTGTACAAGGAAGATAATGCCACTGTGTGCCAAGGTTGTAGTAACAGTATGTGAGTGACCTTCACACAACCCTGACCTCAAGCAGGTGATTCATTCATTCATCGTCTATACAGAGGGCCTGAAGCCTATCTCAAGAGACTTGGGGCACATGGCGGGGTACACCCTAGACAGGGTGCCAAGCCATTGCAGGGTATAAACACACACACACACACACACACACACTACAGGTAATTTTGGGAACGCCAATTAGCCTGCTCTGCACCAAGCAATCAATCGAACCCTTGACCCTGGAGGTGCGAGGTCACAATGCTAACCGCTATGTCGCCGTGCCGCCAGCACACTAAACACCTTTGGGAAAACCCTGGAACACTGACTAGACCCTTAACCTCACTAGCCTCATTTTTTGTGGATAAACGAGCACAAATCCCCTCTAACACTTTTAAAAGGCACTGAAAAGTGGAGATTGTTGTAACTGCAAATGCAGGATATGATCAGGAAGTTCAAAAAGCACATATACAGTAGGTGTGATGGTCAGGTCTCACTGGCACATTCTGGTTAATATTTACAAATTGTGCACAAAATGTGACAATAAACCCATTACCTATAACTTAACATTTTTAATTTGCTTTAGCTGTTTTGCTTTTTGCATTCACCACTTAATGGCCTGTGATTTTCTAGCTTGATATTGCTTATTGTTTATAACTGTAATCACATCCAGCGCTCAATGTTTTATAGATGAGCATTGAGTGCTGGACTATTGGGATTTACCAATACATGATGCTTAACACACTACAGTATATCTCTAAATCAATAACCTAGTTAAAGAGTTAATTCAGTAAGGACGGTTATGTACGATCCTATCAAATCCAGCCATGTTTCTATCCGTCCAAGCTGCATTTAATCCTTGTGAAGTTCTGACTCTCAGGAACTTTCTGGTCCATCCCATATCGGATGGTTTCCTGAATCATGTGTTTAGGGGCATTAAAGCATTTAACCCATGCAGTGTTTCAGTGCCTGCTCGATTTTCATGAACATGAGACAAAACTTGGAAAGTGATCATTTTTGGAAGGTTTGGTTCTGACCCGAGGAAATGCCTCGGAGAGCCCTCGCCTTACAATAAGCAGGAATAAGAGGGGTAGAATGTATCGAGTTGAGTCTTGGAGTAAAGCAAACCATTTAAAGTCGTATACTGAAGGGTTTATCACAGAGTAATAAGAATAAAATGTGGGGCCTCCTAATATAAGGTGAGATGAGATGAGGAGGGATGAGACGAGTCTTTATTAATCCTGAGGGAATCTGCAGTTCTGCAGCAGCACAGAATAACACAGTGAGACATTAAACAGCGGTGAAGCTAAAAGAGACACAAGTTCCCAAAAATACAGTACAGTATAACAAATATATATATATATATATATATACAAGGTTGGGTACAACTTGGGTGTGGTGCCAATCCAGTACAGCGCAAACAATCACACATACATACATACACACACACACACACACACACACACACACACACACACACACACACACACAGTATAGGGAATTTGAAAATGATAATAAGAATAATCTGCAGGTTTCTAGACTGTGAGAGGAAACCAGAGAACCTGGAGGAAACCCACCAAGCACAAGGAGAACATGCAAACCACACACACACACACACACACACACACACACAGACCTCGAGGAGGGAATCGACCCTCGACCCTCAGCTTGGACTGAAGCACAAACACAGAGGAAAGGAGAGAGTCGACTCTGTTTCCTGAGAAGACTCGGGTCCTCGGGTGTTTGCGGGTCACTTCTCAATGTGTTTAATCAGTCTGTTGTGCTGCTCGTGCTGTGAGTGTGGGAGAAGCCAATAGGCTTAATAAGCTGCTCAGGAACTTGGTCTTGGTCATGCGAATCAGTCTCGACTCACTAGAGACTAGAGTCATCAAACACAGGATACGAAACACAGACCATACTGACACCACAACACTATCTCGCCCTCTCGCACACTGTGTTATCTTTACAAAACAAAAGTCCACTTTCAGAAACAGACTGAGACAGGTTCGCTGCTCTGAGGAGCGTCATGGGAGGTGGTTTATACCCGCAGCCATTAAACTCTTTAATGAGTCCCAGTACAAACCACCGCACCGGCGCGCCACCCAGAAATGAACCAGTACACGGAATTCTGTAAGGAGGTCGTATGTCTTGAATGTGAAGACATTTCGTGTAGATATTGTTCACACTGTGTGTAAGATCGACCAGCAGCCGAGAGAATGAACGTATATTTACACGGTGACACTTCGCTCCTCATCAGGAACAAGAAGGTGGACGATACGCCGTCCCTGCCGGGACTCGTTACAGAGCCTAATGGTGCAGGTGTAAACGACCTCCCATAACGCTCCTCAGAGCACAGGACACGTCTTAATCTGTTACCGAAAGTGCACTTTTGTTTTGTACAGAAGAAAACACAGTGTGTGAGAGCCACTGTTCACAATCGTCTGTGTTTTGTGTCCTTAGTTTAACTACCGTCTCTGGTGAGTCAATACTGATTCCTATGACTGAGTCTGCTTTCTGGAGCAGCGTATTAAGCCTATTGACACACACACACACACACACACACACACACACACACACACACACACACACAGACACACAGACACACACTGGTCAAAACAGACTGATAAAACACACTGAGAAGTGACCTGCAAACACCAAAGGACCCGAGTCTTCTCAAACAGAAATAGAGTGTGTGACTCTCCTCCTGTATTTGTGCTTCAGTCTGAAACTTCTGTCATCCAAATGCAGCCACATCTACACTTGCTGTACGTAGATGACCTTCACACACGCTCACAAGTAATTAAACATACTGAGCGCTGCTAACTTAAATAATTACAATTAGTTCCGATTAATAGTCCTTGACGAGTATTTAGAACGTTTTGGTATTTATGAGTTTGTAGAAACGACACTTTTCAAGTACAACAAACTCAAAAACTGATAGTTCTGTTTACTTACAACTGGAAACATCATTACTTAAATGATGATGTAACTGATTACCTTAAATGTTTTGAGTTTTGCCAGCTTATTCGGGTTTACAGCGTGGGGGTTTGATCTTTATGAAGTCGATAACCTTCTCCTATGTTTTGGTGAGGTTCTGGTGCAGATGATTCAATTTACACAATCTATAAAGATCTCTACACTCAGTTGTGATGGAGAGACCGAGGCAGCTGGGAAGGTGAGGAGAGGAAGCTGTGGTGCAAGCTCTAACGTGTGAAGACAGTGACAATGGCTGGGGTGCGGATGTATGAGTCGACAGAAGGTGTGAAGGTGTACATGGGGGTGTGACGTCCTCTATGATGTGTGAAGACAAGGACAACGGCTCAGGAGATGTCTGACTGGAACGGTTAGGGAACTGGAATGAACTGTGACATCACTGTACGTTTCAGCTTCTTTATCAGAGCAACAGAGGAGAGAAGAGCCACACGTGACTGATGGTTTTTAAAATATGCAACACACTTCCATTTATGTTGAATTTCCGAATGAACAGAGAAGAGACGAGTATTAAGCTGGCCGTTAACATCAAGCCGAAGGTTTGCTGCGTCTGACACATGACTGTGTATGTGACGAATCAAATTTGAATTTGGTAAAAATTTTCCTCACAGTTCAAAAGTTGTTCTTAACTATTGTTCAGATAGATAAAAAGTTTAAAAACTATTGAGGCAGTGTGTGGGAAAGTGTGAAAACTAGCAAAAGGTTGTGTAACATGTACAAGTAAAATTACAAAGAAATATACATGCTTTTATCCAAAGGTGGTTTGGGATTTCTGGTTGTTTGGATTCCCAAAGCTCCCAGGTTCTCAAATGACTAATTAAATTATAAAGAAAACTCGAGATTAAAAAATAAATAAATACATTAGTCAGTCACACTTTAAGTTTTTTCATCAGCTGAGAAATTGGTGCTCAAACAAAACCGTGCCATGAATCATCACACATTTAGATGTAAATACAGTGGAACCTCGGATTGCGAGTGACTCGGTTTACGTGTTCTGCAAGACAAGCAAAGATTTTTAATCAATTTTGACTTGAAAAACGAGCATGTCTTGGTTTACGAGTGCCGAGTTTTTTGACACCGACACACACACTATCTCGCCTTTACACCCCCCTCCCCGGCTTCACAACGACACACACACTCTGCTCTACACAGAAACTCTGCTCTGTCGCGTTCCTTTTCAAAGGTAAGGTGCTGGTTCATTTGTTTGTTTTTTTTTACTTTATAGCAGTGATTCCGTTAGTCTGCGCTGATGCGAGTGTCATTAGAAAGATTTCTTTTTTTCCGTTAAAAGTGTTTCCGTTGTGTGTGTGTTTGTTGTGAAACTTAAAAAGCGAGGTGGGGGGAGGGAGGAGGAGTTTTACTGTGTAAGACGAGATGCGGGAAGGGGCTAATTCCACACACACACACACACACACACACAAATACACGCGCCTGCGCACACAAACGGAAATACTTATCAGTTGGGATTTATTTTTACTTTTTTTTTTTTCAAGTGCACGTTAATTTGTTTTATTTTTACTTTATATATTGTATTCATTTTTTTTCTGTATTTCTGTTCTAAAAAAAGTATAGAAGTAGCCTATTAATGTTTTTTTTTCCTTAGCCATTCAATGTCTGTGTGATTTTCTTTAATGGTTAAAAAGGATAACATTTCAATTCTGATTAAACCTCTGTAACCATATACTATAAAAGAATTTCTCAAAGTCTAGACTCAGGTACGGACCTGGACCACACGGCAAGTGTGGTGTGACGAACTCTGTGAAAACGTTTGTTTCATGCTTCTGATTGGCCAATATGACTTTATGGTTAGGGTTATATCTGCTCTGAACGCATGATTTTAATCTTCGTTTAAACCTCATTTGAAGAAATACTACTGTAGGTGTGGACAAAGCCCCAGGTTTGAAAAACGTTGAGTAGACATCTGCACATACTCACATAAGACGTTTATAAAACAATACAATTTTACTCACTTTTTTGTTGTTGTTAATAATACAATTCAATAGCAAAAAAAGTCCTTAAGGTTGTCAGTTCCAGATTTTGATCTCTCCTCCCCAGTCGCACGTAGCCACCACAGCAGGTATTACAGGGTGGCAGGACACACACACACACGCCTGCTGATGAGCGTGGAGTGTGCGTAAGCTCCGTGTACTCTGAAACTCGTAGAAGTGCACGGAGCCTGTAGAACTCCCCGTCACCAGTACGGTTCCATCTGAGGAGCACTCGCACCGCACTGCGTAGCCTTCCACCTACAGCGTAAACAGTTAGCGTGTTTAAAATCAGACGCAGACGAGATGAGCACAGCTGTGATTCTGTTGTTTTCATTTTAATAACTGACATTAAAAAAGAGCAGCAGGTACAGAGGGGAAAATACAGAAAGAAATGAGGTCCGGTATTAAATCGATGGTAACTCAGTGCACTTAGATCTGATGCAAGCGGAGAACTTATTAACCTTGTGTCCTTCATATCGCTTCCTCTTGTTCATCCTGTACGGCCTCTGGGACGAGAAGAGTGCGATGTAATTTCCGTTGGTCTGAGCTACGAAGGCGTCCTCGTGTGGGTGCACGGCCAGACTGGGACAGGTGTATCGCTCCTGCAAAACCAACATGAACATATATTTTGATTAATACACATCTGAGGTGTAACAGTGGTTTGTTTTATCCAGAAGAGTAACAGAAGAGATTAATCTGACACTTCATTTGTAGGATTTTCCGATTGGTGTAAAATAATTTTAATAAAAACTCTCCTAACTAACATGTGTGACACACAGCCGCTCAAAAGTTTGTACACCCCTTCTAATTCCATGTTTGCTCCTGATGTTTATTTCTTTCTACACTGTAAAACAACACTGAAGGCGTTTATTCGAAACACACAATAATCTCCTCTGAACAGTTGATATTGAGATGTATATCTGCTCCTTCTGCTCTGTAAAGCTTCATAACGGCTCTAATCTGAGGTGCTGGTTGAGGTTAATCGGTGATTTCTGAGGCTGGTGACTCTAAATGAACTTCTCCTCCTCAGCAGAGCTAAGGTTTTGGTCTCGCTTTCCCGGGAAGGTCTTCATGAGAGACAGTTTCATCATGGAGCTTGATGGGGTTTACAAACGCACTCGACACACAATACTGTTCTTGTAGGAAATGTTCCAGAACAGCCGACCTTCATGTCGTAACTGACTGTTACTGCTGTTGTTACATAATGACCTAATTCCATATTAAATCCCCAGTATTGTTGTAGAATGTAGAAAGTAAATCACTAGACAAAAACAAAAAATCTCCAAGTGATCCAAACATTTGAGCGTCAGTGTAGCTTAGCTAGCTAGCCAAAGGAGTTGCATGGTATCAGCTTCTAAAAACCATTGATTACGTTTGAAAAAAAGAGTTTAATCCACAGAGATGGTAATCCAATTTATTTTCCGGGCTTCATTTTGTTCCAGAGCTGTTGAGGCCAGACATGAGAGTTTTTAACTAGTAAGCACTTTTGGCTGCAGGGTTCAGAACCGACTTAAATGGGTCAAAATCTGGCAGCAAGAAAGAAATTGACCCTGAGATAAACATGAGATAAACAGAGAGGAAAAAACGACAAGCTGCAAGTCTGCGTCTGATCTGATCTACGACAGTACAAGCACAGTTAATGACGCACATCAGCACCGGACACGGCGTTTCAAGAGCATATATACTGTAGATCGGTTTGCTTCACACATTTGCTTTCCATTAAAAGACACATCATGTGGATCTGATCTCTGGTGTAGCGAGTGGAAGTCGGTGTAAAACCAGCGTAATTAATCCATGTAAATTGATGCAAAAACGGCGAGTGATTAATGAAGTCCAATATTCTCACTGTCGAAAAAAATAGTTGAACATTTTTCATTAGAGTTTTTGTCCACAGCACCGCACTCGAAATTAAATTGTTTCTGAGGATGAGAAAAACAACACAGTTCATTAAGATAATGTATTGTATAATGTGAAGTTTCTTACGTGGAACATCTGGTTGGAGATTTTGGCGGTGGTCACCGTGTCCCAGGCGATGAGGGTTCGATCTGCAGAGTCTCGACTGACCACGTCGGTGCTGCTCACAAACTCTTTCCCTTCACCCAGAAACAGGATGTCCAACGTCTGCTGAATCCCAGCCTTGTACACTCTGACCATCTGAACAAACGGAGACGGGAAATATCACTGCAACATCTCCATCTGCTTTAAACCGCCCTGAACACTCCCTCATAAAGAGCATTTCAAGATCATTTAGATTCTTATGGTTGTTCTCATGTGTGTTGGCCTTTTTTTTTTTTTTTTTTTTTTTAAACTGAGCTGACCTTTAAAAAACACTTTTCCCCTACTGAAAACCCTTTCTCACATTGGTGACTTGGGATCAGAAAACCTTGTTAAACAATTTATATTAACATTCCAGCGGAAGCACTTAGAGGTCTCATTTATCAACCGATAATGTGCACGCGTGCTAGTGTGAGTAAAGCAGGCACATGCACGTTTCTATGCACAGAATGTTATTTATCAATGTCATCTTGTGCATGATTATGCCTACGGAGTAGCGGGAAAGTGTAATTGAGAGTAAACTGATTATGAGGATATCGCATTCAATTAATTGTCCATCATATCAGCATAATTGGCAGAGTAATTAAAAATCATCCTGGTGCTTACAAAGTGCCGAGAGGAGGCCCTGATGAAATAAAAGGAAAGTAAACGGATCTGAAGAGCGACTGGTTGAAGATGCGACACGCAGGGAAGGTCTTTTTAAGGAGCTTCAGGAAACGTTTCATTTTCATTCATCAGGTGCAGGCTTAGTTGATCTGTGCCGCAGGGACATTTCGTCCCTTAAGACAGTCTGGTAATTTTCCAACCCGCGCACAATTTCAAATTGTGGCAACAGAAAAGGCAAAAATAATGAGTGACTTTCATGCCATCTCACGTTTCCTAAATGTAATAGGAGAAACAGAATAGAGACATGCTGTACAGTATGTAGTTATTAACTCGTGAAAGTAAACACTACTACTAAATCTTTGTATTGAATTGAATACTTTGAACATTTTAAAAATCAAACCTACCTTACAGGTTCGGGAATCCCACGCCTTGACCTCAGGACTGAACCCCCCACACAGGAACAGAGCGGGGTCCGTGGGCTGAACGGCAAGACACGTCACCTTGAATTGGTTATCCACCCGCGCAACCACCTGACCTAAAAACAGACATAATAAAATAAAGAAAATAAAACAATGCAGCTCACATAATTACTACACCAAGTCTGACTATAATATTTGTGTATAAACACGCAATCAAACTGAGAGCCAAGTAGAGAAGTGATCTACCTACTTTAGTTTATTCCCGGGAGACAGGAAACGGGTTTATAACAACAGGTGTCTGTCTGATATCTAAAACTCCAGTACTAATCATTACAAGCATGAAATATTATTGAACCGTTTACTGTAATGATTAAAAAAATCAGTTTGGAAAAAAATATGTACAGCTTAGTTATCAGTTACATTAATT
Organism: Clarias fuscus; assembly: GCA_030347435.1. Taxonomy (NCBI): domain Eukaryota; kingdom Metazoa; phylum Chordata; class Actinopteri; order Siluriformes; family Clariidae; genus Clarias; species Clarias fuscus. The sequence goes on along the minus strand of CM059216.1, from coordinate 1,071,847 downwards.
AATTGTTACTTAAATATTTGTCTGTACGGTCTATTCTAGTTGAAATAGGTGACGTTACCAAATATAAAGTCATGTAAAATTAGTCATATAACTATTTAAACTATCCAGATAAAAACAAAGGGAGGGGATTAAAACATTCTGCCTGCACGAGTAACACAGACATATTTACATCAGTCTGTCTGTTCGTGCTTTAACAGCAGCTGTGTAACGTCTGCCCGAGGTCAGCGGTTCAAACAGGTGACGCCTTGAGTGGTGCGAGCCTTTAAGGATGCTACGGTCCTTCCTGAGGCAGCAGGGAGCGTAAAGCTCCTCCAGGGACGGGAGAGGAGCGCCACAATGTTTTCCTGATGATCCTCTGGAGTGCTTTTCTTTTCCCTCCTCAAAAGGAGGGGATGCAGTGAGGGGATGCAGTGGGTCAGCACGCCCTCTATGGAGCAGAGGTAGAAGGACACCAACAGTTTCTCAGTCTAACTGTTCATCCAGAGGATCGTTGCGAGGTAACGCCGCTGCAGTGCAGGTGGTTGTGCTCCAGGTCAGGTCTTTCTTTTGGTAAACACCCAGGAACCGGAAGGCTGCCACCTACGCCCTACCCCTACCTCAGGACTGAACCCTCCCCCCTCTAAAACTGAGCCTTCGCTCACTGGTTATCTCGGCAGCGTGCTCCTCTGCACAACAAAACACACTGCATTTTTGATGGAGTTTTCAGTGACTCTATGAAATCTCCGTGCGGTATCTCTGAGAGCATGGAGACAGACGGATCACATGACTTACTCGTCTCCAAATCTGTCACACAGGTCGTGTTGTCGAAGGAGCCAGAAAGGAGGCGTCGTCCGCATGGCAGCCAGCAGGCATCTCGTACAGCCCCGGAGTGGGCGGAGTAAGCCTGAAGGCACCGCCCACTTCCTGCACCATCCCAAACCTTCAACCACAGAGAGATGATGTTAATTGTTAATATCCTTATTTAACATGTTGCTTTGATGAGATCTTGGCTTTCGAGTAATAAACAGATTGATGTTTGTCCCCAACTTTATATTAAACAGATGTTCATGTGCTGCTTCAAAAAACAGAGCTGCCTTCTGAGACATTTCATATTAGCCGTATATAGATCAGAGATGATTCTCCGGCAGAATATGTGGTATAAAACTTAATCACATACGTCATTTCTTAACTTTGAACTCTTGGAGCCAATCCTGTCAGGTGAAAATGTCATCGACTGAAGATGCTCCACTGATGGGACATACACGGGGGGGGGGGGGGGGGGGGGGTGGACTGATTGACGCTGTACTGCTACGGTCTGATTTTATCTAGCGATGTTTGTTTGTCAGATACCATCCTGAGTAACATCACAGCTGTGAACTGCTACAAATGACACGTTCGTAGAAGGCATTTCATCACCGCCTGCAACGAATAAACATATTGATCCACCCAGCCTGGTTCATGTTTTGATCTGCAAGCAATATAACTTCGACAGATCATCAGAACAGACCAGATATGAACCGAACACGCTGTACTCTGCTGTACTCACCCACAGCCAGTGATGTTATGCACCACATCTCTCATAAAAGTGACATGTTTCTTTCTTTCCTCCTAGGAATTCTCACAGCAAGAGATCGTATCGTTCCCCAGCTCTCAGTAAGACGCGGTTTGTACATGAATAAAGAGATGGCATTTCAAACAAATGAGACCAAATAAAAATTTGGGTTTGGATACCAGTAAGGTAGAACGTTTTGTCAGTACGCCGGAGCCAGGACCGGACTTCCTGCTTCATGTCTGAAACGCCGGCCTCCCAGGAACTCTTTTAACGGCTTGAACATGTGGAAATGTCTTGGAGCGAGGTCAGGACTGTACTCGCGGCCGAGTTCCTGTAGTGTGCAGGTGGTGTTGGTGAATGAGTGTGTGTACCGTTCACACAGATGGATGCGTCTCTTCTGCATGTCATCAACGTTGATTTTCAAAGATCAGGTGTGAATCATCAGCCGGGACTTTTTCTGTGGCTAAGAGTCTCATCACCGTACCGTGCACATAGTCTTCTGTAAATGTCAATCACTTTTACGCCTTCAATCTTCTGCCCATGAGACGACAAGTCCTGGTTTGACTTGAACGACGTGAATATCATCCGTCTTTTCATATTCATCTGTAAATTTCAAACTCCGATGTCTTCAGTTTATATTGAAAACAAAAAAAAAAATGTATCTTGCTGTTATTGTATGTTGCAGAGACACGGCTGTGAAAGATTCCTCGCATGTACAGTACACTAGAACACAATCACATCCCGTCTGGCCCGACTAGTCAGGTGAGATCAGACAAGTAATGCATCTCCCTGCACAGCCTCGACCCAAATCGTGCTTGACGCAGACGGAGTTGATGGATGCTGAGAGCATGGCTGGATGACTGAAACGATTGAGCGGAGTGAGCTGATGTGCTGTGAGGCATTTTCTCCAGAGTTTTCATCAAACCTGGCCTGTGCGTGTACTGTAACAGTGCTTTGGTGCAGTGGGATCTCATTGGGTTAGAGCTCTGGGTTACTGATCTGAAGGTCGGCGGTTCGAGCCCCAGCTCCACCAGGCTGGGCCGTTTGAGCGAGGCCCTTAGCCCTGTCTCCTCCAGGGGGCCCTGTATCAGGGCCACGTTGCAGCCAGCCCATATGTGAAGACCGCAGTTCACATGTAAATGAGACAAATAAAGTACAAACTGAACAGTGGAATAGTAACAGCATGCCTTAACAAATGATAAAATAAGCTTCTTTTAGGCGCTAATTCAAGCGATGTTCTTTCTTTGCTAATTCCGACTAATGATACTGAACTCGCCTAATTGAGAGTTAAATTCACATCACTGAACTTGGTACACATCTCTCCTGATATTTCACACAATGAGATTTCCTCAGTAACAGCGCAGTCATGTTTTGCTCCAGTCAATCCAGACGAACTGGAACGTCTCGCTGTGCATCATTAATCATTTTGCTCTCTGACAGAATTCTCATCCATTATTCATCATCGGAAAAGAGACTCGTTGTAGAGCAGCAGCTGGCTGATCAACGCATGCGACTGTAATTAATTAGTTATTTGTGTTCAACGAGAACAGACTTTAATACACGGCTAACCAAAGAACTTGAATAGTTAGTTCAATTTTCATTTGATACAGCATCATTAAAAAAAAAAAAAGGAGAAATGTGCATTTATGAAGGTTATGGAGGTCTTCACAGCGGTACTGTTGGCTCGGGGTTCCGGGAGAGCAGAGGTCGAATCCCAACCCATCCAACCCGGAGACTGGATGTAGGACAATAACGGTAGTGTTGCATCATTAGGGGCATAAAACCTGTGCCAAGTTAAGTGCTTTGGATGATCCGCAGTGGCAACCACTTGACGAGAACAGCCGAAACAACAACAACAACAACAACAACAACAACAACAACAAGAGAGGTTCTCATTGTAGGGGGAAATGGTTACAACGTAAAAGAATCATGATACGTAACTGAATCTATATTTTTCCCTCATACCACCTGCACCCCAGGGTTGAAAGAGCAAATCCCCAAAACTACACTCCACAATCTAATGCAGACTTTTGACGCTAGTGAACGTTTGTTTATAGTCCTGATATAAAGGACAAAAATCCATAATTACAGTAACCTGATTAGCAGCTCCTAATGACTTCACAAACATGTCAGAGATCTTGAACATCTTTATGCCTGAAGTAAAGAAGTCATTTTGAAAAGGAAACAAAACATATATCCACATGGTATGCCATGGCTGTCAAATTATTTATGTCTTCTTATTTGAAAAGTCTAATGTGAAATACAACAAAAGAGATGATTATTTCTTTCAAAAATCCAATTAAAGCCTGAGCCAAACAGGAGGCTTTGTTTATCTTCAGTCTAACGAAGCCCAGTAACTAAACCTCTCGAAAGCCAGCAGCTAGAGGAGTGAAGGCCAATTTTCTCCTGCCAGTCCTCGGCGGCGTGCGTGCCCGCGGGGATGTATTGTCAGATGTACGGCCTAACTAATGATGTGCTCTCATTTAACAAGCAGAATGCAGCTCTGAAGCTCCCTAAGAGACTCATCCATTTCTTTCCCTGAATTTCATTATCGAACGGCGCACAGCACAGACGCGGCATCGCAGGACGCAGCAGAGCTCTTATCAAGAAGGACAGGAACAAATGAGACCTCGATAGAGTCTGAGACGGAAAATAAACAGCAATGATGCGCTCACGTCTCGCGGCGCAATATATAGCAAAGATCCGTACGATCAGGAGAATTAAAACCAGCTAATACTTTAGATTAAAAAAAAGACAGTAAGTGTCTTAGAAACCCTTGCTTACTGTTTTTCACCTGCTGTCTCTATGAACCTGGTTGTCTTTAAGGTACCATAACACTCATTTACATTTTTATCATCTTCTTCATCTTCCTCATCCTGAACTAGTTCTGGCTCAAATCAAAGCCACGGAGGAACTCTGCCCTTTAGTGGAGAACAAAAGTACCGCTTTACAAACTGCAGAATCCAGAATCAGACTCTGATCGGCGCTCATTAAACTTTAAGACTTAATTATTTGTCACACAGAGACGAGAAAACAAATCGAATCTTTGATGTAATGCGATCCTTTTGTGTGGCAATTCATGTATCGCCACACCGACTCCAAACTCCTTTTTCGTTTAAACATTTTAGTAATGTACATTATGTGCATCAGATTGTAGATTGTACAGCGGTGCCTCGGCTTACGAATTATTAAACTTGTTTGAAACTACTTTGTGTCAGTGGAAAGCCAGGCAAAGAGATTTTACATGTGTTTTTGTGAAGACGCAGCACCGCGGGTCCCAAGAATGTTATCAAGTACGGGGTAGCAAGAAGAAAAGGGAGCCGCTTTCAGTTTGGGTTTTGAAGCAGCCGGTGCCGAGAGGAATCATAAATTAAGGTTAAGTGAGATTTAATGTCTACTTATTTCATATTTTACTTCATGTCTTTTCTAAATGTTTTTCAATAATATGATTATAGTGTTGGAAATTATTTGCATTTACATTATTTCTTTTGGAAAAATGCTCTTCACAATACGAGATTTCGCCGTAACAACTCGCCTCCTGAACGGATTAAACGCGCATGCTGAGGTACCGCTGTACTGGAGGTGATAAAATGTTGCAGTTCCTCTAAAAGCCTGCAGGTGGTGCAGTGAACCATTCACACATGCAGGCAGCACAGCATTCTGTGTAGTAAGAGCAAATGATTTTCCAAATGTATAATTGTTACTAAATGCAAAAAAGTATATGAATCAAGATATGCATTGATAAATTTGTGATCTGTAGAGAATCACAGTACAAGTCGAACTGGAATGCGAATATCTTGATTATCCCGAATCAGCTCTTCCTTGGTGATTCCTGTCCCTCTTGTCACCGTTTACCTCCCGGTGAAATGGTTTTTCACACCTCCAGTTAGGGACAGCTAGGATACAGCGCCCCCTGGAGCACACAGGGTTAAAGGCCTTGATCAAGAACATTGGCAGGTTGGCGACGGACCCCCGACCTTCTGATCAGTAACCCAGAACTTGAACACTTTGCCCCTGAAAAGCCTTTTACAACTGAACCCAGCCTGAAAAATCCTGACTGGGGAGTTGAGATCTCCATACATGTAGAGGACATGACCACCTCCACCCCCAACCAACCACTCGATCATGTTTTATAAGAGTGAGTTATTTTATTTCATCACTATGATCTGATATTGAGGTGACTGAATTGTTTTTGTTAACGATTATGAACAAACAAATCAGTGAACCCGTGATCATTGGAATGCTGCACTTCCTGTTTACCACGACAGACTTTGTGATGACGCACAGAACGCTGTTTAAATAAATGCAAAAGCAAACGTTACGTCCAACACGAACCTTGACTTGGTTTTTTAAAGCTTATGTAATTACACACGTTAACATCACGGTGCTTATCCTTAAACAAAATCAAAACAAACGATCAACTGCAAAGTGCTGACGTTCAGTGGTGAATACAGAACGGTCAGATAAAACCGCTTCAAAGGCCGTGTGCACACAGTGAGCGTTTCATTAAGTACTGGGAACCACAGGGCCGTTAATTTAGCACTAATCAGACTGAGCACTAATTAGTACAGTTCAGGGATGAAATGAGTAATGAGAAGAAACTGGATGAGTTGCACCGACTGCAAATGATCCTGCACCCCAGCAGCGCCTCGCGCATAAATCACACCATCTGCTCTGCTCGTTCTCTGAACACGTGCGCCGTGGGAGCGATACTAATGTCCCCTGTACAACCCGAAAAAGGCCGATCATGAATATTTACAGATGTGATTACTCAAAAAGGTCACGTGGCAGCACGGCTCCTTCTAAACCACAGGACAGGATGCAGAGTGCGTGTCAGAGTGGACCTGTCTCACTCACCCCGTCCTTCCTGAAAAGCATTGCGCGCACACACACACACACACACACACACACTCACTCCAGGAAGCCTCGTTTATAAATAAACAGCTTGTACCAATGTCTGGAGCAAGTTGACGCTGTGTATTTGATGAGGATTCAGTCTGGTGTCTGCACTCGGGATCATGTGTGACATCATCAGCAAGACAAGTCGCATTGTTCAACTTTTCATGGGACTTAGACTTATGTTTGATTTGCAAAGCATGTCTGGATTAAACAGTTTAAAAATTAGCATTTTTAATAATCAGTAATGAAGTATGAGGTAGCTAATGCAGGAACAAAGCTACATGTAAATACACACACACACACACACACACACACAAATCTAAACAAACTTGCATTTTTCTGGTATTTATGCACCATTCATAAATAAGCGGTCAGGAGGTGGAAGCGTCTCCTGGGTCCTAATGCAAATACTTTGAGAGTGATGGCAGTTGAAGAGCCTTGTTCAGGTCATAGTGAAGGAATTTCCTTGCGTGCAGGCTGACAACATCACAAGCGACCTGAAAGAAACCCTACCACCATAGTTAAACACACACAATCATTTGCATGAACATAGTCATTTCACAGCAGCATTAAAAAGGGATGCACAGGCACAAAACTGCCTACCTTCGCAAAAATCAGAGCCATGATGGGAGCTGGGTCCTGTTTTCATTAAATTTATATTGAACTTAAACCAAATGATTTTGAAACTCTACTGCAGAGCTTAATGTGGAAGCCAAAAGAGAGAAAAACATTCACAAACCGAGATATACCAAAGTCTAAATAAACTTTTCATTTCTTAAAGGTTTATAAAAGCGGAGAACCCAAGCCTGACCGGTGCGAAGGCACACTCTCACCTTGAAGGTCTTGTCCATGGAGGCCGAGAGCAGCAGGTGGCTGAGATGCGGCACCGGGCACCACCGCACCGTGTTCACCGGACCCTGATGAGCCTGAAGCTGATGCTGAACACGCCGAGGCAGCTCTCCTCTCGCGGGTTTCCTGCCGAGGAACGGCCTCACCGTCTCGGACACCTCTGAGAGACGCTGCAGGTCTGTACCCTGAAGGTCAGGTGAGGTTTGAGTGAGCTGAGCTGCTGCTGGATCAGGTGGCGAGATCACCTTCTGTCTCTTTGACACGTACGGTCTCAGTCCACCTGGAGTGACCTGGGGTCTTTTCAAACATGTAGAGGTTTGCAATAGAGTGCATGCTGACCCAGGCCACCTTGAACCTGCCGGGGTTTTATCCTCTTCTGATTCTGCCGTGCAGAGACGGGGATCTGGACTCGGCCTCTTAACGTCTAATGGAAAGCTTTGATTCTTTGCTTCTTCAGACTTCTTAGCTAAACTAACACTTTTTCCTGGAAGGGTGTCCTCTGATTCTAAACTGTCCTCACTGTCACAGTCATAATCCACTAATGCATTCATTGTGTGATGCAGTGTGAAATACAAACAGGTTGGCTAAATCTGCAGTTAGAGGAATTGCTTCTGCGTAGAGAATTCTGTCGCCATCTGCCGGTGAAGTTGTAAAATAACGCCTCAGTTACATACATAACGTTCGTGACGAACTGAGACACAGAAATCGGAAACAAATGAGATGTGATCGCTGTTAGCAGTGGAAGAATCGAGAATTATACAGATTAGTTTGTTTGGCGTTTCATTTATGTTTAAAGTGAATGTGATAATTCAAGCGTTGTGCACAGAGTCATATGTTTAAAAATGGCAAAAATCTAATTATCATTTATCACTCATTATTTATCGATTTAAGATATAAACATAAACGCTAGAGTGACTTTTACATTTTCTAAGCCCTTATTAAATCATGCTATTATTTCTTGCGCTTACGTTTGAGTCACTATTAGCGCCGCCATCTTGAAGTGACGTCACAATATAGCGACGAGGAAAGGAGCTCTCGCGAATCAGCATTTTCGAGTGGGAATTACGAGATGCTTGCTGACTCTTCTAAAATAAATAAATATACGACTGTTTATCGATATAAGTAAAAACAAAAACATTGAGTGACTGTTAAAATCATGTTATTTCTTGTTCTGACGTCTTTTTTTTTGTTTTAACTTAGTTTTCTTGCTAGTCTAGTCAAGTAAAATTCTTTCTTTTCTTTTTTTTATTAAAGTAGAAAATGTGCGTACAAAAAAAATAGAATCAATTGTATACAAAAACAGAGAAACAGGCTCAGCACAATGTGATCATAGTAAATCCAGCTCAAAAATCAACCATTTCAAAAAGCATAAAATAATAAAGAGGATACAATTACAATAGATTATACATTTGAAGCCATTTAACCAATTTTAGCGCATTTCGGTTTTCCATTTTACTAAGGGCATCTGAGAAAAAAAATTAGGTCATTTTTAAATATCATAAACAGAGGAGGAGATTTAAGATATCTGCATTTATGAATGTAGTATTTTGCTAACAAAATCATATTATTAATCAGATCACACACATCAGAGCACTCTTTGGTTATCCCGTACACAATATTTTGTAAAGTAAATGCGAAACGATCATCTACCACACCCTTTTCTTCCAACCAGTTCTGCGGTGCTTTCCAGAAAGAGAGAGAGTAATTGCATGTAAAAAAAATAAATAAAAAAAAAAAAATATATATATATATATATATGTTCTGTATCTTCGGATGAGTGTTGACATAGATGACAAGGCATATTTTCTTAATTAAATTTTAAATGCAGCAGTTTATTGGAAGGATATCATTTAATTTAGAAAAGTGCGTTTCTTTAACTTTGGGAAGAAGAGGGAATTTTAAATAGTGTGTTCTGAAATGTTTAACAGAATTTTTTATCAGTTGTATGACTTAAAATAATTCTTGATCATTGAAAGGGGTAGCATGACCGAATAATAGTTTTTCCTTATATGTTGGTTGGTGCAAAGTTTACTTTATTTATTTATTTTTTTAATAGTAACCATTTTTATTATTCGTTTTTTAACAATGACAACAACAATAACAAAAACAAGAGGGGTATACTTACAATTATGATAGAAAAGAGGAATTAAGTTCTTTAAATGTATTCATCGTTCTGGTTGCTTTCTGGCTTAAAAGTCCTTGTAATGTTTCAAAATAGATTTTCAAATCCACCTTGTAATGGGTGATATTAGGCGTTCTTAATGACCACTTACATTTGTGTATATAGAATTTACCTAGTAATATTAAAAGATTTAACATGAAAATGTGACTCTTCTCGATATCTTTTTCATCATAATCAAATATAACATCTCTTTTACTTATATTAATTTTTGATCCACTCAGTGTAGTAAATAAAAATTCAACATCAATCCAAAAAAAGTTTACATATATACATTCAAAAAAGAGATGCAATACAGATTCCACATACATTCCACAAAAAGAACAAAATTCAGAAAGATCAGTTTTATATCTCTTGAGAATTTGGTTAGTTGGATAAATGATGTGTATAATTTTAAAGTATACTACACTAACTTTGTTATTAACACAGTATTTATTGTTATATGTCCAAATCAATTTCCAGTCAATATTTTCAAATGGGCTATTCCAAAAGTATTTATGACGAAATGTTGCAGGGCAGTGAATCAAACATCTTACAAATTTGTTATTACATTTTCTGCCTTTAATATCAATTCCATTTAAACAAATTTTTTTCAATCAAATACTTAAAGGAATCATTAAAGCCTTGCAGAAGTCTCACAAATCCTGCTGGTATTGCGTCAACGACAATACTAAATCCACGTGGAGGTATTGGAATACCAAATTTCTCTAAGAATTCAGAGTACGTAAGCAAATATCCTTCATTATTTATCAATTGAGAGACCGTTAGAATATCATTTTTAACCCAATTATCATTGCACATTTTTTTAAAATATATTTAACATATTTGTTATTCCATATTAGCTGTTTATGAGGAGAAAAATTATGCTTATATATATAAGAGTCCAAAATAAGAGCGCCTGTCTATGAAAATTAGATATCTGAATGGGACGTTTGTTAACTTCAAAGTCACATTTCAAAAGAAACTCAATGCCACCAACTCTTTCAAAAATTGGTGCAACGTTTACTTTCTATTTCAATAGCACTGTTCTTACGTCACCACGAGCGTCGCCATATTGAAGTGACGTCACCGTATCGCGACTGGAAAATTTAGGTGCTCTCGCAAAACGTTTCCGAGTGGGAAGTACGAACCGGTTGCTTGCGCATTAGAGAAAAAATATATATAACATATGGCATATAAATATGTACACAGGTGACCTTTTGCACTCATTTAAAAAAATGTAAAATAAAAAAAAAAATTAAAATTAAAATGAAGAGAATCAGAGTTTTTTTAACGAACGATAAAAGGTTTTTTTTATTTTATTTTTTTTATTATATTTCATTTACATAGAAACAACACAGGAATTCGGGATATGACTAAAATGTGATACCTAAATTAAACACATGTTTTGTCTGCGTTCGTCAAATCCAGCGCAACCGGAACCATTATGTTTCCTATGTTTCACCCGGAAGCTTTTTGTTGCTGTCACACTGACGCTGGGAATCTGATGTAACTGGACTGAGTTGAAGAGACGCCGGCTGCTGGAGCACAAACACGGTACAGAATCGCTTTATCAACTCTCTCCATTAACATCCATAACCGGTTTATTTAACACAGTTAGTGTTTTAAAGTCAGCTAGAGTAGCGCACTGTGACATGACTAATAGTTCTTTAGCTCAGATGAGATCCTGAGAGTCGTGTTTAAAGTGCTGGAGGAAATCCTAAATCATTCTCGGGTTCATCCATTAATACACTAAACAGTACTGAGTTTAGTCAGAGAAGAGCAAATACAGAAGTGTTCAGGACAGGAGGCACTGTGAGGTTTTCTATTTAAAGAATAACAACAATACATTTTGATTTACATAAAAATAATACACACACCTTGTAGATACACTAGCTGGACAAATGCATTTCCCCAAACCTGCAGTGACATTAGATGTGACATTTTATCCCATCCTGTATCTACACTTCAATCTGGTCTCGGTCCTCTTTCGATTTGCAGCTTTCGTTTCATTTCGTTCTGGGCTGTTCGTGTCCATTCACTCTATAGAGTGTTTATAAGCTCAGACACTGATGTTGGACGAGAAGCCCCGGCTCACAATCTCCGCTCCAGTTCATCCCGGCTCACTATCTCCAGTTCAAATCAAAGGTGCTCGATGCGGTTGAGGTCAGGGCTCCGTGTTCGGGCCGCTTGAGTTTTTCCCACAACAAACTTGTCAAACCAGGTCTTTATCGTCGTGTGTTTGTCCACTGGGGCGGCGTCATGTTGGAATAGAAAAGGGCCTTCAACAAACTGGTTCCACAACTTTAATAAAAAGATTGAAGCAAGATCTAAAGTTCTGTCACGCTTTCCGACATCCATTTTCCCTGAAGTACATCGCGCCCCGTATCATTTTATTCCTGAAGCAGCACGGCCCCTGAGGTTGGAGAGCTCACTGACCAGATCATAAAGCTCAACCCAGTGTTTTCTGTTCACAGTGAGGTTCGGAAGCAGTAATATCGATCAGGAGCTGGTCGACAGAATAGGCAGAATCACAGGACAAACACCTCACCGCTTCCTCCACAGAGGAGTCTTCTTCTCTCACAGGTCCCCTTTCGTTTTGCAGCTCTAACAGCTTCCACTCTTTTTGGAAGTTCCTATTCACTCTGTAGAGCGTTTATAAGGTCAGACACTGATGTTGGATGAGAAGGCCCGGCTCACTATCTCCAGTTCCAGTTCAAACCAAAGGTGCTGGAAGCTGTTGAGGTCAGGGCTTTGTGTTCGGGCCGGGCGAATTCTTCTACAACGAACTTGTCAAACCAGGTCTTTATCGTCGTGTGTTTGTCCACTGGGGCGGCGTCATGTTGGAATAGAAAAGGGCCTTCAACAAACTGGTTCCACAACTTTAATAAAAAAACCATTAAGATCGCCCCTAATACAGCGTGAGCTTTTCCATTTCTGTACCATTTGTGGTAAAACATTTTTGGCAATGTCTCAGTACATCTGGTAAATTCCCATAACACAAAGAGAACACGCACACACACACACACACACACACTTTTTACACCGTAACAGATATTTAAACCTTATGCATACAGAGTTTTTTTTTTTTTTTGCTGCTGCTGTTCTTTAAACCTCATACAGTCACACTTTAAGCGGGTGGCACAAACACATTTTATGTTGTTAATGTTATTTTTTTTATAAGTTATGAAACATTTCTCAACACTGAAGTTACACTTTATAGCCAAATGTTTGCAGGCAAGAAACTAGATGTCTGTTTGGATTTATCCAAAGCTAAAGGACGACACGGTGCAGTCCAGAGGGACGGAATCACCCGATATGATGGTATCACAACATCCCGGTGCAGATTCGATTAATACTGCGATTCTATAAGTAATACAATTTTATAAATATTCCGATACGATATTACAATTTTCCCTCGATATTGTTACAATTTTAAACCTTTAAAAAAGATTAAGAGTAATTATGGTATCCCGTTCCTTATAACATTAGTTTCCTCACTTAAAAACCAAACAATACAAACTAACTTAAAAGAGTTTAACATTTAACTTCAAATTAAATTAAACAAAAAATAAAATTATTACTTAGCAGCGCGTATCCGTCTTCAGTTCCACCACACAGGATGAACGTGTGGGGAATAGTTCAGAGTGCGCCACCTGTAGGATTATAAAGAAACGACATCGTTTTACTGCCTCAAACGCCTCAAAACTCTACGTGACGGCGAGCGTCCGGGTCGAGCATCTGCAGGAATGAGGGGCTTCAAACGCACTCAATTTTCAACGGCCGATCTGTTTTCAAACTGTAAACCAGACGATTCTGGTCGCTCGCCGATCGACTGTCTCGGTTATAAATGTAAAAATTAATTTTGGAGTCAGTGAGGCGATACATGAATCCCCACACGAAAGAATAATTAATAATTATATCTTACTCAGCTGGAACTGTACACATGCACTTATAATTAAGTTATGACTTTAAGTCAGGTTTCATCACAGCAGGTTAACATTAAACTTATCAACATGCTTTTTTTTCCCCCCAAATAAAAGGGTAAAATATGGCAGACTGTCAGGGAGACATGAATTGTAATCTGACCCCCATGGAAGTCTACGAGAAACTGAACCTCCAAGGAGACCAAATCCGATCTTTGAAGTCAGAGAAAGCTGCTAAAGTAAGTCACGACCGCCGTATATTATAATTAATGCCTGGTAATGAAAACGTCCCTCAAATTCTGTCCCATCACATGTTTTATATTTTCTTGATAAATGATTCATTAAGGTGAAGATGTGATTACAGGCTGCAATGTGTTTGTTCAGGCCGAGATCGATGCTGCCGTACAGCTGCTGCTGAAGCTGAAGGTTCATTACAAAACACTCACAGGGCAAGACTACAAGGCCGGCTGCCCCCCCGCCACTCAGGAGGTCTCCTCAAGCAATAGCGGACCAGCTGCGGAGGACGGAGATGACCAGGTGGATCCCTGGAACGTGTCCACCACCAGTGCCAAAGGAGTGGATTACGACAAGCTCATAGGTCCGAGTTCATAACGCAGTTACGCACAATAGTCAGCAGGTGGCGCCAAATACCACACAACACTGCGGTTACGCAACGTCACGCCAAGCAGAAATGTGGTGACGTAAAAGTACAGATTTTTGCTGTATGATGTAGTAGAGCAAAAGTAAAAAGGATCCTTTAGGAGAACTAGTCAAGTAAAGTACAGAGGCATGTAATATGTCCTTAAGTACATTAACAAAGTACATGTTTTCAGTCACCTTCCACCTCTGAACTAAATATTGTTCAAATGTGACATCAAACGCTTATCGTCTATACCGCTTTATCCTGTATACAGGGTCACGGGGGCGGAGCCTAAGGGCACAAAGCGGGGTACACTCTGGACAGGGTGCCAATCCATCACAGGGTACACATACATACACTCACTCAGACACTACGGGCAATTTAGGAACGCCAATTAACCTAACCTACCTGTCTTTGGACTGTGGGAGGAAACCCACCAAACACGGGGAGAACATGCAAACTCCATGCACACAGAGACGGGAATCGAACCCGGACCCTGGAGGTGCAAGGCGACGGTGCTTTAACATTAAGTTCTTCTTTAACTCGGACTCTAATAATCACCTCGAACAGAACCAGTCTGGTCCAACTGATCCAAAAAGACACAGATTGGCTTAAATTTCACTTTTAAGCAAAGAAAAATCGAACCAGTCGTATATGAGACTGAATTCTTGTAGCCAATCGCAACACAGAAGGCGGGATTTGTCAGAAAAGATTGAAGCAAAATGTAAAGTCAGAGTTCTGTTACTCTTCCGACATGTTTTTTGAAGGACATCGCGCCCCGTATCATTTTATTCCTGAAGCAGGACGGCGCTGAGTGTTGAGAGCTCACTGACCAGATCATAAAGCTCAACCCAGAGTGTTTTCTGTTCACAGTGAGGTTCGGAAGCAGTAAGATCGATCAGGAGCTGGTCGACAGAATAGGCAGAATCACAGGACAAACACCTCACCGCTTCCTCCGCAGAGGAGTCTTCTTCTCTCACAGGTCGGTCAAAAAATGAAACATCGTTAATATACAGTAAATACTCTGTTTCTGCTTGCTGCAGTATTTTCATGATATGGTTGCTTCCCCCCCCCCCCCCCCCCCCCCCCCCCCCCCCATTTTAGAGACATGCATCAGGTTCTGGACGCCTGCGAGAACAAGTCATCGTTCTTTCTGTACACGGGCAGAGGACCGTCCTCTGAAGCCATGCACATGGGCCACCTCATCCCCTTCATCTTCACTAAGTGAGTACGGCGGTCACGATGAAGATCTCAGACTGTGAGCACGCACCGCAGACTGACACATACCCCTGTACCGTACGTCGTAGGTGGCTCCAGGACGTGTTTAACGTCCCTCTGGTCATCCAGCTGACCGATGACGAGAAGTACCTGTGGAAGGACCTGACGCAGGAGCAGTGCCACCACTTCGCCGTGGAGAACGCCAAAGACATCATCGCCTGTGGATTCGACGTGAACAAGACGTTCATTTTCTCAGATCTGGACTACATGGGGTATAAAAAAAAACTTTAGTGTTGATTCACGTTAATGAGAGATTGTGGAACTATTAAACATGGCTCTGTTAGAGAAAAGCTCTGTACTGTACTGTATGTTCAGGATTACAGCTTCTGATCATAAAAGTGATTTCATGTCCGTCTGTGACGTGCCGTCGTCTCCACAGCACGAGTCCGTCATTCTACAGAAACGTGGTGATGATACAGAAGCACGTCACGTTTAATCAAGTCAAAGGCATATTTGGGTTCACAGACAGCGACTGCATCGGTAAGTCACCCTGAAACTCCAGGTTAATGGATTTACAAGGGGTGTTCGAGTCAAAGCAGGACTTTAGAAGTAAAACTCCCTTTATGTCTCTATATAATCCCCTGTTACACTAATGCACTTATCCCAGTGTCTCACTGGTGAACGGACTGCCTGCTGAAACGCCGGCCTCACAGGACCTCCTGGGAAATGTCAGCAGTACTGTACGGGTGATGTGGCGATAACTCCCAACCGAGTCCCTGTAACGTAGCGACGTGAGGTCGTGCAAAAACTGAAAGGGAGAGTTTTTTTTTTTTTATTATTCCATTTCTTTAAAAAAAAAGCATTTCCTGGGAGGCCGGCTTTTCAAACGTGAATACTGAGAACGTTCTCCCTTGATGGTGTCCAAGCACTAGTGAGACACTGGGATAAGTGCATCAGTGTATCAGGGGATTATATAGAGACATAAAGAGAGTGTTTACTCTCAGGACTCTGTTCTGTTATTCTGTACTGTTATCACAAGTCCCAGTTTTACTCGAACGCTCGTCGCAAAAGGCACAAAGTGCTTCATCCTCACCCTTATCTCTCTGCCTGTGTGTATTATTTGTCTTCTTAAGGGAAGATAAGTTTTCCTGCAATACAGGCAGCTCCTTCCTTCAGCAGCTCTTTCCCACAGATCTTCAACAGCAGGAAAGATTTGCAGTGTCTCATCCCCTGCGCTATTGATCAGGTCAGTACGCCTGTGGTTCATGTTTCATTTATTTTATTGCCAGACTCTTTTGTTACACGGAAAGCTTAAATGAGGCATTGCGCAGTTCCGGTTGTATAGAATGCACCTCAAATGAAATATTTCTCCGCTCAGGATCCATATTTCCGCATGACGCGAGACGTCGCTCCTCGAATCGGCTTCCCCAAGCCCGCTCTCCTGCACTCCACTTTCTTCCCCGCGTTACAGGGAGCTCAGACCAAGATGAGCGCCAGTGACGCCAACTCCTCCATCTTCCTGACTGACACGCCCAAACAGATCAAGGCGAAGGTACCGTACACGCCTTTTCCCCGCAGACACACAGCCGCACACCGCACCGTTTCAGATCCTGAAGTCATAACCTGAATCTGGTCCACGCAGATCAACAAGCATGCGTTCTCTGGGGGTAAGGACACGATCGAGGAGCACAGGAAATACGGGGGGAACCCAGACGTGGACGTCTCGTTCATGTACCTGACCTTCTTCCTCGAGGATGACGAACAGCTGGAGAAAATCCGACAGGTAGGAAAACGGCGCACGGCCAATATGAGACGAGACAAACAAGGATCATAAAATGTTTTTCCCTGGAGTTAAAACATCAACTGTACTTTGTGTGTGTGTGTTTTTTATTATTATTATTATTTATTTGTTCTCCCCCCTCCCCTCTCAGGATTATTCCAGCGGAGCGCTCCTGACTGGCGAACTTAAGAAACTTCTAATCGAAACCCTTCAGCCGATGATCGCAGCTCACCAAGAGAGACGCAAACACATTACAGATGACATCGTGAAACAGTTTATGACTCCACGGAAGCTCGACTTCAATTTCTAATAGAAGGAATAGAACGGAACTTTTATTTGTTAAATTAATATTAAATTATGTTCTTGCCCAAATGTACTGTACATCATCGCAATATCCACAACACACCAGGACCACTCGTACGTATCACAAGGTAAAACAAACGAACAAAAAAAAAGTTGCAGTTATGTCCAGCAAGCTGTCGTATGAAAAAAAAAAAAAAAAACATGTATATTCTGTAATTCAGTAAAGATGTCCAGGTCACAAGGTCTAAAGATCCCAGAGGCATTATTCATATGTTTACATTTTGACAGAAGAAAACAATCACGTGTCACTTACTTCTAACATCCCCGGTACAGTCTGTGAAGGAGAACATTATGTAATAGTGATGATGAGAATATGTTATAAAATATCAAATTAAACATCAGAGTACAACACTCAATAGACCTCATGATTGATCTACAAACACACACACACACACACCTCTGAGACTGGATTCTGCTGCTGAGGAGTCGAAGCATACACTGTTATACAGTAAACGTTTTTCTTTCATCTTTTTAAAATCTGAACAGTGATGTAGCACCTGACTGTACATATAAATCCACTGAAATCTCCTCAACTTTAAATAAACTTATATATTAATAAAATTAACATTTTAGGGAAATAAATAATCAGCAGTTTGTTTGAGAGAAAGTGGAAAGTAGTTTTTTTTTTTTTTTTTACATCAATGGCCTGTCTGTCTGGTCCGATCCCACAGAAAAGCCAGTGCAGCATCATCTGGTGAAATACAGTGTTCTGATGAGCTTCTCATACACACCATTATTTTCCTTTTATTATTATTTTGATGTACCAAAGGTTCTGTGTTCTTGATCAGACTTAATATCACACACACCTGCTGTATTACACAAACCACAGAGAGGGAAGAGAGAGTTTAGTTTAAAACCACGAGAACTCTGGGCTATATGATGAGAGTTCTCCTTCAGTGAGACATCAATCAATCAAGTGTTCCACTGCGATACGTCAGAAGACTCAGCTGAGTGTTAGTTTCACCAGGATCATTTCACAATATAATGTTTAACAAATATAAATAAATATATTAATACAATTATATGACGCTTTGCGTAGAGGTCGTCACTCCAAATCAGTGCAAACTAATTAAAATCATAAATAAACTTGCAAAAATAAACTTAATTCACCATCACTTGAGAATTCTTCAGATCTTCCCGAATTCTGATCACGGTCTACACGTGTTCATGGTGTGATATGTTTGTTTATACATGTGATAAGTGCAACATGATGAGCAAAATGACCTACGACTCGGTCCGTAGAAAGCGTACGATGAGCTCATACACGGCAAAAACAGCCATGTTTACCGGAAAGGCGCGCACGCAGTTCAGCACGAGGCCTTTAAAAAGAACTGCAGGTCCCTCGGTTCGGACGCTTTCTGTTATACAGTGAAAAAACCCTCTGTAGCGCTTCTTGGCCACACCGTCAGTCTGTAAGCGCGCCTTTATCACGTCCATGGGCGTCCCGATGCTCCAGGCACACGTTCCTGCCAGTCCGCCAGCGAGCATCACCGCCGTCCACTCTGGAAAAATGTGACACGGGATAAATACAGCGTCAGTGTTATAAAATAGTGTTTACCAACGACACAAGCAAGTTCTAGGCTCTAATTATAAGGCCAAAAGTTTGTGGACACCTCAGCCTCATTTATTTGTGGTTCTTTAGCAAAAAGTTGGAACGAAACTGGAGACGAAGCTGAGATCCATGAAGACAACTTACCAAGGGTGGAGTGGAAGAGCCCTGACATCTACCCTACTGAACACCCCACCTTTTATATATATATATATATATATATATATATATATATATATATATATAAACTATTAATTTTTCTAATACATAAACACTGCATCAACAGCATCATTTCCTCCCACCCACCCCACACTGCTGTAGCAAAATGTTTATGTTTTGTCTATTTCCTATCCTGGGGGATCATTATATTAATATACATTACACTAAATATTCAACTTTACAACAAAAAAAAAATATTTAATTGATGTGCTTTTACCAGGCTGAGCGTTCTTGTCCAGAGACAGCCAATCACAGACAGTGTTATAGACAAGGAAGTAGGTGGCGAACGACGGTCCATCTCTCAGCGCCAAGGCTCCGGCTCCCTTATAAAGGCCCGACACTCCTTCCTCCCGGGCGATGGATAACAGACAGTGCACGGGCCCGCGGTATTTAGGCCTGGATTTGAGGTCAGCTCCCTGTAACGGTTGGATCTGACACTGAAGACGCACTTTCACAATGTCTGCTGGAGACATCACTGAAACCTGGAACACACAAGACAGAAATTAAAAATATATAGAGTCAGCCACAAAAATGTATACACACTTCAGGAAAAGAAAAAAAGTATGATGTTTATTATATTAATGTAATACTATAATATTATCATATCATTAGTATAATAATATCATATATGTCAATATAATGTAACAATAAATGTAGTATTAAAAAATTTATACAAGTTTTTGTTTTCCTGAACTGTGTATATAATTTTGTATGGATATACTGTATATAATATAATTGATATACAATTGTATATAACTGTATATAATTATACAGTAAATTATACTATATATAATTTCTGAAAATGCTTCAAATTTTGCTATAATTTTAATCTCATTTACGTTTAATTTAATAATTGTTATTACATTAGATTTGAAAAATAGATATGTATGTGTGACAGTCAGATGTCCACATCAGGGTCTACTGTAATTCCAGCTCAAGTGCATTATGTGCAGTTGCATAATGTGAGACACCATAGGAACCTGGCTTAATCCCCAGGTGTCTAGAAATAGACAATTGAAATAAGTTACTTAAACTTTCTGTCTAAAAATAATCTTTAAAACTTTTACAACAATGCATTTGTGGACATCCGAAAGTCCCTCCTGTGCTTGGTGATGCTCCAGGTCATGTGTGTAAAAGCACAGATAGGAGTGTAAATATGACCTGAAGGTTACGTGACAGGTGATAAATAACATAATAAATGTATTATTTTTATCTATAGAAAGATAAAACCCCATGAATAATAATACATGATGCATTGCCGATGCAGTAAAGATGCAGTAAATTGCTCTACAATTAACCAAATATCACAATAAACTATTTCCTTTTACCATTTTTTTTTTTTACAATTTGTAATTTATTAATGAGCGACATCTCTTGCTTTTTAACCGATGTTAAGTGTTGTGGAAAATCCCTCAGAGAAAAAAATATTCATTTCATTATTCACATAACGACAGCTATAAATAATAATAACTTATTTAATTACTTTTTTAAAAAAGTACAATAAACAGCAGTTTTGTGTGAAAGACTTACTGTTATAAAGCACTGACACTGGAGACTCCTTCAATAAATGGCAAATAAATCTCATAATAAATAACAGAGAAATAATATCTACTGAGAAAAACAATTTTATGTTAATTTAATATTATATTATATTAGACCAAGTGTGAATATAAACCTGTGATTTGAATAATAATAAAAAATAAATATAATAACAATGTCAGAGCTACAGCTACTGAATCTGACCAGTCAAATTCCAAAATTCAGCAAGATGGAAATATATCATAATATCTGCAATATTAGAACTTATATGAACACCTATTTCACTGTATGGTATAGAAATACCGTATAGAAATAGAAATCATACATCCCAGTGTGTTTAATACTCGCACCTGAGCGATCCCCCCTGCGAAGCCGGCTAGAAAGATGTCCTGTTTGGCATGGGGGGCATCTGCAGTTTTACCCCGCATGTGGTGCAACACCTGTAGCGCGTTCCTGTATGTCCCAAAGACCACAGACGAGCTGAGAGAGACCGTCGTGATGGGCATCGACATGCCTTTATAGAAGCCATACACCTGGGCATATGTATATATATATATATATATATATATATATATACACACACATATACACACACACACACATTTATACAGTAGAAGGGAAAAAAATGATAGTCAGTAATACAGTACACCTGGCACATGTTGTTACCCCTTCATTTCTGCAGGTGGCGCCAATGCACTGCCAAACCCCAAGGAATTTCCTCTGTGTCTGTATCCTGACCTGAATAAAAGCTTAGAATTAAACACTACAATAGTAATATCAGTCAATTTAATAAAATAAATTAATGAAATAAAATAAAGCCTGTTACCTTGATGGTGTCCAGAGGATACCCCACTGCCACCCCAAAAGCCCCTAAACACCACAGGGACAGGACAGATAGAAAACACCTCACAGTTATTTATAAATAAATAAAAATGTTGTTTTTTTTTTAAATAATCATGATTCATAGAAATGTTAAGAAATTCATTCCTCTTGTTAATTAATGTACAGACACATTCAGACGTTATGCTTGAACCCGGTTTGTCCTTCACCATGTCCGAGCCCTCACACCGCTGATCTGGGATCAGTCCAAACCGCTAACCAGCTCCACTCACTCCCGGACACGTCAGCGTTTTAATTTAGATAAATTCTGTAAAAATGATTAATAAAGCGGATCAGCCGTGACTTTACCTCCAATAGAGCCGGCAATGAAGTCTGCTACATGCATGTCTGCTCCCCATTCACACACATATACAGCACTGATGCTAATGAAGCTAGCAGGCTAACTAGCATCACCATGAAGAACTTTACCTCAGAAATATAAAACACCCTGGATGTCCTTCATCTCAGGACTGGACACGGTTAATTATTGTTAATAATATTAATAATAAGGACAAATATGAAGTTATTGAGCTGCTCAGAGCACAATGTTTTATTGGGATTCATTTTATTCCTGTGCTTAAACTTTATTACATCTTCTGTCTGTTATCTGTGATCAGGGAGAACTACAGCACTGCCATGGTACATGATGATGATGATGGTGATTAGGAGGAGAAGGAGGAGTAGTGGTTATAGTTGTGGTTATTAGGATGAAAGTCTAACAGGTTTGCATTTCAACTCACACATGCAAGCACAAGACTTTTTTTATTGTTTGTTTGTTTGTTTTTCATGAAGATCATTTGTTAAATTATCTGTTGGCACACTGGCACAGGGCAGGTGCTAAAAATGCATTCTGTCTTTGCACAAAACAGGGCGCGTTTCAAATCAAAAACCTGTCCTGCATGTAGTGCACTAACTGGGGATTAAGCCAGGTTTCTATGGTGTCTCAGTGCACACATTATGCAACTGCACATAATGCACTTGAGCTGGAATTAGACCCTGGTGTGGAAAGCCTGTGGACATCTGACACACACACAGACAAACACACACACACACACACACACACACACACACATACATCATACATCTCCTTCGAACTGTCGACACAAAGTTGGACCAGGGAGAACTACAGCACTGCCATTGTGCATAATGACGACGATTAGTAGGAGAAGGAGGAGTAGTGGTTGTAGTTGTGGTTATTAGGTTTGCATTTCAACCCACACATACACTTATTTTCTTGAGGATCATTTGTTAAATGATCTGTTGGCACACTGGCACTGGGTATTGGCACTGGCACAAGGCAGGTGCCAAACACGCATTCTGCCTTTGAACACAACAGGGCGCTTCTTAAATCAAAAACCCGTTCTCCATGTAGTGCAATAACTTGGGATTAAGCCAGGTCCCTGTACTATCTTAATGCGCACACATTATGCAACTGCAGGAATTAGACCCTGGTACCAAATGTATGCAGACACCTGACCATCACACCCATTCTTGACCTGTCGACACAGAGTTGGACCGGGGAGAACAACAACACTGCTATTGTGCCTGATGACGACGACGATGAAGATGATTAGAAGGAGAAGGGGGAGTAGTGGTTGTAGTTGTTGTTTTGTAGTTACTTGGATAAAAATCTAACAGGTTGGATTTCAACCCACACAAGCAGGCATATTAGACTTTGTTTTGTTTTTTGTTTAACAAGCTCCTTTTACATGAAGATCATTTGTTAAATGATCTGTTGGCAATCTGGCACTGGGCACTGGGCAAATGCCAAAAATGCATTCCGTCTTTGAACACAACAGGGTGCGTCTCAAATCAAAAATCCATCCAGTAGTGCACTCACTAACTGGGGCATTTCTATGCTCTCATTGCACACATTGTGCGAAGACAGAACTTGAGCTGGAACTAGACCATGGGGCCAATAATGTTTGGACACCTGACCGTCTTCTTCATAAACACAGCTGATTCAACTAATCTGTTAATTACTAGGTTCAGTGGGTGTGTTTGGGTGTTGGTGAATTACAAACTGTGCTGGACACTGGACCTCCAGGACTGGAGTTGAAGACCCCTGCTCTATAGCATGGGGTCGTGAATTAAAATGTAAGAAAATCCGGTAAATAAAAATGTTCCCTCGAGGCAAGGTCCGAATGTCAAGTTTGTGTAAGGGCTTAGAGCTCGATATATGCAGTCATTGTAAGTCTGTTGGAAAAAAAAAAAAGCTATTTAAAATTTCCATAGCATTACAATAATATTTCCTGTCAGTTTTCAGTAACTACATTAAACATGCGGACAGTTTGCCTTGTATATTTCCTTGTATGTGTATGTAATACAAACACCAATCTTTAGTGAATCTTCATTTGCACGCTGCTGGGCTGTAAATGAATGTGAAAGGACTCTGGATGCGCTCTCAGTTCAGATATTTTACACACCCTCACCTCAGACTGCTGTGGATACAGTATGTTTGCTTTAACGACCCGTGTTTTATCTCATTGTGGCGCTTCACAATCCGGCTTTTTATTAGCATGGTTTCAGAACACATGAGACAAACTGGTTTTAAATTTCCCCCTAACAGAATAAACTTACATTGATACACACGTGGACAAAATTGTTGGTACCCTTCAGTCAATGAAAGAAAAACTCACAATGGTCACATAAATAACTTTAATCTCACAAAAGTAATAATTTTAAAAAATTCTATGAATGTTAACCAATGAAAGTCAGACATTGCTTTTCAACCATGCTTCAACAGAATTATTTAAAAAAATAAACTCATGGAACAGGCCTGGACAAAAATGATGGTACCCTTAGAAAATACTGAAAATAATGTGACCGAAGGGACATGTTAATTCAAGGTGTGTCCACTAATTAGCATCACAGGTGTCTACAATCTTGTAATCAGTCAGGGGGCCTATATATAGGGCTCCAGGTAGTCACTGTGTTGTTTGGTGACATGGTATGTACCAAACTCAACATGGACCAGAGGAAGCGAAGGAAAGAGTTGTCTCAGGAGATTCGAAAGAAAATTATAGACAAGCATGTTAAAGGTAAAGGTTATAAGGTCATCTCCAAGCAGCTAGATGTTCCTGTGACTACAGTTGCACATATTATTCAGAAATTTAAGATCCATGGGACTGTAGCCAACCTCCCTGGACGTGGCCGCAGGAGGAAAATTAATGACAAATCAAAGAGACGGATAATCCGAATGGTAACAAAAGAGCCCAGAAAGACTTCTAAAGAGATCCAAGGTGAACTTCATGCTCAAGGAACATCAGTGTCAGATCGCACCATCCGTCGTTGTTTGAGCCAAAGTGGACTACATGGGAGATGACCAAGGAGGACTCCATTGTTGAAAACAAATCAGAAAAAAGCCAGACTGGAATATGACAAAC
This sequence comes from Clarias fuscus, assembly GCA_030347435.1. Taxonomy (NCBI): domain Eukaryota; kingdom Metazoa; phylum Chordata; class Actinopteri; order Siluriformes; family Clariidae; genus Clarias; species Clarias fuscus. Next base: position 1,046,911 of record CM059216.1, on the reverse strand, counting down.
TACATGTTGACAAGCCACAAAGCTTCTGGGAGAATGTCCTATGGACAGATGAGACAAAAATGGAACTTTTTGCCAAGGCAAATTTTGCTAATTATACTTGAAGCATATCAAGAAAAGAACACTGTCCCTACTGTGAAACATGGAGGAGGCTCTGTTATGTTCTGGGGCTGCTTTGTTGCATCTGGCACAGGGTGTCTTGAATCTGTGCAGGGTACAATGAAATCTCAAGACTATCAAGGGATTCTAGAGAGAAATGTGCTGGCCAGTGTCAGAAAGCTGGGTCTCAGTCACAGGTCATGGGTCTTGCAACAGGACAATGGCCCAAAGCACACAGCTAAAAACACCCAAGAATGGCTAAGAGGAAAACATTGGACTATTCTAAAGTGGCCTTCTATGGGCCCTGACCTCAATCCTATTGAGCATCTTTGGAAGGAGCTGAAACATGCTGTCTGGAAAAGGCACCCTGAAACAAACCGGAAACAACTGGAGCAGCTTGCTCATGAGGAGTGGGCCAAAATACCTGCAGAGAGGTGCAGAAGTCTCATTGACAGTTACAGGAATCGTTTGATTGCAGTGATTGCCTCTAAAGGTTGTGCAACAAACTATTAAGTTAGGGGTACCATCAGTTTTGTCCAGGCCTGTTCCATGAGTTCATTTTTTTTTTAATAATTACTTTGAAGCATGGTTGAAAAGCAATGACTGACTTTCATTGGTTAACATTCATAGAATTCTTATTTATTATTAATTTTGTCAAATTAAAGTTATTTCTGTGACCATTGTGAGTTTTTCTTTCATTGACCGAAGGGTACCAACAATTTTGTCCACGTGTGTAAGACCATTCATCTTTGAAAGTTCAGTTTTCATAGTCTACTTTCTGTTTTTTTGCGTAAGCCATGCTGTCACACTTTCATTTCTGTTTTCCCGCACACTCGATATACTCTATACTCATCTGTACATCGCGTTGATTGGCTCTGTTGAGTAATGTATAGCCACGCTCGGGGGGTGCGGGCGGGGGGGGGGGGGGGGGGGGGTGCGCTAGATTACTGGTATATTCATTATTCTCCTTTATCGGAATAGCATCAGGGTCTGTTACTCAGTCCGCTGACAGTTCCATCAGTGATGGCTGATCTATAGGTGGAAATGAAGCATAATATTTCTCACAGATAGCATTACAAATGGCATTCTGGGTAGTGCAGGAATCGGTTAAACATTAAATGTGAACTAACAAATTGATAAGTTTAAACCCCCTCCCGCCCCCCCAAAAAAATTATTCAGGGAAATGTAAGCAAATAAACATGAAATCATGTCTATCAAAGCTGAAGAAAATAAACTGTTGATGAAGCAGCTTGTTTATTCCTCCAGACTGAATATTTTGCCAGATGGAAGGGATGAAATATGATTCGTGCATGCTGGGAGGGGTCAGAGGATATTTTAAAAGCTCTTTTTTGGATGTATTTGATGTACACAGATTGCAGCTGCTGGTTATATGAGTTGAGAGTCCCCTCAGTGCCACTATGACTAAAGTCCACTAGTGTGAGCTGATATTCCTATAAACCGATCCCTGACCACTAGTGTTTGTCCCACCATTATGCTTAAAACAAAGTTTATTGTAAACTTTATTATTTGTGCTCTTTATAGTAAAAGCTAGGATTTCTGTTTACAAACACTTCCTTTATGTGTGCTTCATTACTCCTCATTACAGCACTGCTTCTTTTATTTTATTTTTACTACCACTCAGCCGGGAGGGCGAAAATTTCACGTTTCCTCCAAACCACGTGATGCCAGCCGACCGCATCTTTTTGAGCCGCTCGCTCCTTCCGCTTGCGTGAGCTCACAGACACCCCTGATTGGCTGTGGAGCCGTGATTAATGTGGGAGCACTAAATACCTCTCATCCCTCCCCTCTGAGAGAGCTCAGCCAATCAGCTCTCTCTAGACCTCCGGCTGTGAGAGGTAACGGCATCACCAGGGGATCGGACTCGCGATCCCCGGATGATAGGGCGAGCACTTTACCACTGCGCCACTTGAAGGCCAGCACTGCTTCTTTTTACCTGTATTTTTCACACAATGTACAATATTTCACAAATGCATGTCATTTTCTATTCTAGTAAGTCTACATTGTTTTATAATCTTCTAAATTAACAGTCTGTAAAATCCTCTTTCAGATTTTTATCACTAGAGTTGTATATGCAAACGATCACAACAAATGAATTAATATGCAATTTAGCCCTGAGCATCATCTAGCACATTCTACTGACAATAGGGTGTTTTTACACTATGTATTCAGGTTCGTGTTCAGATTGGGTATGAAAGCTAACACAGACATGAGCTGCTATTTAGAATACAACATCAGCAGCACCTGTCTTCTCTCAAACATGTGTATTCATGCAGCATGTATTGATCTCATCCTTTGAACTTCATGATCATATCTGATAAAGTAAAAGGTGTTAGAGAAGGGTGATCTTGGCATCGTCTCCAAAATATTAACAACACTAGGAATGGTGTAAAGGTCAAATCCATTGTGATTTTTCTTCTTCATGTGTTAACTAGGTGCAACAAACATTAACAAACTGGGTGAATAGCACCACCTGATGTATAAAAGTGTGTGGAAATGCAAGCGTACTTGGGTACAGAACAATATTACTAATGTGAAAGCTGACCAGTGGGTTAGTGGAAAGGGGGCAATTGTACTCAGATGCAGCATAAAGTAATCGTGTGTCGTGTGAACAGCTATGGAGCTGCAATAACATGTTTGTTGATGTGTTTTATAATAATAATTTGCACACTCAATCATTTAATTCAATCACCTTTAGCTTTGATTACACACACTGTGTGGTGTCCAGTTCATGTGTGAAAATGATTCCTCGTGCTCCCAGAGCCGCTCTCTCTCTCACACTCTGAGTCCTGGAATATGGCACGTGCCATCAGGGAAAAAGAAACCCTCCATAGATGTGATGTGCTGGTGATTCAGTACATTCAGGTGGTCATGTGACTTCATTTTATCTCCACATGACGTTGCTGAGTCCCGACCTGAGCGACTGAAGCGACCCCAGATCATAACACTGTCTCCAGAGTCTTGTACAGTGGACACTATGCATGATGGGAGCATCGCTTCATGCGCTTCCCTTCTCACCCTGTGTATATACACCCCCCTGCCCAAGCTCTGAATTAGGCTTAATGTAATGGTCAATAGCCTCAATCTGGACTCATCAGGTCACATGAACCGTTTTCCATCGCTCCAAAGTCCAGTCTTTATGCTTCCTAAGAAATTCGACCATTTTTTCCCCCCTTATTATCCTCACTACCAAGTGGGATTCTTATGGACACACAACTCCGGCAAGGGCGGACCCAAGCCTGGCTGAAAAAAGGAGGAGGAAGGTCACATCCCGCCGTGTTGACCTAAACTGGAAAACCAGGAAAATTAGTCCAGGACAGCTGTTTAGTCCCAGTCCTGTGGGTTCTCATCACACCGTGTGTCTGATACGGTGAGGGAGTGACGGCCTGGTGCCGGTGTGTAACTGCGCGGTTTAACGCGGCGCCTCTCGCTCGGATTGGGACGCGCCCCCACCGGTGCACGCGGCGGTGGGCGGTAGGGGTGTTGTCCGCGTGCGCGCGCGCCCATTGGCCCAACCGCTTCCTTAAATATGGACTCGGCTCGTGCGCGCCATTCAGAAAGTACGAGAATAGACTGCTGCACGCGCTCACTGACGTTACGCACACACCGGGATCGGGATCAGTCTCACACACACACACACACACACACACCTTATTAATACACGCGTACAGAAAGTTTATAGGAAGGACAGCAAGCTGGGTAAAAGTGGCCAGAGCCACTGACCAGGTGATACACACACACACACCCTCTCTTTCTCTCTCTCTCTCTCACACACACACACCCTCTCTTTCTCTCTCTCACACACACACACACACAGCAGTGAGCTCAGTGTGTCCAGAACAGCCTCAGCTCTTCAATCTTCTCAAGATTCAGTCACTTTAAACTTAAAATAATAAGTAATGGCACTGGACTTTGCAGCAGGATGTATTGGAGGTGAGTGTTTACTAATACACACTAATACACACACACACACACACACACATATATATATAGAGAGAGAGAGAGAGAGAGAGAGAGAGAGAGAGAGAGAGTTTGGAATGTGTTGGAATGAGTGTTTGGATCAATAAAGTATTTGTCTATCTACAGAGAGAGAGAAGAGACATTTCCTTTCTCTCTTTCTCTTCTTTTTTCTTTTACAAATGTCTTCCAAGCAAACACAAGCCTGTGATGTAGACGATTGTAAATGTAAACCTGACTGTTTCCCAAACTTAATCCAACTCTGCTATTTAACACACTGTTTTTCCTCCCAGGTCTGACATGCAAAACATCCAATCATGCAACAAAACTATATTAACTCTTTCTCAGGTCTGTACCAGCAGTGTGTGTGTGTGTTTTTCTCTCTCTCTCACACACACATTCTCTGTCAGGACAACCTATTTTTACACCCTGGCTGCATGTACAGTACTTGCTCTTGTGTTGTACATCATAAGCGCTCCTGGTGCAATATCAGTGCAATATCATATACAAATATAAATTTTCACAAAGTCTTTTTAGATCTTTGTTTCACGTTACTCTGCTATACTGAAGTATAATTACAAGCATTCCATAAGGGTTAAATACTTTTATTGACAATTACATTAAAGTTTACGCAAACATGACTGGTCTCAGGATGCGTTACTGTCCGCATGACACAGGACTCATGGCGGCGCTCACCTTAATACATTTCAAGAAGGGCAGCAAAGGACAAACTGCTATACAGGGATTAGACTGCTGGGTAAAGACTGGGGTAAAGTTGATTTTCTCTGATCAATCCCCTTTATGATTGTTTGGGGCATCCTGAAAGAGAGAGAATGGGCTCACTCCCAATTTTGCTTAAGGACACGGCCATGATGGCGAATTACAGAGATCTTGAAAAAGAAGGATCAAGACTGCAAATATTGACTCTCTGCATAAAGTTGATGTAATTATCGTTAAAAGGCTTTAACATACATGAAACGCTTGTAATTATACTTCAGTACACCAGAGTAACATCTGACACAAAGATCTAAAAACACTGAAGCATCAGACTTTGGGAAAATTAATATTTCTGTCCTTTTCTAAACTTTTGACCCCTGCTGTACGATGCAAGAAAGGACTGATTGATTAGACTGAATACGATGATGTCTTCTTTCTCTGCCGATTTCTAGCCAGCCAATCAAAACGTGAATCCTTTCATCTGCCTCCTCTGCAGCTCAACGTGGGCTCACACTGACACACACTCGCTCGTTCGCATGACCCAAGGACACCAGAGTTCTGACGTCATGCAACAAATCAAACACACATCAGTATCTGGATATTGCGGTCAAGTGAACCGTGTGTTGTTTGACAGCAAAGTTTGCTCGATATGATGTAACATCGATCCTGGTTCCCCTCAGGGGTTCGTACTCGCTCCACTTTCAGGCTAAATTTAATAATTCAATTTTAAATTAATAATTTAAAAATATTTAAAATAAATAAATAAGGTACAATCTCCTGAGTGGTGCGACAGAAAAATGTGTTTGCCCAGTCCTCAGGAGATCACGAGTTTAAATCCCACATTATAAAAAATTGTGTCTGGGAGCCAAGAGGGCAAACATTGCACCAAGGAATGGGAGTAATGGTGTATGGTCAATCACATCAACAGTGAAGTACACAGAGGAGGGTTTATCGTGGTCTCCTCAATATCAAACAGTTTCAATATCAAGTTGTTCTTTCCACCAGCACAGCATGCCTGGCTTCTGATTGCTAATATTTGTATATGTTACAGGAGCTGCTGGTGTGTTGGTCGGTCATCCTTTTGACACTGTTAAGGTGGGTTCAAGTTTTCTTTCGTTTGTATTTATTAAATTCATAATATGTTTATGCCTGATATTGATTATCTGTTGTTCTCCTCTACTGGAGTGAACAAAGCTCCAGACTGAGCCTGTTATAAGAAAACTACATGTTCATAACCACGTAATGAAACTAGGGTTTCCTTTACATTTTATATTTTATGTACATCACAGTGGTTGGTTTGAGGTTCTGGTGTTGTGGGTCACCTTCTCACACTGAGCTGAGCTCTTTACATGTTTTGGCTCTGCAGTGTTTTGGTCTAGTTGTTAAGTACAGTTTGTTCTAACTGCAGATTAGATTTCATGATCAGTTCTCATTATTTTGAACTCTCTCTGAGATATGAGAAAAATTAAATGCATGCATACATGAGAAAGCTCTGGTTTAGAGCCGAATCCTACACTGGCTTGTGTGTGGCACGATTAACGTTAATACAGACTTAATCTTGGTGTGTTAAGAAGCATCATTTCATAACTGTAGTAATTAAGTATTGTAATTATATAATATAAATCAAGCAAATACTAATGCATAAATTTAGACAATAGGTTTCTAAAAATTAAAAAAAGATTTTGATAAGAACTTACACAATACTGATCCTTTCATCAGTCCTTTGATCCCATGTATGCATACACACCGATCAGCCATGACATTAACACCATAAAATATTAACACATTAACTGTCATTATTAGCTATATTCAGTAAACTGATGACAGGATCATGGACATCCTGCAGTGCGATGCCACGAGGGGCCAGCGGTACACAATACTGGGCGTAATGTTTTGTGTTGTAATTACACAAGGGAAAAATCCATCACGATTCGGTCATGTGGGTATTCATGTGTCGCCACAAACTATCGACTCCAACATCAATTAAAAATATATATACAGGTAATCCCCGATTTACGAACAAGTTCCTTTCCAGGAGCGTGTTCATAAGTCAGATTTGCTCATAAGTCTGACAAAGTGAGTCTTATTCACGCTGTTGACACGAATATACAAATGTGAACCACACCAATCCATTTGACTAAATCTCTGTCCCCTTCACCCACACTGCTATCATGTGGCCAAAAACTGAAACCACACCTAAGGAAATTAATCTCGCACACATGAAATGTAACGGTGTTGTCTCTGTGCCTTTAAATCGTGAGGGGAATCCTAAATGCCATTTTGTCTCGAACTTTGAACTTATTTTAACGTTTGGTTGAGTATTTTCAAAATTTTAGGAATTTTAGGATCAGTACAGCTTTACAGGACAGACATTTTCTATCGTCGTGCTCTCGGACTGATTCACTGAAACCGATAAGGCCGACTCGTTTCTTCCGCAAACACACACATACAATATACTGGACTTTAGACATTTTATACATTCACTTACACACCGAAAATATTGTATATAATTGTAAATATTGGTATATGGTGCACTGCAGTGGCTATTTTTTTTTTACAATACACGTGAGCCACTTCTGTGACTGCACCGGAAGTAGAACCACAGCCCGTTCGTATCTGTGGAAACGTTTGTAAGTCAGAGACTATCTGTATATTTTATTTATCCCTGGTTGCATCTAAATTGATAAAATGTTGGCAATTCCTCTACAGTCCTACTGATGGTGTACATTAAATTATTCGCACATCGTCCTGTGGTAGGAGAGAATTATTATTATTAATTTTATAACTGTAACAAAATCAGGGGAAAAAATAATATAGAATTAGGATCAGTTTTTTAAATATCACAACAGAATCGCAATACAGATTTAATCGGCACTGAGGTATCGTGATAATATAATATCGGCTGATTCCCGTTTCCCGTTTCTATTTGTAGAAGAATGTTAGGGCTGATCGGTGTATATTTGGTGAAATGCTGGTAAAAATAAATAATTAAATAAATTAGTTATTAATATTCATGAATAATTCATGAATATTTGTAAAGTCAGAATATTTACAGATTTCAAAGTTAACAAGTTTCTAATGAAATGGCTTGTTCTAGATTCTAACCGCTGCAGCGAGCGGGTTCAGAGCTCTGAGATACGAAGTGTTTCATAGCCGCTGTCCTGCTTTTTTCCTGTGTTGATGTAAACCCTGCTACAGGGGCTGTCTTTCACGGCATAAGTGTCACTTTGTTGTAGATGAGGGTGAGGGATTTACAACCCCTGCACGGATGGGTAACCTAGTAAGTACAGTCAAGGTGAATTTCTTCATTTCCATTCGAAAACATGCCGTGTTTTTGGGTTTTTGTCACTGATGTATTTTCACTACAGAATCTCTCAGCTACGACACAGAACTCAAATCCATGTTACCCTCACACACACACACACACGCACGCACACACACACAATACACTGCAGTTCTGACTCTTACAACATTTCATGAGCTTAACTGTTTACTACATTTTTTGTTTTTCATTGAAAAAAAGATTGAGTTAGCGTTGCTTATTTATGTGCTACATGTTCGTACAGTTCAGCTTTGTATTAATTGTGTTTATATCACATGACCTCTGCTCTCTGGTTTTAACTGACTCTGGATATAACTACCTTTCAGGTGAGACTTCAGGTACAGAGTGTGGACAAGCCCCTGTACCGTGGAACGCTGCACTGCTTCCAGTCGATTATTCATCAAGAATCTGTGAGTCCGACGTCTAGAAGGAAAAAAAAAAACAGTTGTGAATTTTTAACTTTTAATGTCTAACCATTTGTGTCATCATAAAATGGTTTAAAAACTTCGACCTGCTTTTGCAGCAAGGCCTGATTTTGGCAGCGGAGGTTTGCGCAGTGCTAAAGCTGATATTTTAGTACCCAAGTTAAGCAAGGACAGCATTCGTAGAAAGCTAAATTAAGCTCACACATCATGCTATCTTGTTCGCTCTCCAGGATAAACATGCCACGCTCATCCACAGAGTGCTTAAGGAATAAACTGACATAAGGATTAGATTGCTTATAATAAAGATTAGAGTCACTCATATAGTGTATAGAGTTGTAACATCTTTAATTATTGTAAGAAAGTTGCAGGATTACGATATTGTAACGTATGATGCAGTATTAATTATTTGAAATTAATAAAGTCCTGTTTTTATTTAAAAGGATGGTCAGTTCACTGAAATAATCATCCTTATTATTGAGTTTTTAGTCTATACATATTTTACTTCTTCTTCATCTCTACCAGTTCCAAGGTGCTTCTTCTCACACTCGGTTTCTCCTTCTCGTTTCTTTTATTACAGATGTTTGGTCTCTACAAAGGTATTGGCTCCCCAATGATGGGCCTGACTTTCATCAACGCCATTGTATTCGGCGTGCAGGGCAACGCGATGCGCATGCTGGGCAAAGACACGCCTCTTAATCAGTTTCTGGCAGGCGCTGCGGCTGGAGCGATCCAGTGCGTCATCTGTTGCCCGATGGAGCTGGCCAAGACTCGCATGCAGATGCAGGGCACGGGAGAGAAGAAGTCTTCTCGGAAGACTTACAAGAACTCATTGGACTGCTTAGTTCGCATCTACAACAAGGAAGGTGTTCGGGGCATCAACCGCGGCATGCTGACCACGATTATCCGCGAGACTCCAGGATTCGGAGTGTATTTCCTGACCTATGACGTCCTGACGCGGTCGCTGGGGTGCGAAGCGGACGACCTTTACATCATTCCCAAGCTGCTCTTCGCAGGAGGCATGTCGGGAATCGCTTCCTGGTTATCGACGTATCCTGTGGACGTTATTAAATCCCGCCTCCAGGCCGACGGCGTAGGCGGAGTCCATAAATACAGCGGGATTATGGACTGCGTTCGTCAGAGCTGGCAGAGGGAAGGCTGGAGGGTCTTCACTCGCGGTCTGACCTCGACTCTCCTCAGGGCGTTCCCGGTCAACGCTACCACGTTCGCCACAGTGACTCTGTTCCTGATGTACATGCGAAACGACGGCGGCAGCGGCGTGAAAGTCTGCGAGGCCGAGCATCAGCCTGTTCAGCAAACACAGCTCCAAACTACAAGCCTCTGATTGGATTCGTCCAGTCTCTGATGTCACAGTGCCTGCACGATAACTTCAGAGAGACGTTCAGGTCCCCCCCCCCACCCCCACCCCCACCCCTGTATGTACCCCTGTTGGGAATTCTAGTTCCCTAATTTAGAGTTCTGGGGAGGATTTAAACTAGGTTTCGGAGAGGGGATTAGTGAGGTCAGGCACTGACGAGGGCGAGGAGGCGGTCAGTCTTCCACTTTGTGCCAAAGCTGTTCATCATTGGGGTTGAAATCATCCCTGTACTGTATGCGCAGGACCATTAGGGTTCTTGTACACCAAACTACTGCCCCATTGACGCCTGGCATTAACACACATCCTGGTTGACCTGGTCACAGGTGGACAGCGAGACACGCACACACCTGGCATTATGGGGTGGCTCAGTGGTTAAGGCATTGGACTTCTGTTCAAAAGGTCCCAGGTTCAATCCCCACTGTCAGGCCCTGGTTTCTGTATTTCATGTCCTCATGTGGTCCACGCGTTCTCGAGACCTCGTTACGGTCACCAGTCAGGATGTTTGTTAATGCCATCGTTTTGTGCGCCGCCATGGCTGGAATGGGCTTGGGCTCCGCCCTTAAAGTTTCAGCAAAGGAAAAAATCATTCAACCCAAGGCTCGCACAAGGGTGTCATGGCCCAGTGTTCACAGACTTCTGAACATCTCTACAGAAGTCAGTATTGGAAAAGGTGCTGCTGAGCTTCTTAACGTTTACTTTCACATTTATCTGTTTTCAGGATTTTTCTTCCTCCCTCGTTACTGGCATTCCAAAGAAAAGGACGGATTCAGATTTAACTGGACGCCTCGATGCCTTTAAGACGGCACGAGCACGTTCAGGTTCATCTCTCGTCTGCTAAAAAAAAAAGAAGCCATAATTCAGTTAAAAAAAAAAAAAAAAGCGAGTGTAAATATTCATACAGCGTTTCTGTTCAAAACACACTTTATATCTGCAGCAAGAAGATTAGGACACGCCTCCTCAGCGTTTAAACAGTAGAACAAATCGCATCAGATGGATTATTGGCCGAATTTGTACAAAAACCACACACACACACACACACACACACATTCGGTTTAGAGGAACACGACTCTAATTCGTTACACACACACTAGGTGACACGCGTGAAGAATGTGTAGAATTTTAAATATTATATAAAAAGTTCAAACACAACGTCTACAGCGCACCTTAATCACATCGGTTATTCCCTCATCGGCTTAAGATTCTGTTCATCTGCTGCTAAAATTAGTTTAGTTTAGAATTATCATATAAAAATAGAATGATTTTTAACATCCTGTCTAGTTACAATATTCTTAGACAATCTCTGCAGTGGTTTGTATACAAGCATGTGTTTAGTGGTTCATTTATGTTTAAATTTTTTTTTTTACACTTAGCATTTGAAAGACAAGGTGGAAAAACGTTTCTTAAAGAAAAGGTCTCGTGTATAATTCATCACCAGATCATTTTTGATCGTTTCATTCTGTTTGTTTTTATGTTTTGTTTCTTTTTTCACATGGAAAATGAAATTGTGAAAACTGTTTCTATTTTCATGACTGTACAAAATGGTATTTATTTATGAGAATTAAAGAGTAACAGAATTACTGCTGTGCATCATTATTATTATTATTATTATTATTTTATTTACTTATTATAGTGCAAGTATTAAAGCCATCACTACTACTACACAAAAGAAGCTTCATAAGTAAGAATAATAAACATACACTCAGCGTTCACACACACACAAACACCAGAACATCAACACTTTCACACTTTCAGCCAATCATGTGGCAGCAGCACAATGCATTAAACCTTTGCACATACAGGTCAAGATACAGGTCTTCAGCTAATGTTCACATCAAACATCAGAGCCTCCAGACTCTCCACTGAGTGGTTCGAGAAACACAAATCAAGTGCGCGACAGCACAAAAGCTGCTCAAGTACACACTGTTTATGAGTGGTGAGCAGAAAAACCATCACCATCAGAAAAGCACAAACCATCAAACTGCGAGGTGTGTGAGCTACAACAGCAGAGGAACACCCAAAAATCAGGGCAAGGCGGGGCACTGGGGCGGACTTGACCAAACTGGACAGGTTGAAAAGTATTATGGGGGGGGGACAATTGGTGTCTTCAGATGTCGGAGCTGATGAGTTTTTGAAACACTCGAACCTGTCCGTCTGGTACCAGGAAAGCATGCTGTGATTAAAGTCACATCAATCACATTCAGATCTCATAAAATGAAAGTTCTTGGCATTACATTTTGTACTTTACTGCTGCCAGGCTCAATAACGACTGTACATGAACATGGTGTTCTAGTAAAGTGGACGTTTACTAGAACGTGAAGATCTAGATACTGTACTGTTGTGGATCTCACCATGAATAAAAACAGAATCTTTTCAGTTTTAATCCATAACTGAAATATTTGATCACCATGAACGCACCAAGTCCAAACAAACCCACAGAGGAAAATGAATTAGACCTGAATTTTAAACCGTATATAAAGAATAAATGAAAGTAACTTTACCAAAAGACGTATGATTAAATTGATGCAGACAGATGATTGATTGGTAATTAGATGGAAGGCGTAAAGTAGACCACAATGAGCAGAAACACATAATACAAGGAGTTGATAGGGTGAAAGCTACATACATTTAATGGGGTATCTGATCCCTGAGCACCACCGAGTTGCACCTGTGGGGCCCTTGAGCACGGCCCTAAAACCTCAACTGATCAGATCTCAGTATAATGAGATCAAACGTAAGTCTCTCTGGATGCGGTGTGAAAGACATCGTGACTACAGACTTAATCCTCCTGCTTCACAAATCATTTTACGTGCATGTAAGAAGTTCACACAGGACAGTGCTGAGATTTTACTGAAATAACACACTGGTTCCCAAACTCTGGGTCACGACAGGGGGTTGGGGGTGAAGGTAACCGAGTAGATGTACTTCCTTACTGTAATTAAGTACGTATTTCACATGTACTATAGTTCACTCTATAATAGTTTTATTAGATACGTTTTACTTTAATTCCACTCAAACATACAGTAAATATCTGTACTTTTACTTCACTACATTTCTGCACGTTATTGTGTTACGTAACCACAGTGGTGTGTCGTATTAGAAGCAGGAATCTCGCCACCTGCTGGCTATTATGTGTAATTGTGTGACCCTTTCTTCAAGATGTAGTTAAGTCAACTTAAGTCTTTATTTGTCACATATACATGTGTTACACACGTGTTAATACACATTTAAATTCTTGTGCAGTGCTGTATGTGTGTAATTTGATTACAGCTCCCAATCAATAACATTACGTTACTGGCGTTACAAATGTAGAATTTAAAAATGAATCAAAATGCATTTAAAAATCAGGTTTTGCGCAGCAGCATCAGTTAACGAGAAGCATCTGAGAGCTTTGTACTTTTACATTTGAGGTTGTAACGGGTTCGTTCTTTTTGCACACATGGACACGAGGCGAGGTCTTGCGGGAAACGGGGTGATTTTATTTAGGAAAAACAGGGAAGGAGACGGTTAAAGGAGGGAGGAAGGGGTAAAGGCTGAGGACTTTTAAAAACCGAGATCTGTTAACATTAATTATCGCCAGCCGGCCCGACATGGCGGCCTCGCCCCTTCACGCACCTGCAGAAGGAGAGGGCGCCTACGTAGGGAGCCTACGGAGTAAGCGAGGAGTGACTATTTACTTCTACTAGTACTTGAGTAATATTTGCTCTAAGGGATCTCTACTTTTACTCAAGCACAGGAATTATGTACTTCATCTTTCAAAATAAACGTGTCTTCAGTAACATGAATACAAGTTGTGATTTATCATATGTTACCCATCTCAGAAATCACCGCTTTACTATTCAAGGTAATAAAGTAAATGGTGTGTAAATGGCAATGAAAGTGATTAGTATCAGTATCAGTCGTTTATGCGCACTGCTCTAACCCACTATCAGACATGACATGTTAAGGCCATGAAGGCAGACACGCCTCAGACGTCTAAACAGCACGATGCAGAAACTCGTACAATATGTTTCACAGCTACTCGTACCGCTTCCTAATCCACGCAGCACATGCACAAACCTGTACAAGCATTGTTCTTCCAGAGTCAGTGGTTTAGCCGCTGGACAGCGTGTCCTTTTCAACACTCGCATATAGACGTTCCTGGAAGGCTGGAATGCAGCACTCCTATTATTGGACCACAGTCTAGTTTGTGCGCCCCGAAGGTACAGTCTCTGATTTCTACACAACACTAAATAATGCATTAATCCTAAATCACCTGTGCGGTCTGTGAAGGTGTTTAACCGGAGTAAAGAAAAAAACATCTTCAACCATAGGAAAGGAATTCAAATCTGCAGCACAAATCTCCTAAAGGGACGGAACGTCCACAAGGTCGCTGAAAACAATAGCAGCGTTTCTTTCAGGGTCTAATAATATCCTCAGTGAAGATAAACACAAACATGTTCCCGTAGCCCCGTGTCACTCTGACTCGAACAACCTCCGTCTTCATATAGTTCTTTACCCCTCCAGGGGCTACACGATTTTTGTGCCAAGACTGGCTTGGACATGCCTCGTGCTTTTTCACAGATTCTTTCACGTGCAATGTATGATTGAGATCTACATCAGGTAATCTTAACAATATATACACTGATCGAGAGTACTGGTGGTCATGAGAGGCTTTAAGAGACAGAGCTTTGATAAATAAACTGCATTAATGTACATTTATGTTCTGCTTAATAGAACTGTCTGGGATCGATATCTATAATCTATAAAGTGAACGTAGAGACCCTGGAGGTGACTGTTATGAAGCACAGGCAGTGTCACTGCAATATATCATCACTGGTGTGTATAAAAGTTTATATTTTGCACTTCCTTTGTTTCAAGAAACAAGAAACCCGAGCAAAGCCTCTTAGGAGTCGTAAAAACAAACTGCCCCAGCAACCTCTGTGCTACTGAAATGCTAAACCTCTTTTCATACAGTGTAGTATGTTCAATAATACTATCAAGTATAAAATATCTGAGAAACGCAGCGGACATTCACAAATCATCAACGCCCCCCCTTAAAGTATTTAGCTTCTCCTATTACATTAGCAGGACACTTCTAATTAACAAACATTTCAAAGAGAACCAATGCAAAGATGCCAACATGTGAAACCTTTATTATTAATGTTTCTATCCAATAATCAAGAGTACTTTCAAATATGAAAATTTGAACATGTACGGTGCCCTGCGATGAACTGGCACAAATCTGCTCAGCGTTCCTTTCACTGTCCCATCAGGAGACAAATCGTCCACTCACTGGAGACATATCCGTAGTTTCATTGCCGGTTTGCCAGATTGACACCTGATCTTATCTGAGCAGTTCAGAGTAAATGGCAGCTCGGGCTCCGGAAACCTTCTGATCAGCTGCGCGACACCTTAACCACCGGGCAATCCCTGACCCCCTAATTCAAGCTAGAAAAATAGTACCAGTCAAATCCAATGTGTTTTTTTGTTTGTTTAGTGAATTATTTTCTAAATTCTAGAAAAATACTGAAGATTTCAAAACTATGAAATAGCACATACTGTATGGCATTATGTAATTAAGTAACAACAATAACAGTCAGTTGTTATTTTAAGACATGAAGGTCAGCTGTTCTGGGACAGTTCTCACAAGAACAGTATTGTGTCGAGTGCATCTGCAAAACCGCTTTGCGACAATAACAATTGTTAAAAGCACTAATCAAATTAAATAAAATACATTTAAATAAATAAAACCCATCGAGCTCCATGATGAAACTGTCTCTCATGAAGACCTTCCCAGGAAGATCAAAACTTAGCTCTGCTGCAGAGGAGAAGTTCATTTAGAGTCACCAGCCTCAGAAATCACCAATTAACAACCAGCACCTCAGACGAGAGCCGTTATGAAGCTTTACAGAGCAGAAGTAGGAGAAGAACATTTTGGATAAACGCCTTCAGTATTGTTTTATAGGGTAGAGAGAAATAAACATCAGGTAATACCATGGAATTAGAAGGGGAGAACAAACTTTTGATGGGAGGTGCATACAGTATTATATAACAGTTAGGCCTGACTGAGTAATCCGATTGGACAAGAGGCGTTTCATGATGTACCAGCACCGGGACGTTTAACTGCATGTGTCAGTGCGTCCCAGGTGATCTACAGACGTTAATGACACTAACCGTCGGTCGCCAGCTCCGCCAGCCGCGGTCTGTAAGTTCCGCCAGGCGCCGGAGGAGACGTGTTAAATGAAGAAACAAGTCATAATCTGTTGTTGATAATTAATGGTGTTTGTGGAACCGAGAACTCGAGGTCGTGTGTCACAGCTTTGTGTGTTTATATACATAAATATATATGAAACAAACCTTAAACCTGATTTCACAGTATGTTGCACAATACATTTTTTGACACATTATGTTTCTTTAATATATTTGTACACCCCACCACACCACTCATTCCTGAAGAACTCATTACTGTATTTCTGGCTGCTTCCAAGTAGATTTTAAGCTTGTGTTTTAGTTTTAAATGAGTGTTAATGTTAAAGAACGCAAAGTTTTTATTGCAGTGAGGTCATCAATGCCAAGCACTTCTCGCTGTGAGTGCGTACAAAGTGCTCGAGATAAAAGGGAGTAAAAAGGCTTTTGTTCATTCTTTGGCTGGGATGTAGCGCCACCTTCAGCATTTTCAAAGGGAGACATGAGGGTATTATTTTACATTGTTTAATATATTCTATTATTCGGCGGATTATATTCACTGCACAGAGCTTTGAAGATGTACAAGTAATTAAATAACTCACCTCTAGGACAAGCAGAGAGCTTCCAGACTCTCACCTATACAGTACATACAACATGTACAATTATTATTATTGCATTGTCTGGCTGATTTTAAAGTCCTCATGACTCAGTAATTAAAAAAAAAAAAAAAAAATTGGATCATCTCTTTACCTGTATAACAAGCAGAGACGCTTGTTGAATCAGCTGAATCTCGCTGAGGTACAGACACATTGTCTTCACAAAGACCAGAACTTCCTCTGATGAGGTCTCTTCAAAAGGGTTTAAAAACAGCCTTTATCGTCACTATACGCATTTCTATTTATTTCACAGACAAACCATACAAACTGTTAATAAATATATGTTTTTTATTACGTAATACACATCTGCTTCTTACATACAGCATCATTCACAGAAATGTGCATTATTTTGTTCACACATACATTTCTACTTTTGTAGACGTATATACATAATGAAACAATGATTCAAGTGATGTAGTTATAAAAATGAGGTAAGTATGACGTATTGAGGACGAAGGCAAGAGTACAGAATGTACAGTATAAAGTGCATTGAAAGTGTTATGTACGTGGTCTTGTGCATGAAGAAACATTATGCTTAAGGGTTGTTCCTCAAGGTGCTGCTCGTCATCAGCGTGGTGTCGCACGTGTAACGGAGGCAGCGGTGAATCTCCTCAGCTCTGGAGCGGCTAACGTGTAGACGTGCCTGCAGTGTGTCCACAGAACTGGAGAAGAGAACAGTTGCGTTTGTCACCACGGGACAGAACACAGAACACACTACGCTGCAGTACAATGAGAGCTGGCTCTGACAGAGAGACTGTTACCTGTTGACCAGATGTGACACGGAGTAGAAATTATTACACATGTAAAGTGCGTTGACGTAGCTCACACACGGGAGCGCGAGGTAAAACTGCAGTGCCTGCTGGCGATGACCTGCGACCTCCACCGGGACGTCGATGGCTTGGCCTTTCCTCTGCTCCACCTGTGCCAGCTGCGCCAACAGCGTGGCGGTGTCGTCTGGACCCGTGCTAAACAGGAGTCTGACCCCTGCCCTTACCAGTGCGGCTACAGTGCTGTCGTAGTAACAGCTACGCTGGAACGGACGCAGAGGCTCTCCTGCAGGGGGATAGAGTGAAAGGGCGGTTAAAAAACGCAAACCTGACTGTAATCCATCAGCTAAGAGAGTTACCTGTACCTAATAAAATGACCACTGAGGGGATTTACTGAATATAGCACGTCGATATGCATTTTAAATATACTATGAATGCAGCGTAGGGTTTATTCTCATCTCTCAATATCAACCGCGTACACGTTCCGCTTACCCAGTTTAGTGCGGTCCTTCTCCACTAGGAGGCACACTCGGTCGAATAAACCCTGCAGGCTCTGTATTCTCTCCTGCAGCCGCTTGCGACTCTGTGGGCTGGCCAACTCCGACTCGCTCTGCCACTCCACGGCCATGCGGTTGCTTACGATGACATCACAGCTGACCAGAGAGCAGATGTGCACAGCTGCGCCATGTTTCAGTCGCAGCGAGGAGACCACGTCAGCACCGGCACTGATACACCGGCTGTCGAGCAGCACACACACTTGAGCCGGGGCTGTGTCGGACGTGGTGGTGGTCGTGGAGCAGTGGTCATTAACGCCGTTCGGCACGGTCAGAGAAGGAGGACTACAAGCTGCCTGGATACACGAAGGATAAACTAATAATGATTAATTAAATCTTATCGTAAAGCATATCTTTGTACACTGAATACAGGGCATTTATTCTTAACATAGAATGACATCATCAAGATAAAAAGTCTGTCTCATTACACGTCATCTCCAACTTGTGAACGAGTTCCGTAACAGGAGCATGTTCGTAAGTCCGATTTGTTCTTAAGTCTAACAAAGTGAGTCTTATACATGCCTTTAACACGAATATACAATATAAAACACACCAATCCACTTGACTAAATCTCAGCCCCCTTTTCCCACACTGCCATCATGTGGCCAAAAACCATAACCACCCCTAAGGAAATAAAACTCCCAGTCGAATGTAACAGTGTTGTCTCTGCGCCTTTAAATTGCGAGTGGAATCCCAGACACCATTTTGTCTCAGAGCTGTTTTCCACTGTATTAGACGGTGAACTCTGTTTTATATTTTATTACATTTTATAAATTTACTTACACACTGAAAATATTGGTATCTGGTGCACTGCAGTGTCTATTTTTTGTACAATACACGTGGTCTACTTCGGGATTGAACCGGAAGTAGAACGACAGTCCGTGCGTATCTGTGGAAATTAGCAGCGTTGGAAAGTCGGAGACTACCTGTATATACAAACGAGCTGTGTTAGCTTGTTACGAGCAATCAGCATACACACATGAGTGACAAGATAAATGGTCTTTCTGAAACTCTGGTAAAGCCTGAGGAATATATTAGTACAAGGTTTTCTTACATGAACATTGACAGATATTTTTACACAAATTCCTTCCATAACTCTCACCTGAGGTTTAACACAAGAGGTGGATGGTGGCTCCTGAAAGTCCAGCTCTTCAGACAGCAGGATCTGGTTCCTGAAGCTCTCTCTGTCCCTCTCATGCACAGGATCTTTACCGCTCTTCCCTCCACCTGCCTGTGTGTCAAATTTGGACAAACGGGACGCCTGAAGAACCGCCCCGGGTGCGCCCTCTGAAACAGGTGTCTTCTCAGCAGAAAGCCTCTTCCTTTTCTCCTCCTCCTTCTCTTCTTCACTCGAATCCTCCACTCGGACGATTCTGGAGCGTTTGGTTTTTCTGGATTGGAGACTTCTCGTCTCTCCTGTGGTCCTAGTCTGTCTGAGGTGGACTCTGCGCCGTGTGGCGTACTGTCGTCTCCCGTCTACATATGAGTCTTCGGGGAGAATCCCTACACTGGCCTCTTCCTCATCTTCAGAAGCAGTGCCAAAGTCTTCCTCAGGTTCACTGCCACTGACCACGAAACTGTCCTCCTCATACGTCTCGTCCTGTTCAGGGACCTGCACACAGAGGGGCACGCGGAGCACTGTTACAAACGGGTCTATGTTAAGTGTGTGACAAACCAAACGATTGACATCTCAAAAATACATAATACGGCCTGTTTCCCCCTCGACTCACCTGTGAGAAAATGTTGAGATTATGCACGGGCCTGTGCACCATTCTAAATTTGCTTGGAATGGCAGGGCTCTTTACAGATTTCAGATAAATACCATGCATCTCAGAATCTGAAAAAGAAAAAGCATTCACTCACAATGAACAATTCAGATCAAAAACAGTTAAACCTTGGATTGCGAGCATAATTCAGTCTGGAAGCATGCTTGTATGTCAAAACACTTGTATATCAAAGAAATAATGGAAATTCCGATGATTCATTCCAAAACCTAAAAATATTCTTATAAAAATCATTTAAGACAGTATAAAGTAAAAATAAAAAATTAATTTGCACTTTACCTTTGAAAATAGACAGAGGGGTGTTATTGTGTAGGACGACTTGCACACACACAAATAGAATCACTGCCTCTCTGCTGGCTAAACTGGAATCTTTTCCTTTCTCTCTAACGTCACTTGCGTTTCCCTCCTTTTGAGGATTTCGCATAATGTGACGTTGCATTGTCATTAAACAGATTCATCTCACACACTGCTACAGCCTTTTTAACCTTTTCCTTCACAAGCCCAGTTGTTGCAGTACAGTTATTAAAGAACAGTCACTACACTTGGACATAATAAAAAAATGCTTTAAGCGTGTACACACATCGCTGATTGGACGAGTCATTTGCCACGCAAGATCATCGCTAAGAATTTCTTTCACAAACCACACCTACCTTTTTAGTGTTGTTGATTCTTACCGCTGATTGGACGAGACATCTGTCACTCAAAATATACAGAAAGTATTTGGTTTCTGGATATGGCGTTGTGTTTTTTGTTTTATGTTGTTTTCGGGTTTTGTTATTTTGTTTTCGAATGTGTTATTTGGTCACAATGTTATAGTAAACAGTACACACGCACACAGATGTTGACTAAATAAGTGACACACGCACAGAGACTGAGCATGGGAGACGATTACCCACAATCCCACAGCGAGAGAGAGAGAGAGAAGAAGCATTGGGCCAGTTGTGATCATGTGACGCTCGGCAAACAAAGCATATACGTATTACTCGTATATCAAGACCTCGCTCATTTATCAAGTTAAAATTTATTTATTTTTAAATTGCTTGTCTTTCAAAACACACTCAGACAAAGTTACTCACAAAACGTTTTTGTACAAACTTAATCATTATGGCAGGGAACTGTGCTAAAAGACTGAACACATGGATCTTGACCCCAATACCATGAGGCTTCTTCCTCACCATTAAGGCCTTGAGAGAACTGAGTGGTGTCCACGACAAAACCTTCCAAGGACTTGTCCAGTTCCTCTCCATCAACTTCATCAGAAGACACGGAGTCTCCTTCTTCAGAAAGCTCCGCCTCTTCATCCAGGAACTGCCTCCCGTCTCTGTGCACTGCCTTCTGGGAGATCAAAGAAGTCAAAAGAATAAATGTGTGTCATATATTCCTCCGCTATATTTTACTCAAAAACATGACGCCTGTGTGTTAGGCTGGGACAGAGCGGTACTTTTACCTTAGACTTCACTTTAACAGGAGGTGATTGTTTACGAGGCTGAAGCGCTTTCGGCCGACAAAACGAGTCCTGCTTAAAGTCATCGTCTGACACGGCGCCCCCGTCGCTCTCCTCCGACTGGGAAATAAAACCATTCGGTCATGACGTAACACACGAGCAGGCTCAGGTGCTTTACTGTACAAATGTTTGGTGAAAAACTCTTGAAGACGTACCATGTTTATGCGGGCAACACGCTTTCTAGGCGCCTGGACAGGAGATTCGACATCGCTGACTTTTGATTGCTAGAATTCACGAAATTCACGAAAACACAGACATTCAGCAAGCGTAGAACAAACCTGTAGCACCGCCACGCTCGAAAGCATTCAATAAAGGTATTGTATATTCCTTACATTAAATAAATTCATCAAGTGATGGACACAAACATGAAAAAAAAAATTCAAGAATTCTTTCAGAAATCCAGTCAAGGTGTACTGTAGCAGATTTGGTGATATAACGAAACATCAACTTATTTCCTAATGGATTTAAAATCATACTGCAAGGTGTTAAAGCCTGAGTTTTACACCCTTATTTTTATTACTGTACTCTAGTATGTTAATCCTCTGAGAAAATTATCCAGAAAACAGGTTTACTGTATTTTCATATATTCAAATTATCGCTGTTCATTTGAGAACACAAGTACCTTTGTAGTGAAATAATCAAATTAGTTTTTGTGTTCAGACTGCCGTAATTCGATTCGAGCAGTGTTCCAAACATGTTCTGTAGTGCGTCTTACCTCTGGAGATGCCAGGGGATTGGCTCTTCCTTGACGCCGTGGCTTTCTAATAAACGACTCCTCATCGCTATCACTGATCACTAAATAATAAACACAATAAAGAAAAAAATTGCCATAAACTGCCACATGGTCCATCAAATCAACTAGACAATGATTCCGTGGCAACCAAGATTGTTGCAAGGTTGTTGCTAGAATCTGGTTCAGCTATTCTTACTGGTACTGGCTGTTGCATTATACTTTCGTTTATCCTATTGTCCATGTTGTGAATATTTTATTTTACGTTATTGTCATTGCCACACATTTTATTACTCTCTGTGCTCTTGGATTAGTCTCTGTCACAATAATTTTCTCCAGGAATAATAAAGTTATTTTTTCTTATTAAAATAAAATTTCCCTGTAATTTATTCTTGGCCAATTCTCACTCACTAATCCATCCACCAAATTACTGCACCACTGCTAAACTCAGAACTACTTTAACTATTAGGTTGGTTTCATTAATAGATGACTATTTTAACATAGTTCTCATTGGCATTATCTCTAATATATGGTGGCTCTTGTTTTGTTATATTTTATTCTAATTAATTTTTTTGTTCTCAAATTTGTTATTTGGTTTTCAAATTTGTTATTTTGTTTTCAGTTTTATGTTGTTTTTTGTTATTTTGTTTTCGAATTTATTTTGTTTTTGGTTTTGTTATTTTGTTTTGCACTTCTCGACCACTGTACTAATTCCTTCCTAAGCATCCCAACCATCAGAACATTCAGATCTCACCCCTCAACCCTGGTAACAAACATACCATATAAAACGATATTTTTCAAAGCCCTTTCCTCATTAACAAAGACCTTTTTGTTTGATCTTTTTCCACCCACTCGTACCCCTGGACCGTTCACTCCCTTCACCATCCTACACTCAAACATCTGAGCTTTGGTTTCTACCACCTCTGCAGAACACCCTGCATTAATTCTTCCTGTGTTTCCTCACAACCACAGTTCCCACACCACCTGTTTCTTGGGTTAAAGCCCTAGGAACCAAACATACTCATAACTTGCGGTTCATGATAACTTTTACTTACAGACCTGTACAATTGCGGTCTTCATACATGGGTTTCTTCGCCTCAAGCAGAGACCTCCGACACATTCTGTTCCCCGTTCCATGTGGCTGTACTTGTGAACTCAGGACTTTAGGAAGGATTTCCATATTCCTGCTTTTCGGAGACGCAAATGCCAGAGTCGGGGTAGAAGCATGAGGTCCGTCCAAACTCTCCCGCGCGGTCATTATGGGTGACAGGTTACTCCTGGCTATGAGAGACGGAAGGTGTTTGTCCATCGGACACACCCTGGGGGTCGACACATGTCCAAGAGTGAAGCTGTTAGAAGACGTTCTGGGATTGTTCATGGTTAGTGAGGAGAACGTCTCATGTTTATCAGCTCCGGGTTCTGCGGTCGTATCAGAAGCGGGTTCTGTAGCGTCCTCCTCTTCAGAGTCGGAAGAAAACCCAAGGTTAAAGTTTACAGAAAAGATGTCCTGAGAACAATTAAAGGCTTCGGACCTCTGCTCAGACGTTGGCTTGTGTCCCGAAGAAGACTCTTCGGCATTGAAAAGACTTGACGCGTCCCGTAGATTTGGTGTTTGGTCGGCGTCCTCCCTGTTGACGGGAAGTACAGTGTGTTTGTTTGGAGTCACGATGTTTGGTAGTGAGATCTGCAGGAAAGCTTCATCATCGCCAAACAAGTCGACACTTTCATCCAAGCTAGTGACATTAAGAGAGATTTTAGGCTCTAAAGGTAGATTAGTGTATTTATCTGCTCCGTCAACATCGCCATCATCAAAAACCTCGTCCCAGCTAGGACTGCAAGTGGCGCTGTCCGGACCAGCGGGAACGTTCTCGCTAGGTAACACTGCAGGCTCAGGAGGCGCTGCTGCTATATTACAGTCCAGAGAGTCTGAATCCAGTGAGGTCTCATCTTCATCAAGGTTGAAATTGATCTGGAAATGATCATCTTCCCTCTGACTGCTGCAGATCTCATGGACATGAGCAGGCTCGCTGGAGCTTAATGAGAAATGCAGATCGAGACGTTCCGGTGGCGACGTGGACAGAAGACGTTTAACGTTGGACAGAATCGTTTCTAAGGTTTCAGCAGATCGATTAAAAGCGTAGAGCTTTTGACAGACCTGCCACGTGGGTGAATAGAACATTTCATCAACGGGCTCGAGGGAAGTATCAGGGTTTGTCTTAAGAGCTGGTGTGTCTTCAGGAGAACCCTCATGTTTTCTTGAGGGTTCGGCCTCAGTGTGCTCATTAACATCAGTCGGCATGACATCATCATCAGCAGCAGCTACAAAGGTACACCGAGACACACTTAAACCTTCATCAGTGGCATCAGCGTCAGATTTAGAAGACACTCTGTCTCTTAATAAAGTCCATGAAGAATCTCCTGCATGGTCCTTCTTGTCCAAGTTAGCTTTTGAACCAGAACCTCGACCAGCAAGTCGAGGCTTAGATCGTTTCTTCCGAGGATTTCTCTCACATGTAGTTTTCGCTTTCGTTCCATCCTCCTCACATCCAATGACGTCCTCCTTTTGTAAGTATGCGTTGACCTCGGATTCATATCTGCAGCCATTCTGTGAAAACGTGATCACAAAACTGAAGAAATGAATCGAATTAAATGTAAAAAATGTTTTTATTAAATATTTCAGAAATGCTGTGTGTAATGTTTAAATTAATTTTGCAATAAAAAAATCAAGAGTGAGAAACATTAGGAATGCTAACTGCAGTTCAGGCATGTGATCTTAAGTTCCTTTTAGCTAAGGGTTAAAATATATATCACCACCATGTCCTTAACAGAAAAAATATAGTTAAAGCTCAGGCGATTTTATTTAATGTAATCAGAGAGTTGTAACAATCAGTACGCTTCTGTGTGTTTACTTTAAGAGAGAGAGCGAGAGAGAGAGAGAGAGAGAGAGAGAAGAAAGGCTGGCGAGGGAATGACCAATTTGCTCCAAGTGAAAAAAGGGGTATTTAGCTAGAGTTGTTATTGCACAACCTAGTGGTCAGAAAATGAAAGTGCAACAAGTACTAATAGAGTCCCGCTGCAGCAGAGATCATGCTAATCCATGCTCAGAAGAGGAGCAGAAGTCAGGAATGCTAACACTCTTGCCAGATTGTGATAGTTTAAAATATACTCTGCAACCACAAAGATCTTGTGTTAAATTTAATAATACATTTGTGCAGGTTATCTTCTTATCTCCTATACACTGTACAGTTGTCCTGCATATTACTACAGGTAATCCCCAACTTACGAACATTCAAGTTACGAATTTCCAAAGATACGCCTGGAGATTAATTTCCTTGGGCGCAGTTACAGTTTTTGGCGTACAAAGGGGAAAGCGGAACAGAGATTTAGTGATGTGGATTGGTACTGTATGTGAATTGTTTTTTCTGGACTAGTTTCAGATCTTTTGTGTGTCTTTGGAGATTTTGCACAACTGGAAACCTGCTCCAAGAATAAAATGAATATTATTAATTAATATAATTAATAATATTAACTGATGAACATGAGAGGTACTTGGGGCTCCCACTCTAATCACGGCTCTACAGCCAATCCTGGGCGTCTGTGAGCTCACGCAAGTGGAAGGAGCGGACAGCGCTGTCCTCCGAGTGCGTTACTCCGCCCCCAACGGTGCGTGAGCGAGCAGTTCGAAAAGAGGCGGTCAGGAAAAAAAGTCTTATATTAAGATAAAAAAAATAACCTTCTCAATTATTACTAGAGAGATATTATTAATCATCATTGTTGCAAAATAAATTTGACGTCAGAACCTGGTTTCTGCTACTCTATCACTACCAGCTGCTGCACTCTATCTCCATCCATCATATGTCTAGTTTTTATTTTTAATTTATTTTATTTATTACTTCATTACATATATATTTGTTTTTACTCTTTTTATTCTTGGAGCAGTCTCTGACAGGTTTAATAAAGTATTATCTTATCTGATCTGTCAAAGACTATGATGTTATTTAATTTAGTCTGTTTGTGGAACAACCCAACATGTACGGACATAACGGCAAATAAAGATCATGGTATGTTATGAACATATGTACGAGTCGTCCAAGGGGGACGTCTGTCGCCTCCCCACTGGACATGCTAATAGCTAGAGGACATCTAATGAAGCTTTTGTGTAAATTTCGTTCTGGTTTAGGAAGAGTTGCAGATAGAAGAAAAGTGTGATCACGACAGACGGCGGTGACTACACGAGACAACGGATGATCCATACAGGCGACACGGAAATGGCCTCCCCGAGTTCCCCTCAGCCTCACCTCCTCATCCTCTTCCTGCTTCATCTGGTCGATGAGTCCCATGATGGCGGTGAAATGGAGGCAGCGGCTGGAGTGGTCTACTCTGTGTGTAGGAAGAGACTGATTCTGCCAGTGTCTCCATTCCCAGAGAGATAATTCTTTCACTGGGCCCTGCACACTCTCATCCTACACAAACATCACACACACTCAACGTAACAGCATTAAATGACAGGGCTGTAACGATACATCATACCATGCGAGTTAAATATATTGATTATGGTCACATGATCACTGAGAGCGTTCTGAATTGCAAGAAACCGTTAAAAAAAAAAAAAAAAAGAAAGAAGAAGCCCTTTAATAGCTTTCAAACACCACCAATGGTTGAAATGGGGCGTTCTAGCTGACTCATTGTGTTTCAATTGAGCTTCAGGTCAGATTAATGACGTCCGTCCATCCGTCCGTCCAACCAGCCGATTTTGTCACAGCATCACACAAAACTGGCTGGACAGAATTGAATAAAACTTTAATGGAAAAGTACTTTATTTCTATATTATTATAAAACTAAACTTTATTATACTGTTATAAAAGGACGGTATTTGCCTGAACTTAAATCAGTGCCGTGAAATTAAATAAAAATGTTGAGTAGAAGTGAAGTTATGAGCAGTTTTGTGCCAGATTATGTCACAGCAGCCATCACTTTACTAAACAAATGTAGCGATTCTGTGTACAAAAGAGCAACAACTAGAGAGCCCAGTGTTATGCGCTAAAATCAAAATGGTAAGTAAAAGTGATGTTATGAACAGTTATGTGTCAGATTTAATAATCTACTTTAAAATAAGCTACTGTCTCAATGTAAACAAACACCTGCACCAATAGATATTAATTAGAAAAGATAAAGAGAATATTTTTACTGGGATTAGTTTTAGATTAGATTAGTTTTAGATTAGTTAGTTTTCACTTTGGCTGAAATAACAGCGCTGAAGTGGTATAAGTGAATTTTAACACGCCAGAGTCGTTTTAAGACGAAACTTCATCTTTATCCGATCTACTTTTTCCATTTCTCATCTGTGATTCTCTCTCCGATTACCGAACAGGGAGTGTATTTGTCTGAGCGCCAAAGAAGTACAACTTAGTGTAAACAAGGCGTCAGATACTCAACCTTACAGAATGTGATTTCTGTGTATTAATAAGTGAGACAGAGAGTTCAGCTGTACAGAGAGACACACAGACATGGACGTGGACTTCAACCTCTAATAATAATAATAATAATAATAATAATAATAATAATGTCACTCATTACATTAAAGATCAGCAGATTATTTTTAGTTTTAACATTTTATCTATTTCTACAGACTCTTTAACCATCAACACCACATAATAATGCTGGTTTAATTACATATTGATAAAGAAAAATATGATACATCTTCACACCCCTGATAATGTGACGGTTGCACTGAGTGAAATGTACCTGCTGTTGCAGCTCTGTGTTAAGGCACAGGAACGACGAGCGCTTGAGCCTGGGCTGGGCTTCGTTCTCACCCAGCTTCATGGTAGACGCCCACTCAGCCTCTTCAGCAGGGGTGAGAAAGCCGTCCTCCTTCACGCGCCGCTGTACTCCATCCTCTAAAACAACAGAACGAAAATAAAGCCATTAATAAATTAACTGAATTAAACTTATACATTCATCAACAATGAAATGTACACAAAACAAACATTTAAGTCTCATTACGTTAGTGGGTTTTTTATTGTTATATTATAAAACTGCAGATTTATATGTGAGTGACAATGACACGTCAGACTGTCCGGTCAGTACCGTGGGCGTCAGGGTTGAAGAGAGACGCTCTCCTCACGCTGAGGGATTGTCGGATGTGGCTGGAACGCCTGCTGCTCTCTTTGGCCTCGAACTGGCCGCAGGTGATGTGCATCTTGTGCAGGGTGGGAGTGACGCCAGCAGGGAGCATGCGCGGGCTGTGAGGGTACATGGAGAAGCTCTGCTTGTTTGTCATGATGCATTTATTCACACTGCGCCTGTTACTCTGACTCTGGTTATAGATCTGAGGAGTAGAGAAGATAAACGGCTTATAATAAAAGGCATGTTAGTTTTGACTGGGAAAAAAAAAACGTTTGCGCAAGACTACAAATCCCAAATCACGAGAGTTTAATCCAACTCAAAACGCCAAAAACACTCTAGAAGAAGAGCAAGGAACTGTCCAGAATTCTGTCTAGAAAAGTGCCTTCTTTAGCATTCACTTAGAAAAATAATCTTGTAGTAAATATTATTATCCGTTATAGTCAGTGCCGACTCACCCGCTCCTCTCGCCCTTCAGCCAGTATGACCACTATGCGTCCCTGCCTGTGCCGCCCGGTTCGGCCCATTCTCTGCACCAGACGGATCGGGCTTTTCTGAGCATCGAAGCACACTATCAGGTCAACCTCCCCGATGTCGAGCCCTTCCTCACCCACACAAGTAGAGACCAGGGTGTTAAAACCACCCTCTCGGAACCTCCGGACCACCTGGATAAAAAAAAAAATATATATATATATATATATATATATATAAACCATTCTGTATCAAACCGACTGCAGCAAACTACAGCAGCTTGTACACGAACAAAGGCACACAGAGAGAATACTGTACATAATAACATATGATATGAGAGGACTTTATAAATATTAATTTATAAATAATTTATAAATATTATACAGATTTATAAAATGTGTAAAGAATTACAACAATTCAAATATGTCTTTCATAACCATGTTACCAAATGCCAGGTATTACCTACGGTGGCCGAACAGTTCAAAACAAAATTAAACCAAAACAAAATAAATAAAAAAAATTAAAAAAAAAAAAACTGAAAACAAAATAACGAAACCAAAAACAATATAAAAAAACTAAAACTAAATAAATTCAAAAACAAAAAACTGAAAACAAAATAAAAGCGAAACTTGTTTGTTAATAAATAAATTCAAAAACATCATCATAAAAAGGAAAACAAAATCCCAAAACAACATAAATCAGAAAACAATGACAATTCAGTCAAACCAGAAAAAGTAGGTGCGGTCTTACCGCTGATCTTGAGTGGCAGATGTCTCGTCCAATCAGCAATAAAAATTTTATTCACAAACTATACCTACAATTTCCAGTTTGACTGAATAGTCGTCATGTTTTCTAATTAAGTATTAATGAGAAAGGTTTTGTTATTTTGTTTTGCACCTCTCGGCCAGCAGAATGTTTATACTGAAACCCATGAAGCTCATAGCCGTGTTATATTCAAAACTCTCAGACTCTCGTGGTTTACCTCAAGCTGCTCCTTCTGAGTGAACCCTCGCACTCCTTTCCCAGCTGACGCCTGCCCCATAAAGGTCATGACCCTGACAAGGGGCTGGTGGCGGTCAAGCATCTCGGCGATCTCCTGAACGCTCTCACGAAACGATGAGAAGATCATCACTCGCGTGCTCTCCACTTTGCCTCCAGAGTCTGAAAAAAAAATTCTGAAAATAAATCCATTTTCTAATGACAGTGAGGTTGTAATTATATAAAAACAAAGTAAAGACACACAATTATGAAATACAGTAAATTGTGATTTGCAATTAAGGAAGGAAAAAAAACATGACAGGGTGAGGTGTTGGAAAAGTTTATTCCTCTTACATCACAGCAAAGTATTCTTTTATAGTTATGTTTATTATTGTGAAAAGTCCATGACACACATTTTCTCCTGGTATTAGTTACATCAGAAGTCCCCCCCCCACCCTCTCTGTCTTGAAATAAATAAGGCATAAAACTTAATTATAAATTTATCAAGCCAAGAAGAAACAAATTCCTCCGAAACCTGCAATTTGCTTCTAAACTGGAACTAATGTCAGAATCACTTATACATATAATAACAGTATTGTAATATAATTTAACATCTCGTTAACGTTCATATTCTTTCCAGGATCATCTTCATAAGAATGCCTACAGCTTTCAAAAACAAATTTAAGTGAATTATCTTTGCTCCATGTTTTCGATAAATATTGAGTTTGTGGAATTAAAGAGTGGTGAACTTTACCTGATCTCTTCACCCATGTACTGAAATGCTGTTGTATCACCTCGTCCAGTTTCTGAAGTTTTGGATGGCTGTAGAAATACTTCTCCTCCGGCCCTGAAAACAGAACCAGTTAGTCTGAGCCGAGTATTTATGCTTTAGAAAGAAGTGTCATGTTATATTATTATTATCATACATTATATACATAATATTATCATATATTATTATTTCATAGCTGTTATTTTCTAGGATGCAGCTTCACCAGGCGTTTAAGTCATCGTGACTTAAGTATAAGTAAACAGATCGGCGCTATTTCAGATTTTAATAATGGTCTTGGATCATTTTTAGGACTATAGTCATATCTAGTCATTTCACATGTCCTTAGTTTTTTTTCTTTGCTTGATTCATAATTTGAGAGTTTGTCTTAAGACAAAAAGGACACGCGCACCCACGCTGGGGAATCTGGAAACAATGTCCAACACCAGTGAGCCTCTGTATGGAACAGTGGCAGACTTCTATCACAGAGCTGAAAGCGCCATGTACAGCACCATCTGTTGAATTTTGGAATTAAATAAAAAAAATTTTACGTGAAGTGAAGTGCGTGTAATAAAGGTGTGAGATCGTGTTTTAAATAGATTTCAATTGCACACTAATAAGAGTGTAAAAATAATGTACAGCGCCATCTGTTGAATTCTGAGATGAACTAAAGACTTTTTTCAAGGTCGAGTTGTTTTACGACACAAGGTTGATTCCATTTAAACTTAAAATTAGCATATCTTCTCTTCCTGTGTGCCGATGTAGATGACACAATATGTTACCTCAAGCTCGGTCAAATACACCAGTGAAAACCCCATTAAAATCTGTTCAGTAGTTTTTATGTGATGCGTGTACAAACAAACAAATCTAGATGTGTTCTATTACTCATCTTATTGACACGCCAACTTTTCATTATTCAAACTCATTATTTATCTTTCTGTTGGGTGTAGTATTGTGGTCTATTGTGTGTGTGTGTGTATGTATGTATATATATATATATATATATATATATATATATATATATATATATATATATACACACACACACACACACACACACACACACACACACACACACACACACACGGACAAAATTGTTGGTACCCTTCGGTCAATGAAAGAAAAACTCACAATGGTCACAGAAATAACTTTAATCTGACAAAAGTAATAATTTTATAAAAATTCTATGAATGTTAACCAATGAAAGTCAGACATTGCTTTTCAACCATGCTTCAACAGAATTATTTTAAAAAATTTACTCATGGAACAGGCCTGGACAAAAATGATGGTACCCTTAGAAAATACTGAAAATAATGTGACCAAAGGGACATGTTAATTCAAGGTGTGTCCACTAATTAGCATCACAGGTGTCTACAATCTTGTAATCAGTCAGTGGGCCTATATATAGGGCTCCAGGTAGTCACTGTGTTGTTTGGTGACATGGTATGTACCACACTCAACATGGACCAGAGGAAGCGAAGGAAAGAGTTGTCTCAGGAGATTCAAAAGAAAATTATAGACAAGCATGTTAAAGGTAAAGGCTATAAGACCATCTCCAAGCAGCTAGATGTTCCTGTGACTACAGTTGCACATATAATTCAGAAATTTAAGATCCATGGGACTGTAGCCAACCTCCCTGGACGTGGCCGCAGGAGGAAAATTGATAACAAATCAAAGAGACGGATAATCCGAATGGTAACAAAAGAGCCCAGAAAGACTTCTAAAGAGATCCAAGGTGAACTTCATGCTCAAGGAACATCAGTGTCGGATCGCACCATCCGTCGTTGTTTGAGCCAAAGTGGACTACATGGGAGACGACCAAGGAGGACACCATTGTTGAAAACAAATCATAAAAAAGCCAGACTGGAATATGCCAAACTACATGTTGACAAGCCACAAAGCGTCTGGGAGAATGTCCTATGGACAGATGAGACAAAAATGGAACTTTTTGCCAAGTCACATCAGCTCTATGTTCACAGACGGAAAAATGAAGCATATGAAGAAAAGAACACTGTCCCTACTGTGAAACATGGAGGAGGCTCTGTTATGTTCTGGGGCTGCTTTGCTGCATCTGGCACAGGGTGTCTTGAATCTGTGCAGGGTACAATGAAATCTCAAGACTATCAAGGGATTCTAGAGAGAAATGTGCTGGCCAGTGTCAGAAAGCTGGGTCTCAGTCGCAGGTCATGGGTCTTGCAACAGGACAATGACCCAAAACACACAGCTAAAAACACCCAAGAATGGCTAAGAGGAAAACATTGGACTATTCTAAAGTGGCCTTCTATGAGCCCTGACCTCAATCCTATTGAGCATCTTTGGAAGGAGCTGAAACATGCCGTCTGGAAAAGGCACCCTTCAAACCGGAAACAACTGGAGCAGCTTGCTCATGAGGAGTGGGCCAAAATACCTGCAGAGAGGTGCAGAAGTCTCATTGACAGTTACAGGAATCGTTTGATTGCAGTGATTGCCTCAAAAGGTTGTGCAACAAACTATTAAGGTAGGGGTACCATCATTTTTGTCCAGGCCTGTTCCATGAGTTCATTTTTTTTTTATAATTTCGTTGAAGCATGGTTGAAAAGCAATGTCTGACTTTCATTGGTTAACATTCATAGAATTCTTATTTATTATTACTTTTGTCAGATTAAAGTTATTTCTGTGACCATTGTGAGTTTTTCTTTCATTGACCGAAGGGTACCAACAATTTTGTCCATATATATATATATTTTTTTTTTTATTTGGACTACACTATACATGATGGATCTTTAATTTGCCATTCCAAATTTATTGTCTATTATGTTACTATCTTTGCCACTGGATGTTGGAATTTCCTTCAGGATCAATAAAGGATCTATCCGTCTAATCTGTACATCTTTGAACTATGGGAGGAAACCCGGCGTAACTGAGCACAGGAAGAACATGCAAACTGGAGGTGCAAGGCTACAGTGATATATTTCAGCTGATTAGCAGAATTAAATACCTTGGTCAGTATTGAGAAACATGGCCTCCATTTCCCTGTACAGGTCCACAAAGACCGGGCTGCGCTGCAGCTCATTTCTGGCCCGTGAATACTCTGAGAAAATGAAAAAACAATCAGAAAAGAGAAACCTGAATAAATCTGTTTCAATGCCTCAGGTTACCTTTAGAGCCTGACATAATGTTCTGTGTGAAAAGAAAGAGGGATCTGAGGCCCATCTGCTGTAGGAGCTCGAACCCGTGGTACAGGCTGATACAGAGCGCGAAATCTCCCTCCAGTGCACCGTGCTGCGCTGCCTGTCATCAAAACAACGCCATAACGTCCAATATTACACGATTTACAAGTCATTATGTCTTAACACCATGGTCATGTTCTGTGGTGTTAGTTTGTAATTAATTAAATAATTGTAAATGTATTGTATTAATTAATTAATTGTAAATTATTTCTTAATTATAACACTTTATCAGCAAATGTTAGTGTGTATAAAAAAACTGATTAAAAAATCCATCATCTGAAGCTGAGAGTTTTAGTGAGGAAAAGCTTTATATCAGAGATTCCTGGTAAAGACGGTTAAATCTCTGCATGTAACCTGCAACATGAGACATAAAAAAAAAACCTAGAATACAGATCAACAAAACTGACTATAGATGTGTAACGTATATATAAAAGTAAAAATTTCTACTATATGGATTTCTGTATACAAAATGGTCAATAAATATCACTCATTCAAAATAATAATGCTAATACATTATTAGCAGCACTGTTAGTGGTATATAAATAATCTTATTTATAATGCATATGAGATTTGTTGTACCATGATCTGTGATGGAGGGTTCCGTCTGAACTGATCTCTCGCCAGGATGACCTGATACTTCGTGAGGGAGCGGATGTCACGCTGGCTCAGCACACGCATCTGGGTCAGACGGGATGTAAACCTTTCCAAAACCTTTTTCAGAACAAAAATATGGGCTGTTAAAGAAAGATAAAACACTAGAACGGTTACATAATAGAAAATAAATAGTGGTTTTCTTCCCATGTCCCGGTTTTAGACAGATAGACGTTAAAGACTTAGCCCTGAAAACTGGCAGAAAAAAAAACATTTTACTTTTTTAATGATTTATTATGGGTAATAAACTGCAAAGAAGTTAAATTTATACATTTTTTACGAAAAGGTAAGAAAATACATTAATATGAATATAGCCAATCAGAACATATAAGGAATATTTATAATAGCTGTGCACACACAACATGATGATTATTTTATACTTTCCATTTTTAATAATAAAAAAAAAAAATCTGAAAGCAGAGAACAGCTTTGTCTTGAGTTCAGCAATGTTAATTAAAGGGACGGGCAAATTTTACTTTCATAAAGACACTTCATTCACAATTACATCTGAAAACTGCTTCCAAGGCTCTAGACTTCCTTGTATGTTTAATGTCGTCCCGAGGAACAGTTCTCCAGATTTCCTGAAGGACGTTTGGTCTCTCATCATGCTCACTCCAGTCCCTGTACCTGCGCAGTTTGTGTTTGTTAAGCCACACACTGACCTATGAATCATTCTAGCATCAAAAACATGAGTCCTAACTTCTGTCCTGACCCAGTGAGATGATGACAGATGATCAGGCGGTGATTAGTATACCGTTGATGCTGAAATTTTTTTAATCTTTTTTTAAATCTGCTGAGTTACTGGCAGGACGTGGCCAGGGGACACCAAATACAAGTGCCGAGAGGTAAAGAGTGTGTGTGTGTGTGTGTGTGTGTGATGAGGGCATGATAAGGGCATGGTGAATCCATTTTTAGTACTTGTACATAGTGTAAAATTTACTGCTAAAGTTTTCTATATTTTATTTCATATTTTATATTCTTATTTGAATATTTTCCTCTTTCATACTGTTTTTCTTTTTTATTACTATATTCTTAATTTATATTATTTATTGAATCATTTCTTTTTAATGTTTAGGTCATGGGCCGTTGTAAGAAACATTTCACTGCACATCATACTCTGTATGTGACATATACATTTTTAATTTGAAATACATGACGGTGCAGAGCCAAAAGTATTTAGACACCTGGAAATCGTGTGTGTGTGTTCCTTACACAAACCAGAGCTGGGGGAGCACAAAGTGTGTGCTGTAAAATTATAATTTGTACTAAAGAGCCGAAACCTGTTCCAGCCTGGCAGTGCCCCTGGGCATGGAACTTGTGGCCTTGACCTCACAGAGCCCTGACCTCAGCCCCACTAATCCCCTTTGATACGAATTAAAAAGCCGACTACGCCTCACACCCCCTTACCCAACCGAGGTGCCGGACGTCACTAATGATCGTGATGCACATACAAGGTGGATGATCTGGTGTCTGCATACTTTTGGCCGTATAATACATAGCTTGTGACCCAGTGTTCTAACACACTTGAATTCTCCAGGGTTCACCGTCTCTCACCTTCAGCCTCGACCAAATTACACCTGGACTGTCTGGGAAAGACTTTGGAATAAAGCTAAACATCGATGCAAATGTCCTAATGCAGCTAAAACTTTTTTAAAATGTAATTTAAATTGATATATTTTTGCGCATTTGAAATGTTAAAATTAAAATGTTGCTGTTCCTCTCTAAACTATTCACAATTTGTGGAGAGCAAATTATTGAATAAAATCATATAGAATCAATTTTTATAAAATCACGATCCATACACACCAGCAATACAAATCAAATCAGCCGTGAGATATCGCGATAATAGCGTGAGAAAGTCATCCCCTGGATGAAGCGTTTCTCATAATGTTTGCAAGCTCTTGAAAGGCTTGTGTGACCTGTCTGGTATTCTGCAGCAACAAAGGGGCTTAAGAGAAATTCAGATGAAAGCTCAGATCACGAGGACGAGCAGAACACACGCACGCACAGCCGACTCAGAGAAAACCCCGAGTGTTCTAACACACCGAGCGCTCACAGATGTGACGTGGATCTGTTTAAGCTCCGAGCAGTAGGAGAGGAGTCGCAGGTCTGAATAAATGCATTGTGAGTCTTCGGAGATCGAGTCTCAGGGCATGGAGAAGTGCCCACAATTCCTGTTTTACCACCACATTTATCTTTACACTACATGGGCGTTACGTTCGCTGGTTCTGATGGAAAGGACTCGAAACACATGGTGCGTGGCAGTTTGTGTCCGGGTGCCCATGCTGACTTGTGTCCTCCGACTCGTGTCTTGGTCTCTTAGCATTAGCATCACAGCCTTAGAAACGAAAGGTCACCCACAAAAACAGTTTCACAATCATTTATACTTTTTCTCCCTATAGAGTGAGCGGACGTGAACGTCATGAGATTCTCTTATGATGTTTATGTAGTTAATCACGTCTCCTGTCCTTGCCTTACAGATATGGCCGAACCCATTCAGCAGCTAACAACCAATAATAATGGCACCCACCGACGAGAAACCATTCCCTTCATGCTGATCTCACGCAAGGAGAAGGTGCGAATATTCTACTGTTCTACTCTCTTTTTCTTGTTTTTCATTATTTATTCATCTATTTAATTTACTGCATGAATGAATGAACAACAAAAATCTTATGTCAATTATTACACATCAGAGGAATGTGCTTCTTTATACAAAGGAAATGTGCTTCCTCTGATGCAAGACAACACACTCAGAAGAAAACATTATGTGCCCTCTAACACATACATTTACATTTAGGCATTTGGCCGACACCCTTATGCAGAGCGACTTACATTTTTATCTTATTATATATCTGAGCAGCTGAGGGTTAAGAGCCTTGCTCAAGGGCCCAACCGGGACAACTTGGTGTTCGTGGGGTTTGAACCTGGGACCTTTCCGAACCATAATCCAATAACTTAAGAGCACAGACATTTTAACTCTTCTGACAACAAAAGGCCGAGACATCTATAGACATATACTGTACATAAATTGACCATTCACCATTCACCTTGTTTTGAACCAGAACACAGAATATGGTTAATAACACATTAAATAAAGCATCCTTATTGCCTTGCAGTGCGGAGACGTCCTCTACGAGACACGCTCCTATGAAAAAGCACACTGGGCCTGCATCACCGTCAAAGAGGACACGTACGAGCAGAGCGTCGGCTACGGCTTCATGAGGATCATGAAATACATCTGCCAGCAGAATTCTCGGGGTAACTGCTATAGATGGAAATAAAAAAAGTGTTCCCGCTGGTGCGCACAGAGGAGGCAAACACCCGCTTGTCCAGCGCCGTCACTGTAGCGTACTATCTGCCCTCGCCCACCAAGCTCAGCCACCACAGCCTCGCGACCCCGACGTAGTGATTGAGGCGTGGCCCGACACGACCTGGTCAGCCTCATGTCAGCCTCAGGGGCGACGACTGGATAACAATTACAGTTATTTAGCGTTACTTTAGGGCTGTTCTGTTAAAATGCATTTCGCAATGCAAAATTTAGGGAAAAATGTTAAAAATCGATTGGCTGATTGTTATGAACAGAAAATACGTTCATGTTTATGACTATTTTAATCATCATTATAAATTGGTATTGGAAAAATGTTGATTCATGTGTCGTGATTCTTTTGTGTGGCAAGACATCAACTATCGATACACTCCAAAACTGATCCTTAAACAAAATCTGTAGATTTATAATGAATTTGGATATTTAGAAAATCGAGATACTTATAATGCGCGATCAAAAAGTCCCTCTGCAGTGCAAAGAGGACACGTACGAGGACACGTACACATCCTCTTTGACGGTACGTGTCCGAGCTGCGTAGAGTAGGTTATGGGAAAATATTTGTTTAATAAACTATTATTCTCACTCATGTATTTATTTATAAAAATCTCGCACAGTATCGTGATGTGGTATTCTCGTCTCTGGGAAAATTATCCCTAATTATAAATATAATTTAAAAAATAAATAAATACTATTAAGAGATGTAAAGGTTTTTGCAGTTTCAGAATTTCATTCTGAAATTTCAGAAATCATTTAAAGTAAGAGCTATAGCTGGAAAATCAGCTCATATTCAAACTTCTCAGATGTTTTAATATTTGTTTAAATCTATGCCACTGCTGACCAATTTGTACATCCTGTAGATATTCCCCAGTGACAGCGGTGCATGTTAAAACCTCTCTGTTAAACATCTGTTTGTGAATCAGTACTTTCCCGTGTCCCAGGCCGTTCACCGGTGCTACAAACGAGACCACGCTCATGACGAAGATCAACACTCTGGCAGAAATGTTGTATTCTCCCGAGCTGTACGTCACCGACTCCTTCATCGTAGCTGGCTACACCAACCCCGCGGCGGCACGCAGAGTTAACGAGATTTGGTTCATCCGAAGGCAGTGAAGGCTTTCGCACCCGACGGAAACTCCTGCACCTTCACCTGCACCAATCTACAGCCTGAACATGCACACTGTCCAGAGCGGTGGGCAAGTAACAGATTGAACAGATTCGTTCTTTGTCATAGTGTAAAGATGACACTTCAGTCCTGCACCAAGGGGGGCGTGTTTAATGTTAAAAACACAATCGTTACAGTAACTTTGACAAATCACTGAAATGACAATGAAATGTTAATTATTTCTAACCTCTTAGATTCTACTTTATGATTTTTACACCAAAAACATTTCTTTTTTTCTGTAAAATGTTAACACCATCAAACTTTTTCACGGTAATGAACGTGAAACATTCCCTGTGTATAATAACTGAATGAAAGAGTCTTTTAAGCAGGAAAATCAAGAACAGATGAGAGATTAAGGGGAGGGACTTCATGTACAACTGTCAATCATTCCAGACTCACAGGTCTATTGTGTCATTTTTTTTTTTCATTTGTACAACAGTGTGTGCCAATGTTAAAATGTGAGCTTACTTTTACACAGAACAGCTTGTGAAGATTAGCTACCTTATCTGCTTTTTTTAATTATAATAAATGCTGTTTTATAATCATAGAGCTAAATTCCTAACTGGTGCTTAAAAATGGTGCAGGTCTGTCTGTGTCTGTTTAACATTACTGCTTTAACACAGAAGTACCTTATTATTTTCTCTATTATATTATTATATTTCCTTATTATTTGTTCTCTGCTTTGCTTCTGTAGATGTGTATTTATTTTAAGTTATCAGGGTGACGTATATTATTAGACGTCATTTTGATAAAGATTAAAAATAATAGTTCTGCTATTAAAATAAATTTTTTAATACATTTTTTTTAATCCTAGCTGAATTTAAGTATCTTCCAGACTGTATGTAAACACCATAGACACAAGATTATATGCAAAATACATCAGGAACATATGTATCAAATTAAAACAGTAAAATGATATATTTCTGCGTTATGGCTACACAGGACCGCTCGGGTTCACACACCTCATATCATCTGTCTTTAACTCTTTTTTTTTTTTTTTGTCGGTGTTTTGTAAAACCTATTATGCATTTCTTGTTTTTTTGTGAACTTCTGTCTAAATAAAATTTTTATTTTATTTTATAAATTGCTATTATTATACATAGGCCTTCATGTATAAATCATAAATTAGAATTTACTTCTTTTGATTGTGTAAAGCTGCTTTGCGACAATGTCAATTATTAAAAGCGCTATACAAATAAAATTGAATTGAATAAAGCCTTCACAGGAACATTTCCATATGAAATTCACAAAAATCATGGAATTTCAGAAAAACAAACGTTCGTATCGTACTCCTGATCCCGACTGTGTTCATATTTTTCTCTTTAAATCTGAGAAATCACGCAGCACAGAATTTTATTATGCTGTCAAGTTAAAACATTCTAACTCGCTATTTGAATTCAACTTTTCTTCAACCCATTCATTTCATATTAAATATATTAACTAAAGAAATAATAAAGATGATTAGCATGCAAGCCAAAATAAAACTGCAGTTTTAGCTCAGCTGCTCTCATCATCCTCAGGCTAGTCTACAGTACTATGACGGTCAGGTGTCCAGAAACTTTTGGCCATATAGTATAATATATGCTTGGACATACATTACATACGAAATGGGTGGGTTACAAGAGGAAGGCACGAAACCTGAGAAAAGACATCCCAAACCCACTGTAACTGGACTTAAAACTGCCTTTGATAAACACATTGCTGGGTTTAGTGCACCATCTAGCGGCAGGAGACATGAACAGCACAGACACTCATTCATTCTCACTCATTCTCAATCATTAATCTCTTCAATGGGAGTTATGATGCTGTTATTTTTATGATTTCTAGTGATATAAATTGTTTTGTGTCATTTGAAGTAAGTTTGATGTTTGTAAATTAAAATTTTTGACACACTGGGTGGAAACGTTCAAATAGTTTTATTACACACGTCAGCTGAGAGCTGCTAATTTATAAATACACCTACGTTAACTTAGGAACAACTGACAATAACAGCCAAAACATTTGATTAAGGATGTGATTCTTATTCTGGGGTTAAAAACATGTCCAGACCCCCCCCACCCGTCCTAAAGTCACCCCTGGTCCTCTGGTTACTATCAGACACACGTCTTCACTTTCAAATCAAATGTCACCGACACGACAATCACACCACATTCTTTCAATTCAGAACAATTCAAGCTCTGATTCATACCACACACACACACAGTCCAGTTTATTAGGAACACCTGTGCAGTCACGCCAGCATCTGTTACGGGAAACGTGACTGATCTCAGTGACCTGGACTGCGGCATGGTGCGTTTTTCAGAACCTGACATATGGTCTAAAACGAGCGCGAGTTCTGAGGAGGGAGCCCTTACAAACGTGGGAAAAAAGACGGTAACAAACATGGTGAGGAGAAAAGCATCTCAGAACCATTCAAACCTTCAGGCAGATTCAGAAAAACAGAGGAAGCTGAGGCACCACTGTGGACTAAAGTGAAGCTGGGGAGCTGCATGAGCACGGGTGTGGTGCGGCGTACCTGTAGGTAGCGAGACTGGTACGCAGTGAGCGACTCTCCTAAAGGAACGACGATCTTCTCCACGCTGCGCTGGTGCGTGTGCGCCTGAACGTCCGGGCTCTCCTCTGAGCGCAGCTCGATGTGAGAGATCAGCAGGTTGGAGATGACTTGCTGCACTGCCTACACACACACACACACACACACACACACACACACACACAATGCAATGTAATGTGTGCAGGAATGCTTTATTGGAATATTACCTCCTGATGCTGATTGCCTTTTTGAGGAAACACCTTCATGTCTGCCCCAGGTGTTGCGCTGAGAGCCAGGACGCGGAACTGCTTCGTCTGGTTCCATAATTCCCGCACCACCTGAAGAGGACGCGAGCACAGACACACACCGTACAGGTTTCACACACATACTGTATATTAACTGAGCTCTTTCTAAACACTGAATGAAAGCATCAGGTACCTGACAGTACGCGTGATTCCCTGACGCCTTGTGAGCTTCATCGATGACCACGCACTTGATCTGAGCAGCAGGACACGTGTTCCGGGACAAATCATTCACCATGACCTGCGGCGTCAGGAAGAACACCCGCCTGGAACGCCACAGCTCCTTCCTCTGTGGAGCCGGGGTGCTGCCTGAAAAAAAAAAAAAAAAGAGAGAAAAGACGATAGAATGAATTTGAGTGTTAGTTTACTGAAGGGAAAGTCCGGGGAGACGGTCTGCATCACCTGTCAGCTCGGCCATGTGCTGCTGAGGAATCCCCATGACCCTGTAACACGCCTCGATCTGCTGAGCGACGAGGGGCTTCGTCGGAGCCAGGAAGACGATCCTGCCGTCAGGATACCAGCGGTAGAAGTTATACATCACCACCGACGCGATGAAGGTCTTCCCCAAACCTGTGGGCAGGCACACCAGCGTGTTCTGGAACAGGGCTGCTTCTGAGATCTTCATCTGATAATCCCGGACAGGGAAGTTAGTCGGGTAGATCCAGATCCGTCCCGATGAAGCGTCGAAGCCAGGAAGATCTGAGCAGACGTCTGGAGAAAGATGAGACGAGAAATGGGATTGGTTATCTTCTAAGCTTTTTTCAGCTTCATGTACTGCTACGAGGATGAGATCATCATCCATCTCGTCCATCTTCTGCTCCGTCTCCTGGTTCTGCTGCAATCTCGATTCCTGGTGGACCGAGGTCCGTTTTCCAACTTCGCCCCAAAGCGAACTCGCTGCATGATCACTTTCCTTTCTCTTCGCCTTCACCTGGCTGCTCGCGCCTGCTCTTCGCCTCTGAGGTATCTTCTTCCCCGGGTCTTTACTCTGAAACGCCGTCTGAGGAACAGCCGAACCCCAGGTCTGGAATAAAGTCTTCTGATTCGCACCGCTCATTTTTTTTTTTTTTTAATCAACCCTCAGGACAGGACATTCTCCTCAAACACCACGAGATCTCCAGATCAAATCTCAAAGATGTCACTGGTGTGACAGGAAGTTCTCCAGCTCTTCAGCTCCAGGTTCCAGCTGTGATGTTCTTGAACTTTATCTAGATAACATCTTGAGTCAGCTCGAGTTCTTCGGTAATAAATCACAGAACTCCAGATCTTTCTAACATGATTGCTGACATGTTCATTTTTTTGACATTTATATTCTCGACATTCTGCATTTATTATGCTAAGAACACTAATACTGAAAAAAAAATAGTAAGAAATGTACTTCTACGTATATTATTTAACAGCAGTGTTTTGTTTTAAACCTACATTACAG
Source organism: Clarias fuscus (assembly GCA_030347435.1). Classification (NCBI taxonomy): domain Eukaryota; kingdom Metazoa; phylum Chordata; class Actinopteri; order Siluriformes; family Clariidae; genus Clarias; species Clarias fuscus. The sequence goes on along the minus strand of CM059216.1, from coordinate 1,003,892 downwards.
TTTATCAGACTAGAACTCGAACACTCGGACGACAATGCTAACGTGCTAACTGTTTGTTGTGTTCCGTGTGCGCGAGCTCACGTCTGTAAGCTCGAATGTAGCGCGCGGACAGACTGATGACGAGCTCTTCCTCTTCCCGATAAAGATGGTGACATCAAGCGGAACGTTTGGCTTTAGCGCCACCTATCGGACTGGAGTAAAGCCGAATTTAATTAGAGTAAAAAAAAAAAAACCACTACAAAAACCTTTGAGCATGACACAAATATTCATTTTCACGAGGTCTGCTGCTTCAGTGTCTTTACACCACACCAGGCCACACCCTGGATGGGCCGCGAGCCATGACTGCACTGGTGTCTTCCTGCGTGAAAACCCTCCAATGTGGCTCAATTAAAAAATTCTGCAAAGAAGAGTGGATAAAAATTTCTCCACAGTGATATAAAAGACTCATTTCTGGTTTCTGCAAACACTTGATTGCAGTTGTCAGCTTTTTTTCTTTTGTATTTACTTGGGTTATCTTTGTTTAATATTACAATGTGTTTGATGATCTCAATCATTTAATTGTGACAAATAATGCAACAAAAAAATAATTATCATTGGGTATGATGCTTCAAGCTGGTTGTTCTCCTCTCTCCACTAAAAACCACTGGAGCTCTTTCAGACTGGCCTTGGGATTTTTGGTCACCTCCCTGACTAAGGCCCTTCTCCCCCATTCGCTCTCTTTGGCCGCGAGGCCCGCTCTAGGAGGAGTCCTGCTGGTTCCAAACTTCTTCCATTTATGAATGATGGAGGCCACTGTGCTCATCTGGACCTTTAATGCAGAAATTATTCTGTTCCCTTCGCCAGACCTGACAAGTCCTTGGACCTCATGGCTTGGTTTGTGCTCTGACATGCACTGTTAACTGTGGGACCTTATATAAACAGGTGTGTGTCTTTTCAAATCATGTCCAATTAACTAAATTTACCACCGGTGGACTCCAATCGAGTTGTAGAGACATCTCGAGGATGATCGGTGGAAACAGGAAGCACCTGAGCTCAATTTTGAGCGTCATGGCAAAGGGTGTGAATACTATTGTATGTGTGATTTTTTTTCATTTATTATTTTTTGAACACATTTGCAAAGATTTCAAACAAACTTCTTTCACGTGGGGTATTGTTGGTAGAATTTTGAGAAAAATAACGAATTTAATCCATTTTGAAATGAGACTGTAACATAGCAAAATGTGAAGCTGTGAATACGGTCTGGATGAACTGAACACACAAAGCAAACTGTAGACATAAAGCAGCAAGGTTTACTGAAATAAAACATTTTAATATATAGATCAATCTTTTTCATACACCATGTTGAGAAACATATTCAATATAAATTAACATTAGATCTCTGAAACTTTATTGAAAGACTGGCACTAGACTGAATTACAGACCTGGGCATAAATTCATCCATAGACTAGAAATATATTTTTTAGTTTGAAGCTAAATTTCTCCAAATCTTTTGTTTAGCCTGTTAACGTTCACCAAAAATATGGCTGCTTACATCCAGAGTTAATATCTGTATACATCAAAATATATATGTTTGTTTTTTCCACTAGAAATATACTCTTCACTCCACTTCTATATTTGGTCATGCAAAAAGGATAGGTAGGTGAGACAGGTCCAACTTATCTGTTAATAAATCATTATGGATACACACTCATACACGACACGTTAGATACCGCGGGTGAATATAGCGTATTTGAAGCTAATACTGTGCCGTTACACCTCATAGCTACACGATACAAAAGTGTCAGGAAATCATAAACGCACAAAAAGGTTTAAAACAACCATTTAAGAATCCTGGTAGAAAAGTCACAGGACACAAAACGTACATTCTGCATCATTGAACGGGGAGATTTCTATAAAACTCAGTAAGAGGAAAACAACATCAACAAATCACAGAATAAAATATATACCTCAAGTCACAACGACGACCGTGTTCATGATAGCGTTAGTGATTCAAAGTGCCGAAAGGGAATTTTAAACCTGATACACAATTAGCTAAAATCTACAGAGAACTCCTTTAAAGTTCAGGACTTTTTACGTAACATTTCTGCTCGTTTGTAAGGGATAAAAACTCCGATTGGTTTATTTTAAAGTGCAGGCACTGTGAGAAACGTGAGAACATCTCTATTTTCAAGTAGTCTGTCAGCTCAGAGGGTCTGCAGGATCTCGTTCAGGCTCGTGGAGATGTTAGAAGGTTGAGAAGCAGCGTGATTCAGCAGCAGCGTCGTGCCCATGTGAGCGTGCAGCGATTGGCACAGGTTGGCGGTGGCTCCTCTGACGGTGCCGCTCCTGCCGTGGACCGTGCCGCTCTTGCAGGAGGAGCCGAGGAGGTGCCAGAGCAGCGGGAGCGCTTTCTGCTCGACCAGCTGGGGCTTGCGGGGGTACAGCTCTCTGACCAGCTCTGAGAAACAGAGAGACCGAACAGGACACGCAAACAGGGTTGAGTTATAGAGCAGATGTTCTCCAGGGGAGAAAATAACTGACTGAAGGACTAGAAAACAAAATAATAATATTATTATAAAAATATACTACTACTAATAATAATAATAATAATAATAATAATAATAAGTCCAGACCTCAACCTGAATGATCTTCAGAGAGCTGTGCATAAGCAACGGCTCTCGAAAATTCTCTAAAATAACACTAAAGATGAATAACTAATAATTCATTAATTTCAGTGCAAAATGTTGACTTCAAGTTACTGTGCTGAAGCTTCTACATGTTACAGAATTATAGTGTTGTTTTTCTACTCTTTGAGAAAATATAAGATCAACTTTTCCGTCAAAAATCGTCTGAAAAATAAACAAGTAAAATTAATTGAAGGAGGGTGTACTTTATTTTCCTCATGACTCTATGATTCTTACATTTTTTCATTTTCATCCATTCTATACATCAAGGTGATTCATTAACACATTAATAAGGGATCGTAACAGCTAACATTCAATACGAATCCCAACGTGACTGTTATATAACTCGACGTCGTCCCTCGTCCAACTTCAACTGTGTTTTTTCCTTAGAAATATCTCTTTAAATTATTATCGTAAAAAGTGTTACAGGCATCTATAAGTAACTGATGTTCCAAAAATGATTTTATTTATTTTTTTCAATACAAAACTTAAAACTAAATGAGAAACATCAGAACGTCATCATTTCTGTCAGCACACAGCCGGGGTGTTTCGAGTCCCATATCTTAGCTTATTAAAAACCTGTGACGTACCTGCAACTCTGTCTACAAGGTCCACTTTAGCCTTCCCACTGAGAAACTGGGCCTTTGTGCAAAATGGTTGAAGTAGCAGGGTGTTGTCTGAAAGAGAGAGAGTCCGTACAATGGCTCTGTATAGCACAAATACGCACAAATACGAGAACCTGTATATGAAAATGATCACATGTTTTCAAATGAGTTCGAATTCTACAGCAGATGAGAAACATCACAAATCTGCTCTCTATGTTCTGTTCTGGACTGAGACACTGTGTTGTATTTGTGTGGACGTTAAACTGCAGAGGAGAACTAGCTCACCCAGGTTCTCCATCAGTGCTTGGACGGCCCCCGTCGCAGCCGCGTAGACGCTGTTGTTCTTCGAGTTGAGGTGATTGTCCACTACGGCCGGAACGAGGACGTGGACCACTGGGACCAAGTTGTCTTTAAGGACGGTGATTATCTTCTGTAAGGCTTCCAGCGCGTAGAGGTTCACTTTGCTGTTCGATTCCTGCATCCGTTCTTTGAAAGCATCAAACACCTAAGTTTGGTGAAAGACAGAAACAGTGTGAGCTACAAACCTATACACACAGTGGGGTCATTGGGCCTTCCATTTGGAAAGCGCTGAGATTTTCCAAAATTATGCTTTGAGTTACTTCTAGCCGGTAATGTAAACGCAGCCTTACTCTCTCTCTCACACAGATCACTTCTTAAAGCTACGAGAAGCACCAAAAATAAATCAGATGTCTGAATAAATTACCGGGAACATGTTGCCCGTGACCATATAAGGGGTTTCCTCACAGTCAGCCACCAGCTGGTCGATGCCCCTGATTCGTTCCCGGAAGTCTTTGGAAGCCAGCAGAGCTCTGAGCTGCTTGACGTACTCGGTTTTGTCTGCGATGCTGTGGAACTGAGCTTTACTGCCGTCTTTGCTGGAATACAAAACAAAATACAAAATAAAATCAATCTACTGCACCTGAGAAACAAACATCTGATCTGATTATCGGCAACTTTCAGAAACATGTACCTGCTGGAGAACTGAGGTTCGCGGGTGAGAGACGAGGCGCGCACCAACCCGCCGCCGGACATGGAGCGCCTGCCTCGAGCCGAAGGCGTGTCCTGAGGGATCTCACCCAGTCCCTGAAGATCACATTTATTAATCAATCCCGCACTGCTGTGGCGAGCTAATCGTATTGCGCTGACCAGATAAACCAGAGCTCCACGGGAGGACAGATGCACTCAATCAGACCTACCTTTGTCTTCAGACTGACGACGGTGTCCCTGATGGTTGCCAGGTCTTTGGCAGGGATGTACTTTTCCACCATCTTGTCAAAGTCACGGTGAGACGACAAGAACAGCAGCATTTGCCGGCCAAAATATCTGAAAGTACGAATGTTAACGAAGGCGCAGGTCAGAAGCGCTGTACAGCTTTTAGACTAAATCGGGAGCGGAGGATGAGATCCACGCCGTCACCGAGCTCACCTGGTTTCCTGTGAAGAGTCCTGCGCCAGCTTGGACACAGCAGGTAGGATCCGGTCAGTGAGATCTTTAGCGCCGGACAATAAGCGGCCAGCGCCGATCTTCTCCACCAGAGTGTTCAGGTGCTGAGCGGTGCACTTCCTTACGACCGCGTTCAAGTGCCTGTTAGTGAAAGGGAGCAGACAAGTGAAGAAAAGGACATGTGCATTTTAATATTTAGTTAATATGGTCATATTTGTGGTAACAAATGAAAAAAAAATCTGAAACTAATGAGTTATTAAACCATGTTCAGACAAAAGTTTGTGGACACCTCTCCGTTACACTTTTTTTTTTTTTAACTACATTTCTGTGCAGATTTGAACCAATCCTGATTACATCAGCTTCCTGAAGCATACCCGAGTCCTCCGGTGAGCAGTGCGTTCATGCTGCGTGTGGGCGTGCAGTTCTGCACCATGCTATCCAGCGCTGCATCCACGTCCTGCCTGATGAAAGCGTTGTACTCTCCTGCTTTGTGCAGCAGGACTCTGGCTGTTCCCTCCAGCTCCTGGTCCATTCCCTTCTGCAGGCTGGAGTACAGCTCGCCTAAAGTCACCACGGCGATGCGGGACACGCTAGAGCGCAGGTTCCGAACCTGCAAAGTAAGACGGCACACCGAGCGTTTACACGCAACCCAGACCTGCCTAATCGTAACTCGGATACAGTCAAGCTCAGACGTATAGACATATAGAGGAGACGACCACAGCGTATATGTGTGTCATGGATATTTACAAGTCGGTCTATATTCATCAGTCCAGGGAATGAAAATGCTTTTTAATTTCCTCTGATATAATTTTCTTATTCTATAATTCTGTTCCTCCAGATGTAGAATCTCAGATTTCAGCATTTAAATACTGGAAGCGAAAGCATGTCTTACCTCCTGAATAAGAGCAAGGCAGACATCATGAAGTCTACTGGTAAGCACATCAGAGTGATACCGAGCCAAACAGCGCAGGCACATGAGACCCTCGATTTTCTTCTCCCTGTAGGAAAACGGGGAAGAGCGAGTTACTGCAAGTGAGCACTTTTTATTTCTGAAAGATAGAAAGAAACAAAAGTCACCAGTAATATCAAGTCAAGGCAATTTTATTTATATAGCGCTTTTAACAATTGACATTGTCGCAAAGCAGCTTTACACAATGAAAAGAAATAAGTTTGTATGCAACATACAACATTCAAACATGCGCAGAAATCTCTTATAGTTTTAAACACTAATGCACCATGTGCTCTGACTCCTTTCTATCAGAACCAGCATGAACCTTTTCAGCGCTTTGAGCTACAGTAGCGCTTCTATTGGATCGGACTACACGGGTCAGCCTTCACTCCTCATGTGCATCTGTGACCCCTGGCCGCCCATGACCCTGTCTCCAGTTCACTGGTTCTCTTTACATGGAGCATTTTGGTACAGTATTTCCAGACCCCTGCAGACCGGGAACATCCCACAAGACCTACAGTTTTGGACTTTCTCTGACCCAGTAGTCTAGACATCACAGTGCGGCCCTAGTCGGAGTCACTCACACCAATACACTTGTCCATTTTGATTGTTTTTGCTTCCAACACTTCAACTTCAGGGACAAAGTGTTCACTTGCTGACTAACATATCCCACCCACTTTCAGGCGCTGTTGTAACCAGATATTGTAACTGTAGCAACTGTGACAAAGGTCATATATAAACGTCTGTATATCTGAAAGCTTTTGATGATAAAACCATTTCAGCACACCTGGTGATATTTCCTCAGTTATCTTATTATCACACAGAGCCGAGTAACCGTACTGCGATTATGGGAAGCCATTAGGGTCAAACTTGATCACATGATTAATTTAAGTTAATTTAAGCCTTTGTCACAGTGAAAGTCTTTCTTCGCATATCCCAGCGTAACTGGGGTCAGAGTGCAGGGTCAGTCGTGATACAGCGCCCCTGGAGCAGACAGGGTTAAGGTCCAAACACAATGGCGTCCTGGTGGAACTGGGGCTTGAACCGCCGATCGTCCCATCAGTAACTCAGTGCCTTAACCGTCTTAGCCAAAAATTCTAGATTAATCACATACATAATATTAATACTCATTAATATTGACCACTCCAATATACAGTCTTATGCAAAAGTTTAGGCACCCTTGATAAATAACAGATTTTGGTGATTTTTTTTTTTATTGAAAAGATGTTAACACAGTCTCTCTTGGAAATGGAAAAAATGTACAATATTTTCAGCAAACATTGGTGCATAGTTACTTTTTATGTCATAAATGGAACAAAGATAAAAAATAAAAACATTATTGTGGCACTGTGCAAAAGTGTGTGCACCCTACATAATCAGATGGCAGATATCACAGCTCACAAACACTTTTTATAGCAGCTAAAAGTCTTTCAGTTCTTGTACTTGGGATTTTCTCCCATTCTTCCTTGCAAAAGGCTTCTAGTTCTGTAATATTCTTTGGTCGTCTTGCATGCACAGCTCTTTTAAGATCTACACACAAATTTTTCGATGATGTTTAAATCAGTGGACTGTGATGGCCGTTCCAAAACCTTCAGCTTGCGTCTCTTGAGGTTTTCCATAGTGGATTTCTAGGTGTGTTTAGGATCATTGTCCTGTTGTAGAAGACGTCCTCTTTTCAGATTCAGCTTTTTTACAGATGCTGTGATGTTCGCTTCCAGAATTTGCTGGTATTTAGTGGAATCCATTCTTCCTTCCACCTGTGCAATGTTTCCTGTGCCACTGGCTGCAACACAACCCCAAAGCATGATAGCTCCGCCCCCATGCTTAATAGTTGGCAAGGTGTTCTTTTAATGAAATGCTCCTCCTTTTTTTCCCCCAAACATCCTTTGCCGATTGTCTACAAAGAGTTCTATTTTAACTTCATCAGTCCACAGCACTTCAGTCCAAAACGCATCAGGCTTCTGACGTTGGATTTTATGATGGGGACACAGGAAAGGTTTTCTTCTGCTGACTCTTCCATGAAGCTCTTGTGGAACGGTGCACCAATACTTCTGAACTTTAATTTTCAGAGTCTTACACAGCTGCTTAGAGGAACCCATGGTTGTTGAGTGTCCTCAAGTGTGTGTACAAGATTTGAAGAGTCAAAGTATTTGTAAAGCTTTGAAATTGGCATTTACTAACGACAGCCGTTGCCATGCATCAGATCTAACGAGCTGATTAAGGTCTGAAACCTTGTAAAAAGAACCTGAGACTCTGGAACTCTTAGTGTGCCAAAGCTTTTGCACAGTGCCATAATAATATTTTTATTTTTGTTCAATTTATGGGATAAGAAGAAACTATGCACCAATGTTTGCTCACCAAAATCTATTATTTAGGCATCAAGGGGTGCCTAAACCTTTGCATAAGACTGTATAATGTTTCATTTTTGCATCAAGATGCCAATGAACTCCAATTGTTCCACTTTCAATTTCCTTCAGTGATGATACTCACTTATGATGGTTCAACTTACAAATTTCTGGACTTTACGATGGCGCACAGCAACTTGGGTAAAAAGTAAAAAAAAAAACATGTGTATCTTCTCACGGGTTTCCGGTACACAGGACAGCACTCTACTGTAATGCCAGATGATTACATGCTCTGCAGATGTTTAAGCTAGACGAGGCTAAGCGATGGTGTTCAGTAGCTGAGTGGATTTTCAACTCAAGCTAGTTTTAACTTTTGACAGGTTTCTCAAGACGGAACTCTTGTAAATAGATGATCATCTGTAATCGCTAAAGGTTTGAGGAGCCTCAGACGTTCATGTTTTTTGGTGATATAATAACAGCAAGATCATTAATTACAGTAACATCAGAGAGCATTTCCACTGCAGGAGCTGCACAGAAAACAAACTGTCCTGGGTGTAAGAAGATAAAGAGACAGACAGCTATAACGTAACAGCAACAGTCCTTTGATTCAGACATTTAAGATATAAAGCCTGATGAGTAAATCCTGAGCACTTTAATAATGGATGAGTCAGTCAGCGTGTCACGTTCACCCTGCGCTCTATGAGAGACGGTCTCACCAGTCGTCTGAGCTGAGCAGTCTGAAGCTCTGCGTGAGCGCGAGCTCGGGTCTGGAGAACGGCCGCAGCTCCACCTGCTCGTTGGGATCCTTCTTTGGGGTCCCCGGCATGATTTCATCTAAATGGAAATGTTCAGAAAATGATTCTTTATATATAGACTTGTTCCTTTTCATACACACATCCATAACGTTTAAGACGACGCTGTAGCATTACCCGAGCTGTTGGACAGAGACGGCTGTGCTCGGGTCAGACTGGGAGCTCTCCTCCGCCGGGGTAGCGTGTGTCTGCTCGGGAGGCCCGCGGGAGGGCTCGGCTGATGATGAGGGCTGGAACATTTCTGAGGATTCTGGGGTCCCTGTGCACTTGTAGGACTTCTGGGTGATTCCCTTTTGAGGATTTCAGTCTTACTGGAGGGTAAAACGCTACCGTTCAGCTGAATCTCTGGAAACAGGACGGAATTACGGCGAATTATCATCTGATAGTCAGTGAAAGCATTAGGAGCACGACATGAGGACGTCATCAAGCTCTTACCTTTCAGAGACGCTGCTTCATCTGAGGCCACCTCCGCTGTTACGCGTCTACGGCTCTGCCTCATTCGCGGTGTGGGCTGGGCTTCTTGCTGTTCTAACCAGTGGTGGCGCATCTTGTCCCTCGTGAACTTGGACAGCTTCACCGTGTCCTGTAATTAAAAGTTTGAAATGTCTAGAAGAAGGGATAACACGACGCCCCTCGGCCGGAGACAATCAGAGATGCAAGACTTGAGTGTTAGGTGAAAAATAAAGATGTCAAGGAAAAAGACACGCTGCTCAATCAGCAGCTCAACCTGACTAGCAAAAATCTGTCTAGGTGACGATAACGTAAGACTGGAGTCTAAGACTACTTCGTATGACACTCGGGCAAAACAGAGAACAAGATACGCTCACCAGTTGTTCCTTTTACTATACACACTGAGTAGCTCTGAAACCATTGAAAAGACTGACACAGATCATACACAGTTCTCAAAATGTATATTACAAGTGTAAGAATGTGTGTAAAAATAAAATAAAGTCACTACAGCAAATACAACGTGTTGTGTAAACATTGAAATAATCGAATGTGGCCGATCATGTGTACACACCCATCTTTGGCAGACACTAATGAATATTTATGAGTATGCAAATGCAACGGTCACGTGACAAAGTGTCAAAACAAACAAGATTCCAGAAACCAAAACAAGTGAAGATTTTTCTTTCCATAAAAACTTGTGTCTGCTCTGCGTCCACCATGATGGTTGTTTCTAAAAAAAAAAATAATAATAAATTTTTTCAAAAATTACTTTTTATAGATAGATGTGCAAGGCCAAGACAATACCGGTATCACTCATCGTTTTTATGAATATTCTTCTTATTTATTGTGTACTTATTGTGTATAGTCTGAATCAATCTTTAAACTGTACTACCATTGGTCTTTATTAAAACTAATCTGTCATCACCAGGGGGCGTGGTGGCGTAGTGCTTAGCATTGTGGTCTCGTGTCTTCAGGGTCGAGGGTTCGAGTCCCACCTCGGGCCTGTGTTAACTCGAGCGAGAAGGATTTTCTCACCGTTCCCTCTTCGGTTTCAGGGCCGTCATCAGAATCGAGGCGACTCCCGGAGACGGCGTGGCCGTACACTCCAGCTGGTGGCTCGTACGAGGCTTTGCTCCCGCACCCATCCTGCTCGGGACACGCCGCCACTTCGAGACGACTCGGAAGAACCATGCTGCCGAAAACCCCTGCCATGGTACAGGGTCAAAAAAATCAAACGTGTCTTTATAAAAGTGGCAATAAATCTTACGTTTACAGCAGAACGGATGTACTTACCCCTCCCAACTACCCCCTCGCACATGTCATTAACACCGGAGGCCTTCGTGCTGTGTATCTGAGATCCTGAAAGACAGAGACTCTGCGATAAACACTACTGCTGATTATACATTACATTACCTTATGATAATGTGTGTACAGAGAGTAAGAGGAACAAAGACAGAGTGAAGTTTTGAACAAAAACTAAATTTCCAGATCGCTCTGTCACCTCTTAAATAAATTCTATTTGTGTCGTCTTCCTTATTCCTTATACAACAAAGACGCATAACTGAGCAGGAGGTAAATCTAGACTTTAGCCTGGATAAATGTGAATAAAAGGTCATGATCCGTCCAGGACTGGGAGCTCTAGAGACGGCTAACACGTGTGGAGTGGGTGAGAGAGAGACGCTATTCTCTCTGCTGTCAGTCACAGAGACTTTAATCAGTGTTGCGTGACCGTTCATGTGTTCAGCTGCTGTGTGATGTTGCCCGGGCAACAGGTTAAAAAGGTGTGGTGGCTGGATTCAGTTGTCTCACGGGAGGCACACGCTAAACTCTATCCCTCAGTGAGTAGCTGCTGTGTGACAGGCGAGAGATAAAAAGACAAATAATTTTTATTTTAATTATTTAAATTCCACGCTGCACCCGTGATGTGGAGAGGAACTCACCTTTGGCCGGCCTCAGAGCTCTGAGCGGCTCGCGTCCTGCAGGTCTGACCTGTGGAGGCGGAGACGGCTCTCTCGGCTTCTCCTCTGCTGCTCCGTTAGTGTACGATACTCTCTGACCGACGACGCTGACGCTCACATCAGTACAGAGCTTCTCCTGCTGTAGGACACCTGCGACAGAGTCACACACACGGATCTGAAACGCGTTCACACGGAACACGCGCACCACAGACGAACTACAGCGCGTCTCCTGCGGGCCGTCGTATAGAAACACACCTTGAGGACCGGCTTCCGTGGAGGAAGGAGTTTTCCTTCTCCCCGATGGCACTCTAGTGATCCGTGCTCTCGCTGTCGAGTTCCCCGGGCTGCAACGAGGAATTTAAGCTTTTTAATTGGTTTACTAATTGCTCAGTTCTGATGATAGTGCATATAATTGTATAGTGTTGGTATGGAAGCACTGAGAAGTCTGTGTGTGTCTGGGTTTGGGTTTACTGGTCTCATTTATCACATCAGGGTTATCTCTAACACTACACATCTATACACAAAGATAACAGATAAACCCGTACCTGCTCTTGGTGCCGTTGATGGTAGGAGTGGTTGGAGAATAGAGGCTGGACAGGCTGCTCTCACTCAGCGGGCTCGTTAATGAGGGAGACGTCTGAGACGATGAGTCGAGGTTCGGCTCGAGTTTAACAGCCGAGTCTGGACTGTCTGGATCCGGCTCGGAGCCGCTCGCGCTCACCTTCGCTCGCTTTTTAGCCGCGCTGTTACGCAAGGAGCGCAGTGAGTTCATCATCTGTCATAAAAATAAAATACATACGGAAATTAATGCACGCTAATAAATCTTAACCAAACTTAACTTAACTGCACTAATTACTGTAGCTTACACTTTCTAAGACGTATAGCACTCGTGCTATTAACAGCAACTGGACAATAAATGTAAGGAAGTAAATGTAAGGTGCATCCTAGAATGCAAAAACACAACACGCACCTCCTCCTTGTCCACGGGCTCCTCATCCGGGTCCTGCAGGTTCATTCCGGTCAGGTCGAGGTGGAGATTCCTGCTCCGCCGATCCCTCAGGTTCCCCACGTCGGGCGCAGACAGCTGCGTGATCGGGGAGATGGGTGGAGACGACCTGACTGCGTTCAGAGCCTGAGGGAACGACGAGGACGACGCGATACTGGTTCGAGAAGTGTGCTTTGGAGAACACCTGGAGGAGCCGGCCTCACCTGCACCAAGGGGTTGAGGTTTGAGTTAGGAGTATGCAAGTGTGTGTGCTGTGTGAATGTAACGCTGCCCTCAAAGACACGAGGTTCTCCTGGATCACACGGTCAACAAAAACAGAATCCAGTGGTCTAATGAGGAGTTAATCCATATAAACCTCGAGATAATAATGTGTGGAATCTAATAGTTTTTAAAAGATTGCAGTGTAGATTACTTCCTTTATGACGCATTTTCTCTTACAGACATTTCTCCTCAAGAAAGAGATATTGTGATATTACCCAAGAAACATCCCTGACACCTCGGTATATGAACTACGATCTGCCTTTTGAATAAAAATATGTTTACATGAGGCCAGGTAAGTTTGGAAACAATTTTTTTTTTCCTTTAATAAGTTAATATAAAGCAAAATAAAAATACAGTGGAACTTCGGATTGCGAGTAACTCGGTTTACGAGTGTTCTGGAAGACGAGTAAAGATTTTTAATAAATTCCGACTTGAAAAACGAGCATGTCTTGGTTTACAAGTGCCACGTTTTTTGACACACACACACACACACACACACTCTCTCTCACCTTTAAACCCCCTCTCCCGGGCTTCACACAGACACACACACACTCTGCTCTACACAGAAACTCTGCTCTTTCGCAATTCTTTTCAAAGGTAAGGTGCTGGTTCATTTGTTTGTTTGCTTTTTTTACTGTACAGCAGTGACTCCGTCAACCTGTGCTCACGCAAGTGTCATTAGAGAGTGTTTCCATTGTGTGTGTGCTTGTTGTGACACTTAAAAAGCGAGGTGGGGGGAGGGAGGAGGAGTTTTACTGTGTAAAACGAGGCGAGGGAAGGGGCTAATTACACACACACACACACACACACACACACACACACACAAATACACGGCACAAACGTTGGGATTTTTTTTTTTAAAGGTAAAGTGCAGGTTAATTTGTTTTATTTTTACTTTATATATTGTATTAATAATTTTTCTGTATTTTTTGGGGGGGGCTGTGGAACACATTATTTGAGTTTTCATTATTTCTTAAGGGAAGAGTTGATTTGGTTTACGAGTGTTTTGGAATACGAGCCTGCTTCTTGAACGAATTATGCTCGTAATCCAAGGTTCCACTGTATAAAGCAAAATAAAAAAGACTTTTTCACAACACTGTATATGAAACGTACTTACTGTCAGCCTCTACTGTATCCTGATATAAACTATAATAAACCTACAACAACGACATCGTATTTCCCAGTTATGTGTGAATGTGACTCCGCCCTCACCATTAGTATTCCTCCATGGACTGGGCTCCCTGTGTCGCGGGCTTATCTCCCGGTTGTTGGGCCAGGTGTTGGACATGGAGAGGGCGGAGTCAGCATGGGATCTGCGGGACAGTGTGGGAGTTAACGGCACTCCGGGCAGACTGGCCAGAGGGTAGGAGGGCAGCAGAAAGGAGCCAGGAGGAGTGGGATTAGAGGGAAGAGAAAACGTACGCTCCACGTTGGAGTTTCCAGACGCCGGGAGCCGACCCGTCCTGGGAAGACCTGCAGTGGAGAGAGACGGAGAGAGAGAGAGAGAGAGAGAGAGAGAGAGAGAGAGACGGACTAAACACCGGTGTAATGTGTGACCGCAGGGCGTCCTACACCCGACGAAAACAAGCTGGAGGACGTGTAATCAATATCCGAGCGTCACCTCTTTCAACGTCGCCGGAGCTGGCTGCTTTGAAGATGTCCGGGTTCGAGTCTAGACTGCCGCTTCGCCGGAGTCTGGCCGTGGTCTCTCTCCTCCGGCCAGAAGTGCGTGACTGAAGTGGTTCGGCTAAAATGGAAAAGAAAAAAAAAAAATCTCTTCTCATTACTAACACAAACGCACACACTGAACACCTCATCAGGAACACAGACACAGAACATATCCAACTACCCAAACTTTACCCAAAGCTTCTGCGCTGCTGCTCCACGACTGGCTGAGTAGATAACTACAGGTGTACAAGGTTCCTAATCAACTGTATGTCTAACTTCAAACAGAGATGTAACAAACCAGACGTGTAGTGTCTGGGTGGGGTATAAACCCGTACACCCCCGACCCCACCCATCCCTAACTCCAAGCCAGCCTTACATGACTGAGAAAGACAAGACACCAGGCATTTAAAAAATATATAAATATTGAAGGAAAGAAACAAAAAGAAAATGGAGCTGGATGTCTGGGTTTTAAAACAACAGCCACACATAAAGGGATTAACCCATAAAACCATGTGAGAAAAGTGAACTCGGGCCCCACACCTGTTGAAATTTCAGATCTGAATCGGAGATTGAGTAGTGAATCCTCTCCAGGGATAAACGGGACATAATGTCTCTGAGACACTGGGCGTGGGTGGGTAAGGAGTCTTTTCTTTCTCTCTATCTTTTTTAACGAAGTCATTTTTGTTATTAATATTAAAACTAGATAAAATGTTTAAAATTATTTTTTTCTAAGAACTTTAAAACTACATTTGGATTTACTTGTTTAAAAACTTTTTTAAAAGTGTCAACAGAATAAAACAAGGTCCTTAAAGGAGTAAAAGAGTTACAGTCAAATAAAATGTGTCTGATGGACAGCTGGGTTCTGCACGATGAACATCGTGGTTGATTTTCTCTGGTGTGTGTAGAGTCCTACCCTGCATCTTGCATCAGCCACGTGATGCCGACGATTTTTAAAAGGAAATGTGTGTCTTTATCCAACGTCAGGATTTATTTCACATAGTTTCTTATTTAAGCATCGGTCCCGTTCTGATTGCCATTTATTTTTGATGTATTCATTTAAAATTGGCTTTAAATCTGTGAAGGGTATAAAGCATTTGATTGTTTTGTTTTTTTAGATAATGCTTCTTTGGCAGTTTTGTCTGCTCTCTCAATACCAGGGATTCCTGAGTAAATCAAGTGGGCGGATATAGTTTGGTTTCTTTTCATAGATTACTGAAGGTTGATTTGTGAAGACTAATGGATGTGCTGGATTTTCCTTATTTGTTTTAAGTTGGATTGTATATTGTAGTGGCAATTTTAATCGTCTGTTTTGGGTGAGAAAACATCCTTCCACTTAAATAAAATAGAACGCGGGCCAGGAGGGACGCAGAGGACAATAATCGATGTTCAGCTGGAGTTAGACGTTTATCTCCCTCCCCAGTGATGCCAGAAAGAGCAATCAGAGGGTCTGGTTCAAGATCGCAATCCAGTGTGTGAGACAGGGCCTGAAAGACGTCCCTTCAGAACTCTTCCAAAGTAGGACATGTCCAATATATATGAATAAGAGACACCTCGCAGCTTTTACATTCATCACAGCAAGGATGGACATTTGACAAGCTTGAGAACTGAGTTCCAAGTATCTTCTGACCTTTGTGCAGTGGCGACAAACAGGAAATGATCTATAAGACTTGCATCAGGAGAATCATGGAAATTTGGAATCAAAGAGCCAATGAAATATCTTACATCCAGGTTTGGAAAAGTTGAATAATTCAGACAGCTGTTCAAACGATGCAAACTTGTGATAAATAAAAGAACTACAAAAACTACAGAATATTCAGATTCAAATGAATGCGTTGCATTTTAAAGATCAGCAGTGCGTTCAGCCGTGACAAGCAGACAAACGATCACGTTTTCATGAACACCAGACACTGAGATACAGTGGAAGAACGGTAAACTATAAGACATCAGCCATCATTTACAGTCTGTAACACAACCACGTCTCACACACACACGCGCGCGCTTTCCGTTCAAACATCTGGTTTATTTTAGAGGGAATGTGGGATTATTCCTGGGGTCGTACAGACACCTGCTTCACTGCCAACATCAACCCACAAGTGTGGCACAAAGACTCCTTTATAAACTTCATCCACGTGGACGGGTGACGTGTTACAGCTGCTTCATGACTCAATATACTAGCTGATGTGTATTTAAAACTCGCCTCCTTCTTTCCATAATATCAGGTTAGTCAGGCCAACATACTACACATGGGAGGGGGGATGATAAGCGTACTCGGAATTTCTGACTGTTATTTCCTTTAAAAGCATCTTGAGTGAATTTCTGGGTAAAACAGTGTGTTTTATGGATTCGGCTCGTCGCGTACACCACTGAGCGCACTCTGTTGTAGAAAGACGAGTGAAACGTACACTCTGTGCGGTTCATTTGTTTAGATTTGCAACTAGCGGTCGCTAACTGTCAGTCGCCAGCTCCGCCAGTCGCGGTTAGTTATGCCAGGTGTGGAAGGATGTGTGTGGGCGGAGCTAAATAACTAGAAACAAATCCAAATCTGTTGATAATAAATGGCGTTTTGGAACAATATCACAACGGAAGTCAAAATTATATCGCAGTAATTTGCCGCTCATTACTATTTTAATTCATTAATCAAGAGTCTTACTTTAAGCAATTCCATTATAAGAAACAGATGTTCTTGCCACCTAACGTTAAACCATAAAGCACTTCTGTCCTGATGATTTTCATGTATACTGACTGACCTACTAACACTGGAGACTCCTTCCAAAAATATTAAATAAAAACCAGATTTCAGACAGCCTTGTTTTTATTTCTTTCTCAACAGCGCGCGTCTCTTTGTTGCTAGGCTTAGATTAGATTACAGGACGTGACCTCCAGCTTCCCCTAACCAGCTTTCACAGCAAATTTTCACTCGCTCAGACTCAAGAAAACTGAAGAAGGGTGTGATAATCACATGCTGAGGTGTTAACAAGCTGATAGGTGTTAAAGCAGGAGGATATGATGAACCTGGCAACACTTGAGGCTCTGAAACGCTTAGCCGAGAGTCACGGGGTTAAACCTGAAGACGCTAAAACACGTCACCGGCTCTAATCTAAAACAAGCTTTTTAATAACAAGGCATCTTGGTGATTAATGAGGAAGAAGAACGAGAGAATTTGAAAGAATAAACATGTCTGGCGAGAGAGAGACGGACTTACCGGAGTGTGTGACACCGGGCTCCTGATTCGGCCTCGTGGAGCTCGTGAGATCTTCAAGACTCGACTGAAACAGTACAAATTATGTCATAAAAAGTTATGGTGCAGAAATAAACATCAACCATCGTGCATTACACTGCATGGTCAAAAGTATACGGACATCTGCTTATCACGCACTCAGAAACCAGGTGAGAAGAAATAAGCACACCCTGTAATTAGTGCTGCACAATTAATCACACAAAAATCTCCATGACAATTTAGTCAATTACGAAAAGCTGCAATTTATTACAGATAATATATACATACAGTACATCGTTGGGAATTTATGTAGTGTGTATTATTTATAGTGTGTGTATACGTGTATAATTTAAGTATGTTTTTTTCCTATACACTGTATGAATAAGAGGACAGACGGTTTCATATTTATCTCAAAAATATTCTAGGAGTAGTTCATCGTAGTCTCATGGACAAAAAGTAACCCAAGTGCTGTGCCAGTCCAGCACCGTGCTGCACACTACGACATGTTTTGAGGTTGTTGTTGTTGTTGTTTTCTTTACCAAGCACAGGGCTGAACCTAATGCACAAACATATTCATCCTGGACCCATCAGACCAAAGGTTGCTGCACAGGAATCAGGACAAGACGATACTGATTACTGATCGCAGTGTGTGTGTGTGTGTGTGTGTGTGTGTGTGTGTGTGTGTGTGTGTGTGTGTTACTGGGAGCTTTGATTTAAAGTCTTCTATTTATTGAGTAGTACTGTTTATTTACTTACTATTTATAGCTTTAAAAATAATCTATTCTTAACAGCAATGCACAAAAATAATTACGATCTGAGAAAGTATTATGAATTTAAAACATTTAATTTATGGAATTCTATAAAATTTTACTTGTATAGCACTTTTACCAACGGTCATTGTCACAAAGCAGCTTTACAGAATCAAAAGAAAATTCTGGAAAATGTGTGTGAAATGTGAGAAAATGTTTATGAATCAAAATGATCAGATTGTCCCTTTGCAACATATTTGTTAAATTATCTGTCTTGTTATTTCTTATGAATTCATGTAGATTTTACGGGAAGTGAAACCAATAGAATAGCGAAACTTTGCATCTCCTGTAACATCAAGAGGCTCACACACACACACACACACACACACACACGCCGAAATGCGTAGAAACCAAATCTAAAATGCGACAGTCCTGCTGTAACTCACTCGTCATAACGTACAGCACATGGAACAAAGCTGCATCAATGAATAACAAACCGAAACTGAACGCTTTCACACACACACACTCACACACACACACCAGTCACTGAGTACTTGGTGCCACAATCGTGCTGTAGTAAAAACTTTGCATACTGCAAATGTGACGCCTTTAAAGAGAGACTTGGTAATATTATTCCCAGACAGGCGGCGGACGGCGTGCTGACGGCGTGCTGACAGGGTCGACGTCTCGTGTATTTTGCGTCATCGTAATATCGATTATTCAGAGACAACCGTTCTGTATACAGCCGAGACGGGTCGTGGCCGATTGATCGGAGAACCCTTATTCCTGAGAACACGCCTACAAGACTGTTGCCAAGCAACCGTTCTCGGCATAGAATGGTGAATTTCACATCGTTTCTCCGAGACGACCTTATAACCCTCACCAGATTGATGAGTAGCAGCAGGGGCTTCTCTCAGGTCAACATGACGTAGAAGACCACAACACCAAACTGAAGAGGGATCTCCTGCTACAGAGGACGTCTCACATCTTCAGGATTACATCATCGATTCATCTGCATGCCAATTACTGACTCCATGTTTCTTTACACTTTATAGATTAAAATCTAAAACAGATGCAAAAATATCCAGGTTGGTATTCACATAGGAGGCTGTATTGCCCTGTTCAGATATACATCCACTTCCATAATTATTGGCACCTTTTCCCAAACGCAACAGATATTTATTTTCATGAAGAGGATTCCCTCTTAAAAACTCAACACTGAAACATGACTGGATATGTGAAATGAAATGCAAAACTCCAGCTATTATTAACCGCTCTGTCACTAGGAACTCTTTCTCTGAGATTTAAGGTTTCCCCCAAAGGCTGAAGATCTTAATTAGACTCGTCTCGAGCCTCCATCACACCACCAGCGCTGAGATTCTGCATCAATGCTGCTGCCTCGGGAACAAAAAGTTCTCGCTCTTCCGCTCTTCCATTACCGGAAGCCGCTTTGATTTAATCAGTTATAAATAAATAAGCAATTTCGTTAAGCCCTGGCAAAACGTTTTAAAGAAAAATAAACAAATAAACAGGCATTTTAATTCCGTCTTTCTGACCACTGTGGGAAAAAAGTGACGCTCCTTTAAATCACGATGATGGTTTTAAACGCAGGTTAAAATGAAACGCTACACCGTCCAATCTAATCTACAATCGGACACGCTCGCAACATATTTAACCTTAAACAAGTGGCTCATCTCCGTGATAATGATCCGTGTCGCGGTCTATAGAGCTCGGCTCAGGTGTCATGAAGCTCAGCGAGGTGAACAAAATATGTTGCAGGCTTTTTAGCGGCGCTGTGGGAGCCTGTAACCGGATCGCCGCTCTGTCCGTCTCCGTGACATCTGACCCCTTCGGAGGAATCTTTTCGAGTTCTTAGCAGCTGTTAACAAACCTGGCAACATGGCAACTAGATTCCATGAGTCAGCACTCGGGCATGTCAGTCTGAGAAGATCAAGACAATAAGCTTTTAAAAAGGGTGGACCACGGGAACACGTGGAGGAAAAGCTCAAGGGAAAAAGTCACAAGATCACAAGTGTACGATTTAATACCACAGGTTTTTAACAATTGACTTTCTTTCAGAGGAAAAACACGATGCAAGACATGACAGGGGTTTTTTTTTCCTTAGTGGAAAGTCAATTTTTTTTTTCTATCACTTTTTCTGCATATTAAATGAATTTATTCAGATTTTATTTGATTGACATTCCCACAAAAGCCATCAGAATTACCCAGCTAAACATTTTCATAGAACCAGCCTACTATATATTTCTCATTTCCCCCCTGCAACACCTCACTCTCCTGTCAGCTTCAGTAGTTTTAACATAACCTTTAACCTTTAATTAAGGGATCCGTACAGGAAGTATGGCGTGATTCCTAACACCTCATTTTGCACCACATTTGGCAAAAACACTCAGCAGGGTCACCTGACACCCAGCATGTGGCCCAAGTGTCACCTCCAGCTGATGCATCACATCACGCACACAATACACAACACACACACACCTTTGATTAATTAGTCACTAGGCTTCTAATTAGACAATCTGCTCAGGGTTCACGCTCAGAGTTTAGAATTAAACATCACTCATCCATCACCGGGTGACGCACAAGCGATGACGAGAAGCCTGCACTGCTTACTCCTGCCTAAATAACTCCGGAGATCCGAGTTGATCTACACTCTACAGATAAAGCTGTTATCAGGACAGACACACAGAGACATGTGATTAATGGAACAGGAGATGATTTCCAACCTCGAAATTTAATTTGCACTCGACCGGATGAATATCTGTAACTGATTACGTCATGCAGACATATCAGCCTGATCTGTTCAGTGCCAGAGATACATAGATAGACAGACAGAGAGAGAGAGAGAGAGAGGCAGATAGACAGACAGAGAGGCAGACAGACAGAGAGGCACACAGACAGACGGATACTTTATTGTCACTGCACGGGGACCAGCGAAATTAAGTGACCCTCCTTGTGGGACATAAAAATAGTATAAAGGAATAGAGAGAATAAATAAATAAATATAAAAGATTATACAGTAAATATTAACATAAGTTGGTTCAGTCATGATTGATCAGATTATACATTTTAAATATAACAGCTGAAATTTAAATTTAAGCACAAACATTTCCTTAACATATGTTCCTTTGTATCTAAAAGAGTCTCGGTTTAACGGTTTGTGGATTAATTTTACAGAATCTCTCTTTTCAGTTTGTTTTCTACTCATTAAACATTTTTAAGTTTATGTTAGGTATAAATCACTCAGGTAGCAGTGAGGTAAAGCTTCACGTACGTGATTTAAGAGGTTGTGGTTGATTTGGTGACTCCGGTTATGTTTGCGTGTGCGTGTTAGAAAGCTGTCATGGTTGCTAGTAATAACGCGTCAGGTTTTAAACGGTTTCTACGTTACAGACGTGACGCCTGATCACTCGAGTGCGCTCTACAAAAACGTCACCGACCGGCATTTCCACAGGCTGACAACTCGATGACCTACGGAGTGCCAGCTGAGCCCGGCTCGAGTTCTGTATACCCCCTGACCGGAGTGTGAACCGCTTGGACCTACATGCCATAAAATCCAGACACCTAGTAGAAAAATTTAAACTTCAACAACAAACAAAAACAAATAGACGCCTCTGATGTTGCATTCTCTTTGAACAACAAACATAGATTGTATATAAGATTAAACGCGCAGTTTAAAGGTAACCCCTCACCTTGTTGGTAAACTTCCCGTTCGATACGCCGCAGGGTTCCTGATCTCCTGCGGACAGAAGGCCGGACGTCTCCCACGGCAGTTTGTTCTTGCCCTTGCCGGCGCTCATTATTCTCCTCTGTAACGGCGCCTCGTCGGTCAGAGACCCGACACTGCTGTAGGCGCTCATCCCTTCCGAGTCCACGTCCGTCCTGTGGCTCCTGGCGCTGTTCGATCTCCCCCCGTTAAGGATCCAGTCCAGGTCGGCGCCGGATCCGAACTGGGGCGTGCGCCGCTGGCCAGGTTTGGGGAGAACCAGTGCGTACTCCACCGTACCGTCCGCGGACAGCCGAGGGAGGATGTGTCTGGCTCTTCTCGCCTGTACGGCGGCCATTAGGCCGTCAGCATCACCGGTCAGCTCCACCCTGTCTACAGCCTTCATGATCGGCTGCTTCTTGCCCGTGTCGAGACAGTAATCGAAGACGGCGAAGAGCTCCAGGGCCGCGTGCCGCACCCTCTTCTTGCTGTCGGCGAGATAAGGGGCGACCAGGAAACACAGGTGCGGGATGTTGAAGTCCTTCCTGGGGTGTGCGAGCACAGCGGCTGTGATGACATTAAGGACATCCTCTCGCACTCTGGAGTTTTTGTGCTTCAAGTGTCGCGCAACGAGATCCAGGATCTTCTGCGGCCCTACGACCCGCATGAGCTGCCGGAATATCATCATGTACTCGTTCCTGGGAACGGTGCGCGTGTCGCCCAGGGTTTTAACGGCCGCCTGGACGATCTGTCTGTAGTACCGGTCCACATCGCTGTCGAGCTTCTGAACGAGGAGGTTCAGGACCTGTAAAGTGCCGTACAAGACCTTAAAGTTTGGGTCGTCTAGGAGTTTGTCTAAAAAGTAGACGAATTCCACGATAGTGTCGAAGGGAATGGATTTCAAGTCCAGCTCGGACAGGAGGGATTTCAGCTCTTCGACGCCGTTCGTTCGATTCTGGTAGTTCTCATGGTCGAGGAGTTGTTCGTGTAACTCCAGAGGTATTAATCCATAAATCATCGTCAACCGAACGAGCCCGAGCTCCGGCGATTTCTAAGAGCCTGGAGATTCTGTGTTATTTATATATGAAGCTCATCTTGACCAGAGGTGTGAGAGCGCCGCGTTAGAGGAGCGGTCGCGAGGAAAGACCGAGCTCGGAGGTGAGAGTTGGCGAGAACGTCGAACACACACTCGACACGTCTGTGAGGAGTCTCCTGAGCTCATGGGGGCGTGAAAGGACATGAAGAGGACAGCACACGGCCATTGTGACTCAAAAACAAGGCGCGCGCGCACACACACACACACACACACACAGGTAACGGAAACCTGTCGCTTTAATCGGCTTCAGAGCGACAGGAGGCACTGCTGGTTAGTTTTAACTAACTACCCGTGTCATCTCTAAGACTATGTGGAGCTGGTGAGGAGACAGGAAGCACAGAGCTCTCTCACACACACACACACACTCACTCACTCACCGTTTAACATGGTTTATGTTCAGAGTTTGGCTCGGTCAATCCCCCAAACCTGCGACACTCATCACCTTCACACATCTAGAACACGGGTGTAACTAATTTAACCAGCTAACCAGTTAGCAGCGTGTTTTCTCTCCGTGCTAAAGCTTAACTGAACCAAAACACAAGGCTGCAGGTCAGACATCACATTCCAGCAGCTCGCGCTCTCTCTCTCTCTCTCTCGCTCGCTCGCTCTCTCTCGCACGCACGCACGCGGCGGGTTACACTCCGGGCTCGAGCCTGTACACTTTGTGTTCCTCAGGTTTTAGTCGCGCTCCTCCTCGCGCTCCTGTGCGCTGCTCCTGCAAAGCAAAATGGCGCAGTACGTCACAAACCAGCCGCTGCCATGGCGACGCCGAGTCGGGGGAGGAAGCGCCGGAAGTCATGTCCCGCAATGCACCATGGGGACTGTAGGAACTCGTTTAAAGGCGTGTTCGGCTTCTGTTATGTTAACGATTAACATTAGCACGTGTCATTGACGGTTAAAGAGGTTGTAGAAACAGTTAAAATGTTAAAAGTAATAATAATCTGCTGATCTTTAATGTAATCAGTGATATTATTATTATTATTATTATTATTATTTGAGGTTGAAGTCCACGTCCATGTCTGTGTGTCTCTCTGTACAGCAGAACTCTCTGTCTCACTTTTTAATACACAGAAATCACATTCTGTAAGGTTGAGTATCTGACGCCTTGTTTACACTAAGTTGTTACTCCTTACAGATAAACCTTGGATTGAGAGCATAATTGGTTCTGGAAGCGTACTCGTATATCAAAACACTCATATATCAAAGTGAATTTCCCCCATAGGAAATAATGGAAACTCAGACGATACGTTCCACAACCTAAAAATATTCATATAAAAGTAATTAATACGAAATATAAAGTGAAAACAAAACAAATTAACCTGCATTTTACCTTTGAAAAGTGTAGTAACGCAGAGCCGACCGTTCTGTAACCTATGCCTTTAATGACAACAACAGAAAGACATGAAACAGTTATAACAAAAACTAATGACAGACATGCTCTCTGTTTCCCGCGTTCAGCTGCTTTGTTCGCCGCTCTTTTTGAACATGCCAATCCTTACCATTACTTACTACTACCATCTAGTGGATAGGTGAACAATAAACCCACTTTACTACAAAAAGAATCCTAGCTGGAGTGATTGAGACAAGAGAGAGTAGAGGAGGAAGGGGTGGGGGGACTGCTGCGTAGGACACACACACACGATGAACTAATCCCAGTAAAAATATTCAGTTTATCTTTTCTAATTAATACCTATTGGCGCAGGTGTTTGTTCATACGGAAGCGCATTGCATTCACAAAAAAAATAATAATAACAGGAATTATCTCATAATTATGACTTACTAACTCATAATTATGACTTACTATCTCATAATTATGAGATAATAGGGAGCAGTCTCGTGCAGGGGGACATTTTAGTGCATGACATCGGAAACGAAAGTTACTGCATCCTTTTGCTTGAAAGTGCCTCATTACACACTCATGGAGATGTAGCAGCTATCCGGTTTAGCTTGATTATACATGTATAGGCTGCTACTCCGCGGAGTTCTAAACAGGCAAAGACGCGGCCATTTATACACGCGCTTGCCAGACAAGGCAATCAGCCTGAACGAGCCGCACTTGGCGGTGTGTTTATTTAAGGGTGCTGATACCGGCGTAGAGATTATTTAGGTAGCACCGGTAAGGTATCAGGGCCAAAGACCAAAGAAAGAAAGAAAGAAAAGAAATGTGCGCAGAAAGTTGAGAGTCCTAAGACGACGGCGAAAGCGAAAGAGAGCCCGGCGTGCGCGCTCAGCTTAAGTTTATTAGTGCTTCATTTTACAGAGCCTCGTCCATTCTCACGTAGACGGCGGAGCGCCGTTATATTGTGTTTTCAGTTTTCTTTGGTTTCATTTAAGTTCCTAATTAATAATCCCACGCCATCTCCAAACGGGAAGGTCTACCCGTGCGTATCATAAGCACTCTCACATACTCCTATTTCGTTGCCCCCCTCTAAAGCTCTCTCCATACCGCGCCACGGAACAGTACATTAGTTAAATCTACTATTACCGTCCAAATAACTCAATGACCTTAATATCTCCCAGTGTCTCAATCCAAGAAAGAAATAAACGCAAATTAAATTCGGCACAATTGTCTCCGTCTTGTGCCGATCACCTAACCCTACCATTTGTCATAATCATGAGACCAGGATCTTATAATTATGACATATTAAGTCATAATTCTTAGTTATTAACTAATAATTATGAGTAAATAAATCATGTTTATCCGATGATTCCTGTGATTTTTTTTAGACAATAGAGCAAATATTGGCGAATTAAATTTGCGTTTATTTCTTTCTGCAGTGGAGAAAAAGTTTATTTTAAAATAAGTGAAATTTTAGTTAGTTAGCTGGAGTTTTGTTAGTCGCCACTTATATTTTTGTAGATCTCTCTCTCTCTCTCTCCTCAGCTTCACTGTCCTTTAAAGCTGACTTTCCAGTCCAGTCTCCTCAAAAACATCTTTAAACGCTTCCCTCCCTGATGAAAGCCTCTTAGCACTGCTTCCTCTCCCCAGTTCTTGGAGCTGCCACCACATCTCACCTCTCCTGCGTATACAGTATTTCCTACAGGAGAGCAGTACGTGCTCATTTTTCTGCTGTTCCTCACAGAGTCCCGTCGGGTGTTTACCTGCTATAAATAGAGCGCTATTAAGATTGCTGTGTTAAGGTAATTAGAGTGCTATTAAAGTTCTTAGTCTGCTCATTAATACTTCCTCTTTCTGACTTCCCCCTCTCCTTATCACATCTACTTTTTCCTGTATTAAATGCTTGTGTCTCGCTTTTGGTTCATTATTCCACTCATGTTACTCGTGTTACTTTCTCCACACTATACCTTTCCCCTCTGACTGTGATCATTTGATATTCACCTCGACATCCACTCTTTTGGTTGCTTCACAGTCTGGTTATTCATTTTATATATACTCTATTGTCATTACATGTCACAGAAAACTGATCCTGGGTCTGTATTAAATGAGCCAATCCATATTTATACTCCGATCTCGTGAGTCAGTGAGTCACTGTCGCCTCCGAGTTAGAAGTACACAGTCTAGCATACATAGGCAATGCTCAGAAACGAATGTGTGAATCATATATTCACTATATTGCAGTTATTTAGGTTGCAAATTCGCTACTGGAGCGTTGTAGTCGTGTGCTGTTCGTGCTTTTTGTTTGTCTGCTCTACACAATGCAATTGCAACTACATTTCTGTTGTGTTTTCCTTTGCATTATTTTGGATGTTTTCTGTAATCCCTGTCCAATTATTTGTTTTTTACTGTCTGGCAAAGCTAGGGAGATTTAAAGGATAGGGGCATGGGAAAGTTCACACAGTATCACAAAACTCTAGCACTAAAAAAATTAACGTCCAATTTATTCTAAAATATATATTGTTTATGTAATATACGGTATGTGAAACAGCCTGGAAAGAATAGATGCACTAGCCTCACCTCTGCTATCAGTACGCCAGTATCACTCATCATGGTTGGTATATACAGTTCTACGTTAGAATCTGGTTTGGCTATTCTTATTGGTACTGGTTGCTGCATTAGTGGTAGCGAAGCAGCAATGTCTTAGTGTTACGCACCAGCACAGCTTCTTTTCTAAGACATGCATTAACAGTCGTTCTAGCACCCAGGTGATGGAATGAACAGATTAATTTACACTCATGCAAAACCCAGTGAAATTCCACAGCCGTGTTAATGTTGTTCAGGTGCTAAAGACGCTTCTCGGGTCAAATAATATCAGATATCAGCAGCGGTCACAGGGTGCCCACTTCACATCAATGCACAGTAATAATACATTAAATATGTTGAAATACTCACCACATTAGTTAAATAAAAGGGGGGAAAAATTTTAGTTAGTATATATGATAAATATACTTCTATCCTTTATATTAATGTGCAAAATGTTAATATTCTATTCAATTCAATTTTATTTGTATAGCGCTTTTAACAATTGACATTTACACAATTGGCTTTACACAATCAAAAGAATTATTTAAGTTTGTATGAAATGCGAATGTGTATGAATCAAAATGATCAGATTGTCCCTGATGAGCGAGCCGAGGGCGACAGTGGCAAGGAAAAACTCCCTGAGATGACAATAGGAAGAAACCTTGAGAGGAACCAGACTCAACAGGGAACCCATCCTCATCTGGGTGATAACGGAGAGCAGGGATTGATCTGCACTCATGTGGTGTTAGGAGGCTGGAAGTTCAGTATAACAGGAGATGTGTTTAAATTCATATGGAGTCCAGTTCATTATTGGAGGCTCAGGTAGGAAGAACCAGTACTGAACTATCGAGAGACTGCCGTCACGAGTCCTCAGAGAACAGCTGTCTGCATCAGCCGAGGACAGGCCCGTCTTCATGGTAAAGTGGAACCGTCTCCAGTCACCACACACATCCCAGACAGACCACACAGGGCTCCATGTGACGAGATCTCCAACCAGAAGAGGGACACCAGGACGAGTCAGACGGGTCCAGAGGATCACTGTTCAGGAGAGACGTGTAGTGAGACAGAGAGACGGGAAGAGGCAAAGAGAGAGAGAGAGAGAGAAAAGAAGAGAGCAGAAGAGTAAGAGACATAACATTTAGGTATGGTCACAGTCATATAATGTATAAGATGAATGTATATTTAGTGTAGAGTGCAAGCAGGGACTCCGACAGGACTAACTATGAAATCACAACTAAAAGGGAGAGCCAGAAGGAAACACAGACATGAGGGGGAACTGAGATGTAAAGCAACCAATCACCTCACCGTCAACAAACCTGAGTGAACAATGAGAGTGGGGAGGACAGCATCTAAACATACCAGTTCACCAGAATACTCTACGTCCATGAGTCCCCCAGATCTGCTCCTTTACCTAAGGCTAATCTATTTACAAACATGCTGCGCTAAATAAATAGGTTTTTAGCCTAGACTTAAACACTGAGACTGTGTCTGAGTCCCGAACATTAATAGGAAGACTATTCCATAACTTTGGGGCTTTGTAAGAAAAAGCTCCGCCCCCTGCTGTAGTTTTAATAATACGTGGTACTGACAGGCAGCCTGCATTCTTTGATGGAAGTAGGCGTGGCGGATCGTAAGACACTAACAGTTCACTCAAATACTGTGGCGCGAGACCATTTAGTGCTTTAAATGTCAAAAGTAGTATCTTAAAATCGATGTGAAATTTCACAGGGAGCCAATGCAGTGTAGATAAGATAGGGGTGATGCGCTCGTATCTTCTGGTTCTAGTGAGGACTCTCGCTGCTGCATTCTGTACTAACTGAAGCTTGTTTATACACCTAGTTGAACAACCAGACAGTAAGGCGTTACAATAGTCCAACCTAGAGGTGATAAAAGCATGAACTAGTTTTTCTGCATCATTTAGTGACAATATGTTTCTTATCTTGGCAATATTCCTGAGGTGAAAGAAAGCTATCCTGGTGATATTATCTACATGAGCTTCAAACGAAAGGCTGTGTGTAATACATACACTATACAACAGGGATAAACACTTGGTTATTTATTTTTGGGAAATATTTTGTTGTAGATTTAAAATAATTAGACATCAAAAAACAAGTTTAGCTTTATGACGGGCTGAAATATCTAACAAAATATAAGTAGACCTGATCACCAAATCGTACTAAATCTCTTAAACTTGAAAATAATGACAAAAATGCTTAGTCATGTTTTGGAAAGTTTTTTATTGTTTGTTCGATTTATTGGTAGTGGGGGTCAAATCACTGATAATAGATCACTTGCCAATAGTGTCGCTACCACATTATATTCTGATAGCATTAAAAACATCACAAAGTGCTACCAGTGTGTCAGGAAATATTATCTCCAAAATAAAGAAGAAATGGTACGATATTTTTGCAGTGATACAACCGTTTCTGCTACTGGTAGGAATAAATACGTGGCCAGTAAATCTAATTCTTTGTGTGTGTGTGTGTGTGTGTGTGTGTGTGTGTGTGTGTGTGTGTGTGTGTGTGTGTGTGTGTGTGTTAAGTAAGATATGTAATATACAAATGAAAGGTTTTGTCTGTACATTGGTCAGAACTCTTTCAATGATATCTTTACGTTTCATATGTTGAAGGACCAGAAACCTGTCTCAGACTGACTGTCTGTCTGTCTGTATATATATATATATATATGTATATCCAGCCAGATTTTGTCACAGCATCACACAAAACTGGCTGGACAGAATTTAATTAAACTTCTGCAGTACTTAGATATCTGTGTGAAATCTAAATGTAGAGTAAAAGTGATGTTATGAACAGTTATGTGTGGGATTTAATAATCTCCTTTAAAATAATCTACTAATGCGCTACTGTCTCAATGTAAACAAACACCTGCACCAATAGATATTAATGAGAAAAGATAAAGTGAATATTTTGACTGGGATTAGTTCATATTTTCACTTTGGCTGAAATAACAGCGCTGAAGTGGTATAAGTGAATTTTAACACGCCGGAGTCGTTTTAAGACGAAACTTCATCTTTATCCGATCGACTTTTTCCATTTCTCATCTGTGATTCTCTCTCCGATTACCAAACAGCGAGTGTATTTGTCTGAGCGCCAAAGAAGTACAACTTAGTGTAAACAAGGCGTCAGATACTCGACCTTACAGAATGTGATTTCTGTGTATTAATAAGTGAGACAGAGAGTTCTGCTGTACAGAGAGACACACAGACATGGACGTGGACTTCAACCTCAAATCATAATAATAATAATAATAATAATAATAATAATAATAATATCACTCATTACATTAAAGATCAGCAGATATATAGCCACTTCAGAAAAAGAAAAATATTATGATATTTAATATGTTTGATGATTAATATTATATATATTATCATAATATTATAATATATTTCTATATATACGTATATATAACGTAAATAAATTTAGCATTCAAATATTTATACAAGCTTTTTTTCCCCCTCAAGTGTGTATGTTTTTTTTTTGTATATATACAGTAAATATATATAATCTATTGTTGGTCTTTCAGCTGCATATATAATATAATAATTCTACTTGTAGTAGAAAACATCCAGAAATCATAAGAGCTGCATGTGAAAGTGTGTGTAGTTTGTCAGCTGTAAAAGCACATTCATTTCATTTCATCTCATCTCAGTGTGAACGAACGAACACACACACACACACACACACACACGGCGTAACTGTATGATGGTGAGTGAGGCTCCTCATGTTTTCGTCAGGCGCGTGAGCTTGTTTTGTGCTCCGTGGTCCCGGAAGTGACGCAGGCGGAACCTCCTTTTCGTGTTTGTTTTGCAGACAGACGCTGGAGGCTTCTTCCCCTCACACACACACACACACAGACACACAGACCGTGTAAGACCTCCACTTACCGCAATACACCGCTCTGTCTCTGTCACCCGCCCTGGGCACAGGTACTCTCTCTCTCCTGCATTCACACTTTTATTATTAATAATATATTTACAGAGGAACAGAGCTCGCCTAGCATTGTTGCTAACGCTAGTGGCTGTAGCCTAGCAGGGTTTTATTTTTAGCAACAGTTGTAGCTCACAGCTAGCATGCTAGCAAGCTAATTGTAGCCGAGTCGCGTTAGGTGAAGTTACCCGGGTGTCAGTGAGACAGGTGAGCTGCTAATGCTGGGTTTAATACTGAACTGTGAGGAGGGAACTGATACACGCTGTGTCCGAGTGTTTGCCTTTAATTCTGTCTCTTCAACTCTTTATGTTAATGTTAAAACTGTTAGCCGTAATTAACGTCACGGTTCTTAAGTTCTGTGCAGTAGTTAACATTTTCATTTCATTACTAGTAAAAAAAAAAAAAAAAAAAATAGTATATTAAAGTTTGAAAACCTGACTTCCGGTCTGTAATGATTGTTTATATCCTGTCAATCCTTTTTTTTTTTTTTTTAATGACACGCCCCCTACACGCCTTCTCATCCTCATTAATCACGTGACTTGGCTTTCAAGCGGTTCACTTTGAAGTGACGTCATGACAGTCCTGGCTAACGGTTACTCACTCTTATTAGTTGAACCTCTGTTCGTAAGGGCGGAGTCAAGTATGCATCCACGCCCATTTCCACCCAGGTACACGGAGCTCCGCCTCCGAACCTAACTAGCACATTCGACTCTCTCTCGTACGCCGTGTTCACAATGACCAACATGAAGCGACTCACATCTGATTATTATTTTAGCGCCGTTCGAACGGGTAAACGCGATGTTACCTCCGCATACGGTCGTAGATCGGATCGTCATGCGTCCTGAGTGAAAATCGGAATGCATGCAAGTTTTCGACTCTACTTATATGCTGACATCACTCCACGCTGGCGCTCTATAAATGTATCCTACCCATCAGTCCGTGCTACCCACACCTAACCACCATCATGTTTTGCTGATTTCATGCCCCGCCCATAAATCCGTGTTACTACTGTACTCCCAACGACTTATGGGTCTGTTTTAAGAGTTTACATGGTTAACTTATCTGTCGACTGGCAGGTTGATGTATAACATCGAGTAAGAAAGTGCAACCAGTGTTAAAGCAACAGGGATTATGTCCTAATAACATTAAAAAGTGCTACCGAGTAGCGCAGTGGTAAAAGCGCTCGCCCTATCATCCGGAGATCGCTAGTTCGAATCCCGGGTGGTGCTGTAACCTCTCGCAGCCGGAGGTCTAGAGAGAGCTGATTGGCCGAGCTCCCTCAGAGGGGAGGGATGAGAGGTACATAGTGCTCCCACATTAATCACGGCTCCGATTCTCCATCCAACCTCACGCTCCTACTAAAACTAGATACTAAAACTCCTTCACTTGGCGTAATGACCCGCTCCCTACCTGGAGTAGACAGTAATTCTAATGTCACAATGCGAAACCAGCGGTGCATTTAATTGATTCCTGTTTTCATCTAAAATACGTATTCAGTATCGTTTATGTGAATTTGTTCTGTTAACACAAATATCATTACACGTCCATGCTGGTGCGGAGACGCCGATCCAACAGCACCATTTTCCTTTTATGCAGTTACAACGATGACTCAGGATAAAGGGTGCACAAAGTATTTTAAACAGTGTTTATTGCAGGTGTGGTATTACCCAATACAGTGTCTAATGCACAGTACGCGAGTTTACCGCAGTCACCAGTTAATGCTCATGTAGTCTGAATATATGAGCATCTTCTCCAGCATCATTGCTTTAAGCCTCCGATATTTTGAGATGTGTTTAATTTTCCTCCTTGAAGAGATGAAACTCTCAGACGAAAGAGCGAATTAAATCCAGCTGGTGGATCACTTACTCACAGCAGATCTATGAATCCAGTTTTTGCAGGTTAAAATGTGAACACAATTACACCGATCCGATTTCTATAAGAAAGTATTTAGCATGTCAAACTGTACCGGATGTTGTGGAGAGTTAAAATGAAGCACGATTCCTTGCAGGGCTCGGAATATAAAAATGATGCACTATACCTTCAGTTTTCTTTACAGAACATGCGGCCTTTACTGCAGGAATTATTCAACATAAATTCTGATGTGTGTGTGTGTGTGTGTGTGTGTGTGTGTGTTTTAAACAGATGGACCAGCAGGCCCAGTCCTACATGCTTGCCAGTCTGACACGGCCTCACTCAGAGCAGCTGCTGCAAGGCCTACAGCTGTTACGGCAAGATCATGAGCTGTGCGACATCTTGCTCCGTGTGGGCGATGCCAAAATCCACGCACACAAAGTGGTGCTGGCCAGCATCAGCCCGTACTTCAAGGCCATGTTTACAGGCAACCTGTCAGAGAAGGAGACCTCGGAAGTCGAGTTTCAGTGCATCGACGAAGCGGCGCTACAGGTAACCTGACGTAGACGAGTCACACAATTAATGTTTTTTAGGGTTAGCAAAGAACGTGAGCACACCTCGTGGAGCAAGTCCTAAAGTGTCATGTCTCCGTCTCTTGCTTTTCAGGCCATCGTGGAATACGCGTACACAGGAACGGTGTTCATCTCGCAGGAAACGGTGGAGTCCCTGCTCCCGGCTGCCAACCTGCTCCAGGTGAAGCTCGTGCTAAAAGAGTGCTGCAGCTTCCTGGAGAGCCAGCTGGACGCCGCCAACTGCATCGGGATCTCGCGCTTCGCAGAGACGTACGGCTGCCACGACCTCTGCCTGGCGGCCACCAAGTTCATCTGCGAGAACTTCGAGGAGGTCTGCCGGACAGAGGAGTTCTTCGAGCTGACCAGGGAGGAGCTGGACGAGATCGTGTCCAGCGATTGCCTCAAAGTGCTCACCGAGGAGACGGTCTTTTACGCGCTGGAGTCGTGGATCAAATACGACCTGAGCGAGAGGCAGCAGTACCTGGCGCAGTTACTGCACAGCGTGCGGCTCCCGTTGCTCAGCGTGAAGTTTCTGACGCGCCTCTACGAAGCCAATCACCTCGTCCGGGACGACCACGCGTGCAAACATCTGCTCAACGAGGCGCTTAAGTACCATTTCATGCCAGAGCACAGGCTTTCTTATCAGACGGTGTTGTCCACCCGGCCACGCTGTGCTCCAAAGGTTCTTGTCGCAGTCGGAGGCAAGGCGGGACTTTTCGCCACGTTGGAAAGGTGAGCAGAGTGAACGTCCATAAATAATGTGAACATTTTTTGCCGCCATTAGTGTTATATTTGTTATATTTTATATTACTCTGTTTATTTTTTGGCAGCATGGAGATGTACTTCCCTCAGACAGACTCGTGGATCGGCCTCGCCCCGCTCAGCATGGCCCGCTACGAGTTCGGCGTCGCCGTTCTGGACCAGAAGGTGTACGTCCTGGGTGGCATCGCCACTCACATT
The DNA here is from genome assembly GCA_030347435.1 of Clarias fuscus. Taxonomy (NCBI): domain Eukaryota; kingdom Metazoa; phylum Chordata; class Actinopteri; order Siluriformes; family Clariidae; genus Clarias; species Clarias fuscus. Next base: position 969,670 of record CM059216.1, on the reverse strand, counting down.
CACCAGGGGATCAGCTACCGGCGGCACGAGAGCAGCGTGGAGAGATGGGACCCGGACAGCAACACCTGGTCCTCGGTGGAGCGCATGGCGGAGTGCAGGAGCACGCTCGGGGTGGTGGTGTTGGCGGGAGAGCTTTATGCACTCGGAGGCTACGATGGTCAGTACTACCTCCAGTCGGTAGAGAAATACGTACCCAAGGTGAAAGAGTGGCAGCCTGTCGCACCCATGACCAAGTCGCGTAGTTGCTTCGCCACCGCGGTGCTCAACGGTATGATTTATGCTATTGGAGGCTACGGACCTGCTCACATGAACAGGTGAGATACGGTTTCATAATCATCTAAATGCTGTGCATTTAATTATCAGTTAAAAATTATTATCCTCCAGTAGTATTTATTAATACTGTACCACTACCACTGAGAAAGGTTTTATTAAGAAAAGTCTTTCTCATTAGACAGAATATATTTATTCATAAAATATATGAAGGAATTAAAATAAGTAGTATGTATGAGTAGTATTTATGAATAGTGTTTGAGAGTATTTGAGTAGTATATGAATAATATTTGAGAGTAGTTATGAGAGCATGTGAATAATATTTACGAGGGTATTTATGAGTATATGAGTAATTGAGTGTATATAAGAGTATGTATGAGAGTATATGAGTAGTGTTTGAAAAGGTATATGAGTAATATTTTTGAAAGGATATGAGAGTATTTATGAGAGTAAATGAGGAATATTTATGAGTATTTATGAAGTATATGAGAGTATTTTATGAGCGTACTGTTTGAGTAGTATTTATGAGTAATATTTGAGAGTAGTTATGAGACTATATGAATAATTATGAGGGTATTTATGAGTAATATTTGAGAGTATGTATGAGAGTATATGAGGAATATTTGAGTATTTAAGAAGTATATGAGAGTATTTTATGAGTATACTGTTTGAGTTGTATTTATGAGTAATATTTGAGAGTATATGAATAGTATTTATGAGAGTATCTATGAGTAATATTTGAGAGTAGTTATGAGACTATATGAATAATTATGATGGTATTTATGAGTATATGAGTAATATTTGAGAGTATGTATGAGAGTATATGAGGAATATTTGAGAGTATGTATGAGAGTATATGAGGAATATTTGAGTATGAGTAGTATTTATGAAAGTATCGATGAGTAATATTTAAGAGTAATTATGAGAGCATAGGAGTAATATTTATGAGGGTATTTATGAGTATATGAGCAATATTATGAAAGTATAGAAGTGTTATTAGAGTATTTATGAGAGTATATGAGGAACATTTGAGTAGTTATGAAGTATATGAGTAGTATTTATGTGAGTATCTATAAGTAATATTTATGACTAGTGTTTATGAGAGAATTTATGAGCATATGAGTAGTATTTGAGAGTAGATGAGTAGTATTATGAGCATACAAGTAGTATTTATGAGAGTGTCTATGAATAGTATTTAATAATTATCTAACTATGGTAAAATGTACAAAATTTGTGCATTTTATCAGTTAAAACGTTTAAGAATTATCCTTCAATACCATGTACTAATACCACTACTCTGGTTTTATTAAGAAAAGAATCAATCAGTAATTAAAATACTATAAAATATATGAGGCGATTAAAAGGAGGGTTCTCGTGTCATTTCGGAGGTAGATCTGTGTTGAGCCAGGGTAACACAGCTGATTATTTGCGTACCAACCAGTTGCATGGTGGATGTAAAGGTAAAGTGGCTTTACTAGCGTCTCAGTGTTGAGGTCACTAAGGACAAACCCACCAGAGGCAGATCCGTCCTTATAAACACGAGAAGATGCGAGGCAGACAGCAGAACACGCTGTATTGTTTTGTTCCTGAAACATCTCGAGACTGAGAGTCGCGACCTCACGACCTCACTCACTAGAGAGCGCTTTTGTTGTGCTGTTTCCTTGACCGAGTTTTCCCTCGTGAGATCAGTGTACAGATATCGAGCACATGCCGTCTCCGCAGGATGGGAACTGGGAATTCTACAAACACGTTTTTATGCCGACGTCTTGTACACTTAAGTAGGATAGAAGTAGGTTTTTGTTCTCGTAGGCTCATTAAAACCGGACTAGTGTAATGTATTTACAGGGTCTGTAAATAATCTTTCAAAATTTAAACGGCATCCTTGTGCTTCTTGTCATTTCTTGTTTCTGTGCAGTGTGGAGCGCTACGACCCCAGCAAGGATTCCTGGGAGATGGTGGCACCCATGGCGAACAAAAGGATCAACTTCGGAGTGGGAGTCATGTTAGGGTTTCTGTTTGTCGTTGGCGGGCATAACGGCGTGTCACATTTATCCAGCATCGAAAGATACGACCCTCACCAGAACCAGTGGACGGCCTGTCGACCCATGAACGAACCCCGGACAGGTGAGGACCAGGCCACCTCTGATGTATGGTTGAACGTTTGTAAACACCTCTAACCCCCACAGCCAGACATGTTGCTGCTTCAAACCAATTTGAGTTCCCTGAACCGTAATCCCACCGAACAACACTGCCTCCTTGAGCTCACTCAGGGTTAAACGAATACAAATCCCGTCCACCACGCTCCAGAATGTAGTGGAAGCCTTCCCTGAGTAATAGGGATTCTTTTAAGAGCAAAGGCGGGACTTAATCTAAAATGCACATAGTTGTGCTGGTCACATGGTTATAGTCTGTTGGTCGTGTAGTAAATGTTTTTGATTGAACATCTCATCTGACTGTGCAACGATGCAGGTTGTTCTATACAGCACCAGCATGTTCACACTCAGATTTAACAAAGTGATATCCGATAAGACAAAAACCTACGACAGGAGCGCTGAGCATTAGGGGCTGGAATCCCCAGGACTGTCCTGATACGATATTATCACGATACTTCGGTGCAGATTAGATCTGTATCGCGATTTTACAGTTGTCCTGATTTGATATTCAAATAGATTTTGTTACAATTTTAAACAAGCTTAGCAAATAATTCACTGCTACCACAGATGACACTCTGCAGCCTGCCAGTGTGTGATGTGGTGCCTCCTGTAGGATTATAGAGGAACTGCAGCATTTAACCATTTCAAATATAAATCAATGAAATATTTTTACCTATTATCTATAATTTTTATCTATATTTTATCAATATTTGTCCCTTTTTTTTCCTCCCATCTTTATTGAGCGCAGCCACAAAAGCATAGTCTGCAAAAGTACCACCCTAATGCTTTTATCAGTATTAGGCCGACTGTTTTGAAATATTCCATAGTGCATTTCTGTTAATAAATGATAATATAACAAATGCAAAATTAGCAATATATTAAAAAGAAATAAGTTATTGCATATCAGAATTTAGGTCTAAGTTGACACCTGCCATTTTTTTTTTTTTTTTTTTTTTTTTTTAATTCTCTGATGTTACACCCCTAACACCCTGAAAGTCCCGCCCACTTTTCCCTCATCTTACATACGTAATATCCTGTCTCTGAATTCGTTTGTGGCAGAAACATGCACCAATTGCATGTTTCTGTTAATTGAACTCCTTTATTTTTGAGTTTCTTAATGGAAAATACAAGGGACGTTCAAGTCAAAGCGGGACTTTTGATTGTGCCGAATAATAGAAAACAGTTCTATATAATTCCCTGCTACAATAATGCACTTATCTCGGTGTTTCGGTCACGGTATAAAGTTTCTCTGATCGGACTGCCTGTCTGATTCACGTCTGGAACGCTGGCCTCACAGGAACTCCTTGTGGAAACGTCTTGGAGTGAGGGCAGGACTGTACAGGGGACGTGGCGATAACTTCCAGCCAAGTTGTAAGTGGTGTTGGTGAATGAGTGTGTACAGTTCACCCACACAGATGTGTCTCGTCAATTGTCAAGGATCAGGCGTTCCATTCGCTGAATGTTCACAGGAACGACTTCAGTGGGCTCTCAGCCACCTCGGCCGGAATCATCATTCATGCACAGCTAAGATGGTTAAGAGTCTCATCGGCGTACTTTGCTTGTAATCTTCCGCAAATCTCAATTTCATCACGAGTCCCAGTTTGACCTGAACGCCTTTGTAATAAACCATCAATCCCCAGAAACCCTCTTCCCAAAATGCCAAGTAGTTACCATCAGACCTGGTATGTACTCGTGTTAAATCTTCATTAAAGATGCTCCAGATTGAATGAAGGGTGATGCAATTTAATAATAGTAATAATAATAATAATAATAATATTTAAGCTGTTTGTGGTACACACTTGAATAGCATCTTATTTTTGAGTTGTTGTTGAATATGTAAATAAACAGTGAAGCTGTAATGCTGCAATTCTCCGTGCTCAGAAGAAATAACTTATGTACACTCATCATCATGAAGAGAAATTAATTCTAATGTAATTAAATATATTATAATGAATTATAACTGTCTTGATCACCTTTGCTCGAATGGCACCAAACGTAGTAGCATTACTTTGCAAATCTAAATTAATAAAGCTGTTAAAACACTTTGCCACAACAGAAAAGATACAGATGGAGTGTAAAGTAACTCTGAGCTCTGCTTCTGTCAGAGAGTTCGGGTAAGAGAGAGAGAGAGACGCTGAGGGAGTACGGAGGAGTGCAGCATGAGCCTCATGTTCAGAGAGCAGCGGTTCGATTAATCTGTGTCTCGCATCGCAGGGGTCGGCTCGGCCGTCGTGGACAACTGCCTGTACGTGGTGGGGGGTCATTCCGGGTCGTCGTACCTGAACACGGTGCAGCGCTACGACCCCATCTCGGACAGCTGGCTGGACTCCAGCGGCATGATGTACTGCCGCTGTAACTTCGGCCTCACCGCCCTTTGACACCTGGGGCAGTCGTAGGGGTACTTTCTTTCAAAATGATAAAAACTACCAATGATCGTTTGCATTTCTTTTATCTACGCCCCGTTCACCTTTGGAACTGCGCTCCTCACAAGGTTGCCAGTCCAGGAAAAAGAGCGCGCCGTCCCTTTTCGGGCTTTAAAGCAGAAGCAGCAGCGTCAGCGGAGGAAGACGGTTTTTCCGTAATGCGAGCAGAGAGACTTCCCCCCCCCCGAAGCTGGACGGGCTCCGTCGAGGACTAAGAGGTGCCGAGCGGCAGGAGGCGGTTCTCCCGGTCTCCCAATCTGGCTCGTTTTAACCTGGCTACAGGTGCAGCTCTCGCACCTTCAGCTTCTGTCCGTCTGCAGGTCCAGACCTGAGGATGATTTGTATGCATGTCATGGAAGAGATGATGTATCTGTGTGTGTGTGTGTGTGTGTGTGTGTGTGTGTGTGCGCGCGCGTAAGGAAGTGCAGGACAAGCGCTCGGGCTCGGGAATAAAATCACCGAGTTTGAAACGTCTGCATCTAAAGTAGTGCTTCACAAAAAGTGAAAGAAAAAAAACAAACAAACTTTATTCACACTTAAAAAGGGCTGCCTTTCTTTCAACGTGTACATAGTTTGACTAAAGAATATAGATTATATCCTCCAGTGCACTGCCTGTAAATGTTACCTGCACTGGCTGGTGTGTGAATGTGCGTGTGTGTGTGTGTGTGTGTGTGTGTGTGTGTGTGTGTGTGTGTGTGTGTGTGTGTGTGTGTGCGCGCATATATTCATGTTTCACTGCAGTCTCTTAAGAATTCTTCCAAGTTCTACACTTCTATTCCTCGGTTGCTGTAGAACATTTTTGTTGTACTTATTTCGTCACGTCTTTATTCCTCACCTCTTCTCTTCTTCTCCACGTGTTGACTGTGACTTGTCTTGTCCTTATTTTAATTTTTTTTTTTTACCTATTGCAGAGGTGGTGGAGTTAAAAGTAAAAATCTACTGGTGCTAGTTAATAATTCAGGATTTGTTTCTTCTGTCTGTCATTTCACAAAACCGTATTTGATATAATTTTTTTATTTGCATGTGTGTGTTTGTTCTTTTAGTTTTCCTTGTTATTGTTACATAAAGAAAAAGTTGCTCCGTTAAGCCCTGTGCAAAACCGTCGTAACGTACTCGGGTCGTCCTACGGCTTCGTCGTCGTCGAGCGCGGCTCGAACCTTTCACAGACCGGAGAGACGACCCGAGACCGAATCCTGACCGACTTTGTTAAGAGGAATTCAAGGAATAACCAGATATCAGGTCAGAACAGCGTCGAGTACATTTCAGCAGATTGTTTTTTTTGCATCCTGTATATTCCTCTAAAACGTAGGGTTTCTCAAAAACCAGACCGAAATCAAACGCGCAGAAACGCTCTCTAAGGCAGTCCTGCATCACGCGAAGGGATCCGTTTGTAGATTTGTTTCTCGCGCTCTGACTCCAGCGAAACCCTCCACAATAAATGACAGAAGTTAAAGCTGCAATAGGCAGTTTTTTTTTTTAAACGTCATAGTCTCGAATTAATATCTGTTAAACGCGGATCCCAATCCGTGAACGATTTTATCCTCTGTCCCTCCTCAGATTAATAACGAGGGAACGTTCTGCACGTTATTGTGCGTTATTATGGTCTGCCATGCTAATCACTCTGTAACTCCATCAGGTGAGCCATGCTGAGCTTGTTTTCTTTTTTTCTTTCTTTAACTTTTCTCCCTAAATGTGATGGGAGCACTCGGGTATCCTGTAAAGAGCGTTTATTGAGCCGGAAGCCATTTTCCAAAATCCAGATTGGGTAGAAACGTGAGTGTGAGCTCTGACACGTCGTTATAAAAACCCGTGCAAGAGAGAGAGAGAGAGAGAGAGGTATTTGCACACGGACGGGCGAGGTTATAAATGGGGCTCTGCATTGCACTTATTAAACACTATGTGTTGTATACGTGTGTGTGTGGATATAAAATACATTTACGTTGAAGGCTTTTATATGATGCAATAAGATCGTTTCTTTAATTTGTTGTTGTTCTTGAAAAACAAAATGCTGCGCCTGAAATATGTGGCTTCTCTTTTTTTTTTCTTCAACTCGAATCGGGCGAAAATTTCCCCCTGTTGTTCAGAACACTTGCGCTTGTTTTTTTTTTGTTTTTTTTTCCATATATTAATTTTTTTATTTCCTCCACTGAAGTCATGACCGTGACGCTGGAGTTTTTAGACGACCAAAGCAAACAGGCGTAGAATTAATTTCAAAAGTTGTTTGTTTTGGAAAATTTTTGTGTTTTTTTTTTTTCAATGCCACCCTGTGTTCGTGCTACCTCCGATCAGTTTAGACGAAACATCGACTGACTTTTGCGCGGACGTTGAAAGAAAAGTAAAGAAACGTAAAGCACGCTCTTACATCAGCAATAATTCTATACGTGGTTCACGAGTAATACTGATGATCTGTTTTCCCTGTAAAAATCCTGCGCTGTTATAACATACGACATTAAGGAAAATATTCAGGGCGGGTCTTTTTCTTTCTATCCTTTTCCTCCCCGTACGATTAGTCTAACGATCGATTGGTTAAAACGCAGCTGGATGTTGTTACAAGAGTGTAGAGAGAAATGAAAATGAACCGCTAATAATAAATGTACTATTGATGTCACGATAACGTCATTACATAATCGTTGTTTGTGCGTAGATAGAAATGATATATATATATATATAAAAATTTTTTTAAAAAACATGCTAAAGAAAATTAAAACCCCATCACGCTGGCGTGATCTTGCGTGATTTACCGCGCGTTTACGACGTCTTATAAGTCTCATAAGTCATGGTATCGTTTGATGCATGCACTCCTTGAGCGAACTTTCTTCTAACGCTGCTTCTTTCTTTAGTTTGTCCGATCTGTTACGGCTTCGGAGAGGGAACGCCGACGGCCAAATATGCATCTCATGTAAATCTGAACACGTGAAACTGCAAAACGAAGGGATGTTTGTTACGTGACGTTTCGTCGGTGTCGCTCTTAACTGTCTCGTCACCACTCTCACCAAAGTGCTTGTTTTATGAGGGGAAGCTGGACGAAATTAACTGTGCGCGTGCGTGTGTGTGTGTGTGGACTTGATCCCAGTGTCTAAAGAACGTTGTGTGAATTGTCTGATGTCAATGTAAGCCACCTGTTTGTCTCTTTTTTGTGTCTGTTCTTTTCTTTGTTTTTGTTTTTTTGTCCATGAGTCTCTGTCTGTTCTCTGAAGTGAGGTGATTATTTTTATTTTTTTTAATGTACCTGTGGATTGTTACTGGAAGTAAAAAAGATGAATCTTAATTAATAGAGTGCAGTATTTATTTTTCAGTTTAGCATCGAGAGAGAGAGAGAGAGAGAGAGAGAGAGAGCGAGCACCGTTCTGCCCGTTTATTTGGCCGTGTGCTGCAGTTGTACCGAAAAAAATAAACGCCTGCTTTGAGAGGCAATCTACTGTCTGCATTGTTGTTTTTTCTTTCTAATGCAACACGTCCCTAAAAAATAAAAGAAGAAAACAGTACATAATCCAGAATCTTTAATCTCATTAAACCTGCTTGTACTGAAATAATTGATATGTTTATGTTTGGGACTTTCAGTGTTTTTTCTTGTTTTGTTTTTTTTCCGTACTGGAAGATGTAGTTCTGTTATTCATGTGTGACGTCACCAGAGCGCGCTGTTAACGCAGCGTCACTGTGGCGTTTCATCTCAACAATCTCAAACAACCAGACTGCTGCAAGACAAAAGAGATGTCTCTCACTGTTTCAGAATAAAACGCAGCTTAAGAAGTGACACAGACCACCTCAGCTTACATCATTTAAGATTAAAGCTAGATGGCAGGACGATCAGTTTAAAATGTAAAAACTCTCTTTATTTCTCTATATAATCCCCTGATACACTAATGCACTTATCCCAGTGTCTCACTAGGGCCCGGACAGCGTCTGCTTCCTGTTTAAGAGTCTCATCGCTGTACTTAGTTTGAAGTCTTATGTAAATGTCAAATGCTTTTATGCCTTCATTGACCAGAAACTTCATCACAAGTCCCAGTTTGACCTGAACGGCACTGGTGGATTTGATGAACGTACAGTATATAATAGATCAATTTCCCTTGGACTGTGCGTCAAGAACACAAAGGACTGGGACTAAACCGAAATGTGAAAATAAGAAAACCAGTCGAAAACCATCCCTTTCTCAATATAATGTATATAGGCTATGAATAGTAGTGTGGACATTGCTTTAAATATATGCTGCACTCCACCAGTAGTTCCTACCAAACCTTACTGGTACATTAAGTCTTTTACTTAAAGTAAAGTCCAACGCTGAGCCTCAAAACGAATAAACAAGCACAAAAATATGAAAACTACAAAGGAAGAAGAGGGCGTGAGGAAAAGACCGGGAGAAAAATTTCCTTAATAACTGCTGATGTTAATAATTGTATAGTTAGTTTGTTCACAATCACGACCAGTTTATCCCAAATCCAAAAAATGCGAATGAAAAATGAAATATTTTCAGATTCATACTTTTTCTGTTCATTTAATTCTTTGTGTAACGCTTCCTGTAGTCGTCTTAAAAATTCAGCGTTCAGTTTAGAAAACCTGCAGAGGTTCCAGAAGGACACACACTCGATCCTCAAGTAGGAGTACTTAAACCTAAAAATGTACACAACTACGAGTAGAAATTGTGCTTTAAAGTTTATTTTAGAGTATGTAGTGTACTTGGTACTTGTGTACATTTTTAGATGAGATTTTTTTACTTTTACTTGAGTATTGAGTTTGTGTACTCCTCGAACCTCTGCTGGACTTTTAATATTTGGACAAAGAAAGCGAAGTCCTGGATGACTGAGATACTGATAAACCTTATTTTAAAGGATTTTAAAGACGATTAAATTGTCAATGCTGTCAAATCTAAATCTAAAAGTTTGATCAAAAATGTTTTGATCAAATCAAGAATAAATAAATGTACAGTTCATCAGTTGTGTTCAGTTGCTTTACAGGTTAATGTAAATTGTTTTCAAATGCAAGGAATCAATCAGTAACATTAAAAGGTTTCAGTTTCTAATAATCAGTGCTGATTGTTAATGTGTCCTGGAATGATAGAAAAAAAAATTAATCCAGAGAACCCAAAGCTGATGGAAATTATGTTTGTGTCTTTCATCACTTGGGGAGGTTAATTAATACGTTAGTTTACTAGTGTTTTGGGCACTAAATTAGACAAAATATTACAAGCTAATTATTAAAAAAAAAAAAAAAAAAACGCAGCTGTTATTGGGTTGAAACAAAAACTACACGTGAAAGAGTTCACAGCTCTTTCTCTCAATGTGTTAGCAAGTCGGCTAAAGTGGGTGGGATCTGTTGCCCAGGTAACCATCAATCACTTTAGTGCGCTAACCAATCAGTGCTTTCTTAATGATTTCTATAAACTAGGGTTGGTGGAATTGGCACGTTTAGGGTGTGTTTTGGTTCAACACACTGTAACATATGAGGAGTAAAAGTGCAGGTTTTACATTATAAAATGTGTTGAGTAGAAGGAAACATTCAAATAAAGTATAGATGCACAAAAAAAAAAAAGTAGAGTAAGGGAATTTCAGTACTTCAGTACTCTGCCTGAAACCTGAAACTCTCCAAGACAAGATCCTGAATATTCTCAGGATGTAAATGATGTACGTTTTGTAGTTTCGTTTTCAGCTGCAGATGTTACGTTAAAAGTTTATGCTAAGTCCAATTAAAGCTTCTTTACAAAGACTTAGAAGTCGTTTATTCACGGCGTTCACGACCCCGAGCGCTTTACGTGATTCAGCATCTGTTTATCATTTACTTTCAGCTTTTCCTCAAAATAAAACAATACAACCACAATCAGTAATAAATTGTATGATATTTTTTTAATAAAAGCAAGTGCAAAATTATTTAGGTAAGAATTATAAATATAGTCAACTCTGTGTAAACCAAACCTGTACTGAGATTTTCAGAATTAAGAACATGACGAGCTCGGAGGCGTACAGCTTGAGCGGTGAGGTCAAAATGTCAATAATTCTATTTTATGACCATAAGTTTCACGCAAGCACACGTGAATGTAATAAGAACTGATTAATATATACGAAAGAATGTTAAGTAACTTAAGGATGGTTAAGAAAGCGGGCGTTCAAGTCAAACCGGGACCTGTGCTGAAATCTCTGGTGAATGAAGCCGTACAAGTGAATGACGTTCGTTCCTGGGAAATTCGGCGAGAGACGCATCTGTGTGTGTGAACTGTACACACACTCATTCACCAACACCACTCGCACGTTACAGGAACACGGCTGGGAGTTATGGCCACGCCCCTGCGCAGTCCTGACCTCGCTACAAGACATGTTTGGAAAAGCCGTTAAAGGAGTGCGTGTGAGGCCGGCGTTTCAGACGTGAAGCAGGCAGTCGCTTCCTTGATGGTGTCCAAGCACTTGTGAAACACTGGGACAAGTGCATTAGTGTAGCGGGGGATTATATAGAGAAATAATAATAATAATATCTGAGAGTTTTTACTCTCAGAACTGTGTTCTGTTATTCTATACTGTTATCAAAAGTCCCGGATTAATTTGAACGCCCCTCGTACAAGGATCTGTAAAGAAATGTTTCCTGAGAAGTGGATTTGGCACTTTTCTGAGACACTGATTATCCAAAAAAAATCATCGCTGGATTAAAGGAGTGGCTTCTGATTTCCTGGATCTTGGTTCTTAACGACGCCTTTAGGAAAATACATGATTTGTTCTTTGAGCAAAATACATTAAAAAAAATATCAAAAATGAAGTGTAGGAAATGTTTTACATAATCAGCCCAAGGCTATTACAGTCTGTTTACAAGATTCTTGGATTCCAAGCAGAATATAAAAAAGGTGAAGCTGTTTAACTCGGTGTTGCCGAATTCTAGCATCTGTTATAAAAGTATAAAGAATTCGTAAAAAAAAAAAAAAAACACATCATCCCTATAATGATGTAAAAGTGAGAATACTAACAAACTATTTGCATGTTTTAATGCGAAGGACGCAATAAACTATCACATGTAACTGCGATGAGACAATGTTAACGAAGCAACGACGTGGAAAAGTCAAGAAGGAAAGCAGGAGAAACCAAACGCTCTACATGATGACGGAGCATGAAGTCTCACTCTGAAGAACGCTTCTCTCTCTGCAGTCTCGCTACAGCTTTCCTCTCCCTGCTCACCAACACTCACGCCCAATATCGAAGACTTTCGAGAACAATTCGAATAAAAAAGTGGTATCAGGCGCGGCTTGCGTCTCAGCCGGGTGTCGCGCGGGTCATTTCTCGTGAGACCGCACGTACACCAGGGAGGACAGAAGCAGCAGCTCCGGAGGTTTGTTCAATAAGATCAAGGTGTCGCTCCGAAGCCCGTCGTAGTGCATCCAGTAACCGTCGATCCGGAACGCCGCGGAGTAGTGATGTTCGTCCCGGTTGAAGAGAGTGGCGCCCTCTAGAGAGTACCTGTGACGGGGAACAGAAGGATACAGTATGGGGTACAAATCAGGTAAGCACCACCCCTAAACACACCCTGCTAATCATAAAGTTTCAGTATTAACACCCAATATATTCTGCCATATTGCTGTCGCTTATTTTAATACTTGGGATTATTATAATGTCAACCTTTAAAAAGAATAGAGAGAATCAGGACAAACACCTGTGATCGGACACGGCCAAATGATACGGAACGTAGGAAAGGTCCTCGGATTTCCACAGCTGCATGTTAAGGATGATGAAGGGAGGAGCGCCGTGGCAGAACTCTCGCTGCGAGAACTCTCTCAGGCCGTTACACCTACACGAGCAACAGAGAAATCACCACATAATGACGATGCATCAGCATTAAACCAACAGATTAAACAACAATTAGGATTTTTTTTCCCCCTTAATTGAGTTAAAATATATGTAAATCTGTACCCATATTCTTGGCAGAGGACTATCTTTGGACAGAAGAACTCATCAACTGCAGACTGGATGGGATCTCGATCTGGGAGCTCGTTTGGAGGGCTGCGAGCGGAGAGCGAGAGAGAGAGAGAGAGAGAGAGAGCATACGCACGTGGACAAAATTGTTGGTACCCTTCGGTCAATAAAAGAAAAACTCACAATGGTCACAGAAATAACTTTAATCTGACAAAAGTAATAATAAATAAGAATTCTATGAATGTTAACCAATGAAAGTCAGACATTGCTTTTCAACCATGCTTCAACAGAATTATAAAAAAAAAAAAAATGAACTCATGGAACAGGCCTGGACAACAATGATGGTACCCCTAACTTAATAGTTTGTTGCACAACCTTTTGAGGAAATCACTGCAATCAAACGAGTCCTGTAACTGTCAATGAGACTTCTGCACCTCTCTGCAGGTATTTTGGCCCACTCCTCATGAGCAAGCTGCTCCAGTTGTTTCCGGTTTGAAGGGCGCCTTTTCCAGACGGCATGTTTCAGCTCCTTCCAAAGATGCTCCATAGGATTGAGGTCAGGGCTCATAGAAGGCCACTTTAGAATAGTCCAATGTTTTCCTCTTAGCCATTCTTGGGTGTTTTTAGCTGTGTGTTTTGGGTCATTGTCCTGTTGCAAGACCCATGACCTGCGACTGAGACCCAGCTTTCTGACACTGGCCAGCACATTTCTCTCTAGAATCGCTTGATAGTCTTGAGATTTCATTGTACCCTGCACAGATTCAAGACACCCTGTGCCAGATGCAGCAAAGCAGCCCCAGAACATAACAGAGCCTCCTCCATGTTTCACAGTAGGGACAGTGTTCTTTTCTTCATATGCTTCATTTTTCCGTCTGTGAACATAGAGCTGATGTGCCTTGGCAAAAAGTTCCATTTTTGTCTCATCTGTCCATAGGACATTCTCCCAGAAGCTTTGTGGCTTGTCAACATGTAGTTTGGCATATTCCAGTCTGGCTTTTTTATGATTTGTTTTCAACAATGGTGTCCTCCTCGGTCGTCTCCCATGTAGTCCACTTTGGCTCAAACAACGACGGATGGTGCGATCCGACACTGATGTTCCTTGAGCATGAAGTTCACCTTGGATCTCTTTAGAAGTCTTTCTGGGCTCTTTTGTTACCATTCGGATTATCCGTCTCTTTGATTTGTCATCAATTCTCCTCCTGCGGCCACGTCCAGGGAGGTTGGCTACAGTCCCATGGATCTTAAATTTCTGAATAATATGTGCAACTGTAGTCACAGGAACATCTAGCTGCTTGGAAATGGTCTTATAGCCTTTACCTTTAACATGCTTGTCTATAATTTTCTTTCGAATCTCCTGAGACAACTCTTTCCTTCGCTTCCTCTGGTCCATGTTGAGTGTGGTACATACCATGTCACCAAACAACACAGTGACTACCTGGAGCCCTATATATAGGCCCACTGACTGATTACAAGATTGTAGACACCTGTGATGCTAATTAGTGGACACACCTTGAATTAACATGTCCCTTCGGTCACATTATTTTCAGTATTTTCTAAGGGTACCATCGTTTTTGTCCAGGCCTGTTCCATGAGTTTATTTTTTTAAATAATTCTGTTGAAGCATGGTTGAAAAGCAATGTCTGACTTTCATTGGTTAACATTCATAGAATTTTTAAAAATTAATACTTTTGTCAGATTAAAGTTATTTATGTGACCATTGTGAGTTTTTCTTTCATTGACCGAAGGGTACCAACAATTTTGTCCACGTGTGTATAAGCAAACTGGAAATCATATCACAACTTCGTGTCCCAAGAAAAATCTTTTCCAAACTTTAAGTGGCTTCATGACATCTGGACTTGGACCTGGACAACACTGACCACTGAAGTCCACTCACTGATTCATGGATTATGTTCAGTGCTGACATTAGAGTGGACTCAAATTTGGCATGATCGATTTCTAACACGCCCAAGAATGATTGCTCCCCTTCCTCAGTCCCCTGCTAGCCAGCATTCACATTATTATTATTATTATTATTATTATTATTATTATTATTATTTTCTGTATTTTGACTACAGTTCACTCTTTCACAATGCAGCAGCTGGCAGTACGAACCTAGTTGGTTTGAGAGCCGCAATCGATGACAAAGAGAAGAACAGAACGAGGAAGTTGATCTTTGCACTTCTAAATATTATTGATATTTCAGGAAAGAATGTGAATAGCGACGCTCTCGTGTACCTCCCTACTGAATCAGCCATGACTGTGTAGGTCAGAGGATGAGACTGGAGCACATATGGAGCTTTTGGACAGAGCGGTCCGCTTCCGTATCAGATTCGATCCGTGCGCTGGAACAGATGGACTCAGGCACGGTTCCTGATTGTGTTCTCGCCGATCAAAATGAACCAGACTTTGGGGTCACGTGTTGTGAGAAACGATTCCGGAGCCCTGATGTGAAAACGCCCTTAGATCTGTGGTTCCCCCAACCTGGGGTCCCCCCACCTCCCTCCAGGGGGCGCCAAAGACCACAGGAGGGCGCAGGAGCCTCGAGTCTGCCCTGAGATTTTTTAAATTATACCCTATTCGCACGGGATTAGTATTACCTAGGGACCTCGTGTGATTTGTAATAATTGCAGAGGTTGTCTGTGATCTTAATCCTTTGCAAATCGGCCATGACTGTAATTTGTAAAATAAAAATTCCCCCGCAAATGACCTACCATATTTCGCCAAACACCAAGGTCCTGTGATAATATTAGTCCCGAGTGAATCAGCATGTCTGTGATTTGGCCAGGATTCTGCAGAGTCGGATATCATTTTTCCAAGGTTTTTATTTCCCGGCGCATTTTTATCCATCGTCTACGAAGAACAGAATTTCTAACTCACGCAAGGCCCCCAGGTCATACTAATCCCGAGTGAATAGTGCTTTAGATTTGCAAACATTAAATAAGTTTATTCTTTTGTTGTGTATCTGGGCTGGACTGCAGTTTGGGATGAGCGACGTTATGGCTGAGCATGTGAAGAGCAGCCAGAGCGGAGCATTAGACGGACTTAAGGTGTTTTTCTATCAGCACTCGACAGCTGAGTCTCATTTTCATCAGACAGAGTATCAAGAGTCTTCCACCACCGATCCTTAGCACCTTCTATAGAGGGACCACCGAGAGCATCCTGAGCGGCTGCATCAATATCTGGTTTGGGAATCGAACCATCTCAGACCGCGAGACCAACAGCGGATAGTGAGGACAGCCGAGGGGATCATCGGGGTCTCTCTTAACTTTATCGAAGAGATCTACACCATACGCTGATCTCACACACACACACACACACACACACACACACACACACACACACACACACCCTCCTCACCCTCCTGCCGTCTAGAAAAATTTTACAGAAGCATTCGGGCCTCACATCCAGAGTGTGCAACAGGTTCTTTTAACAAGCCATCCGTCTCCTCAACAAAAAGGGACTGAACTGATACACACACTCTAAAAAAGTGATAAACCTAACTGATAAACACACACGAAATTGCTTTTTTTGCACATTATTATCTGCTATTTGCTAAAGAGCTGTTTTAAAAAAAATTTTTTTACATCTTCACTGCTAATTACAAGAAATGTTTACTGTTCTCATCCCACTACCTCAACTCATTCCTCGGTACTGGATCGCACTGGATTGTTTGTCGTGTTGTCGCTTTTGGTTGCACGTGCACTTTATCTTGTCAGTTTGTAAGGCACTTATTTTTGTAAATTTGTAGTGTTAATCTGTTTTGTCTCAACTAGTCATTTAATTAGGTGTCTTAGTTAGTTCTTGTTCATTTATGTTGTTTGTTTGTAGCATCTCGGTCCTGGAGGAACGCGGCTTCGTTTCACTGTGCACTGAACTGTATATGGTTGAAATGAATATAAAAGCCTACTTGGCTTGACAAGGGGAGCAACAATGTTCAAAGATGAAGTACAGACCATCAGAGATCAATCTTTTTTTTTTTTGGAAGAAGTCATAGTATTTTACAGTTGAGGAGTTACCAATACATATATGTATGTTCACTATATACAGTATTTATGTTCAAGGTGTTCTGCTATTTGCTCAGAAAACCGATGACATGTATGTGTGTGTGTGTGTATCGTCTCTAAACGCTCTAACACAAACATCATGTGGTGTATTAAATGTTACGAGCATGAGTTTACTGTCTCTAACGCTTCAGTTATAAATAATATCCATTTACTCTGACACCCGTTAAAGGTTTACAACTCCACTCTCTCACTTGATGTTTATGGTGTTCTGAAGGAGCTCCTGGTAACGACACGGACAGCACCAGTTGGTGCAGTAACTCTCCTGAAGGGTCGACATCAGGTTCTCCAGGTTCTTGGTAAAGTTCTCGTGCTCGTTGCCGAACAGGTCGATCTCCAGAGCGGCCTGGTGGATCTCGGAGCGGTACTGCCGCTTGGACATCCTGTCCCAGATCCACAGAATCTTGACCGTGGTGTAATCGTAGGAGTCCATCAGATAGAGGAAGTGCTCCACAAAGCGCTTGCCTAAGACCAGCCCCACTTCCCGACGGAAGGTCTGGTTGTCGCGCAGGATGACGTACAGGAGCATGAGGAAGCCGTCGATGGTGCAGGTGTTTTTCAGACTGATTTTGACGTACAGGGGAATGCAAGAGACGGCCTTCTGACCGGCCCGGATCGTGTAGACGCCGCCCCAGGGGAGCACCGGCCTCCAGAAGGAGCAATACTCCGCATCGTGGTTCTTGATCAAAGCACGGATCTCTTCGATCAAGGTTTTGGTCCTGAAAAGAAAAGAAAAAAAAAAAACATCTTAAATTTTAAATTTTTGCACCACATGCTAAATACAAACTGAAGTCATTTTGAAAGGAAATATAGGAGGTTATAGTGATTAGAGTTAAAGCTCGTACACTATAATTAGAACGTGTTCGACGTGCTACACGCTACATGATAACTCAGTGTCAGTCGTACTCTTTGCCCTGCATCAGATACAGTATGACCTTTGCCCTGTTGGTGATCAAGTAAAGAGCAGTGCAGCACTACAATGCTGTTATCACCGGCAGATCAGACTCACATGGTGTATCAGATCAATTAACATTCAAAATAAAAGGTTTTTTTTATTATTTCTTTCTTCTGCCCGAATCATTAAATGATGAGGACAGGAAGTCACACTCCCAAGCGATTCTTCCGAATGCAAATGCAGTACACAAACTCAAGCGTTTACAATGGTTACAGATGAAAAATCAGAACATTGATTCAACCCCAGGAGGCACGGTGGTGTAGTGGTTAGCACTGTCGCCTTGCACCGCCAGGGTCCGGGTTCAATCCCCGGCCAGGCTCGATTCCCGTCTCTGTGTGGATGGAGTTTGCATGTTCTCCCTGTGCTTGGTGGGTTTCCTCCGGGTACTCCGGTTTCCTCCCACAGTCCAAAGACATGTGAATTAGGCTAATTGCCGTGTGTGAATGAGTGAGTGTGTGTGTCTGTGCGCTACGATGGATTGGCACCCTGTCCAGGGTGTACCCTGCCATGTGCCCTAAGTCTCCTGGGATAGGCTCCAGGCCCCCCGTGACCCTGAATACAGGATTAAGCGGTATAGATGATGGTGAGTGAATGAATGATTCAACCCCACCACTACCACCAAGTCGCCCCTGTTTGGCCCTTGAGCGAGACCCCTAACCCTCAACTGCTCAAAGTTATAATGAGATCAAATGGATAAGGGTGTCTGCCAGAAATACAGTGTAACTTTGAAAGATAACAACTGCGTGAGGGTCGTGGAATTTGGCCCTGATTACTTACAGCGTCCTCTCACTCCAGGGGACAAACTTCATCATGAGTGTGTAAGGAACAGGAGAACCACAGAGACCATTTCTAATACACTTATATGCATTTCAACTTAAAGTCAGACTTGATATCCTTTTAAAGCAGCTTTAACTGGGAGAGAGAAACAACTGATCTGGACCAGACTGACATCTAAACTGTGTTTTCTTTTTCTTTCTTTCTTTTTTTTTAGTTACGTTCAGCGCCTTTACTACGTGTGTGTGTGTGTGTGTGTGTGTGCGCTTGCGTGAGGGAGAGTTAATGCAAACTTTCTGATGCCCAAGAATTGGATTTATTTATTTATCTATTTTAAAAATCGCAACAACGTCACCGCCGAGTGTGTCCCCCCCCCCACCCGAGAGTGATGACGTCATCCACTCGACAGTATGTAAAGCAGCTGCAGGTTAGCTTAGCCGCCTAGCCCTGAGCGCGAGCGTTACCTTTCACTCTGCACACCGCGGCACTGCGAGTCTGACGTCACGTCCTCTATGTCTCTTAAGCAGCACACGTCCGTCTCCATCGCGCTTCCCTTCTCATGACTTTCACTAAAAACGGCTAAACGCGCCGAGTCTCCATCACACCTGAGCACAAACATGGCATCTGTGTTTTCATAACATCACGTGACGTGTATTGTGACCACGCCCACCCAGCCGTCACGTACAGTCCACGGCTCGACTGAGAGTGGGCGTGGCTTTCACGAAAGACCCGGAAGTTGCTGGAATCTCGTAATGACTTTAAACACGGGAATAGTACAGTACATTGTGTGGAGAGTGTGTTCGCGCGTCCGTGTTTGCTTTCTCACTGACACATAAACACTATTTTTATAAAAGAAAAAAATCACATTAGAGTGAAATTGTGTGTGATACATTTCGGGATTTTTTTTTTTTTTTCATTCGTGTCAACGAGTCATTTGGTTCGATTCGACTCAATGAAACAGTGAGTCGACTCATCTGGCTCAGTGATGCTTTTCTCAAAATAAATAAATAAATAAATAAATAAATAAACACCCGCTCAAAGTTCGTCATGTTCTGACCCGGGATTCGTGTTATTATTTAACGTTTGACTGGAATTGATGCAACAAGTTATTTTAAGAGTTGTTATTTAAGCTTTCTCACTGTTCAAATGTCATGCAGTTCATCATCATCAGACTGGAGTAATGAACTGCACTGATGTTCCTTATGGATTCTTCTTTCTTTTTCATTGCTTGCTATTATTGCTGGGATTATTATGAATAATTGATAATGGGCGTGTCTCTGTTTGTTTCATGTCACGCCCACAAACAAATAAGAAGCAGGAATATTAAATTAGATTTAAAAAGTATCTATGTCTATATGCGGCATTGCATAAAACCGGAAGATTAATTGATTTCAATTTATGCTGTGTTTAAAAATCACATGATTTTCTCAATATGGCCATATGCCATATTGAGGTCCCAAGCACTATGATATCATAGTGTATGAAAGGGTCTTTTGATCTTTAGGGCCCAAGCACTATGACAAGCTGTGACATTTTTTTTTTTCCAGAATCCAGAGCTTTTTGGGGTCTTAACATGCTGAAAAAGTAATGAAAAACAGCACACAAGTTGAAACCTGCTGGCATTAGGAAACCTGAGTAGCTGGGCCCTGGGCATGGCACGGGATCTTCACATGAGATTTTACTGCATAGCTCATACACACTGGAAGATGTACATGCAAAACCCAGTACACATTTCGATCTCATTGAGCTGAACAACATTTTCTGTGCATGTCAGGGGTGCTGCTCAACAGGAAATCAAATTCATTTTCTTTTTGTTTTTGCAAAACCCATCCCATGAAATTTGATAAACTCCTCCTAGAGGATTTATACGATCACCACCAAACCGGCTAATATGATCTCAAGGCATCTTGGATGCAATTTGGGAAGAGATTTTTGGTAAATCAAATGGTTCCACTGTGGTGAGGCCTTAAACTTTTGCCAAAAAAGTGGCTAACAACGTCCTGAGTGACATCTTATTAAGTGACATCACATTGAGTAACATCTGGGGCTTTTTTTTCGAGGTCTTAATATAATCAAAAAGCATACAGGTTTTGTGGTGCCCCTGGGCTGTGATGGCACAAGTGCTTGGGCCCAATCATTGTTGCTTTGCAGCTATATTTCAGCCTGTTGTTCCATATAAACCCTAATTTGAGTAGAATGTGTTTGGTCCTACTTTTTGTCTTCTCTTTGCAGAATCTGTTGCTGTTTGCTTCTGTCTCTTTTATTTCAACTCAGACATATGTCTTTCTCCAATATCCTAATGATCTGTAGTCATGTGAAAAAAAGCCTATTTCAAAAACGTCCATTAAAAAAAATAAATACATAAAATAACCCTAGACCACATTAATTGGGGGGGGGGGGGTGTCATATTATACAAAATAGATTTTTTAAATCATTGTTTTAACATTAAGCCTTTACAATGATCATAAAAATTGAATCGTAAGATAAATACATCTTTAATCTAAATTAGCAAGCATGTGCAAGCTTGAACATTTGCAAACTCACTATTTATAAGGAGGAACAACGACAATATTTCAAGAAAGTATGCAACAAATGAGAGATGATCAGTCAGTGAAGCCTACTTTTAGATTAAAATTCACTCTTGACTAAAGTTTGTCGCCCTCTCTTGGCCACAAATGAAAACTGTCTTGGGTGTACTGAAGTTTAAACTAAAATACCTTGTGTTCCAAATTATTCGATCATATTATATTAGATTTAAATATTTCTCATTAAAAGTATTGTAATTGCAAAATAAAATTTTAATTCACTTGTATCTTACACTTGTATCTTACATCTCAAAGTGTCATGAAACAATACACATCATTCAAAATAAATGAGCCAAATAAAATAAATGAGCCAAAACAATGTTTATATGTTTATATAGTGATTTGTCCATGCACTTATTTTTCCTTTTATCTTTTTATTTGCTGCATGAAAAAATGAATAAAAGTGAAAGAAGAACATTTTTGTTACACCCTCATCATGTTCCTAAAAAAGGCCTGGAAAACCTGGAGGCCTGGAGGTACACCACAGTCACATGGTCAGGTGTTATGATTTTCCTCTTACTAATGAGACAATAGTCAGATTTCAGTATGTGTAACCAGAGACTAATCTGACTAGAAATGTAAATGCTTATGCAGGAAGCATGAAATGACTAAGTGAAGTCTCAGACTTGGTATAATATGAATATTTCATGGACAATATTCAGGACAGAGAGACATTTGCTTCAGTGCCGGTGTGCTTCCTGTAACAGATCGGCTATCTCTTTTCCTCTACTGCGGTTACATTTACATTTAGGCATTTGGTAGACAGACCTATCCAGAACAACTTACAAAAAAATGTGAAGTTTCTATCATTGGATTGGACAGATGAATGAAATGAACATTTCTGGAAAGAGATTTCTGAAAAAGTTTTCAAAACACCATCAAGGAACAGAACACAACTGCATTATCACCTGTTTTAACATACTGTCACTCCTAAGAGCTGGTTGTCCGAAACTGTAAAATGAAAAGCTGTAGCTGTAATCATAAAATTAATTTCTGTCATTGAAAAAATGTAGTTCAGTAAATATATATACAAAAAAATCATTCAGTGTTTTTCTCTTTACACAAAACAACAGAAACAATACATTATAAAAAATAATTTAATGCTTTAAAATCTGTACTAAATTCATCCTTGGGCAAATGCATCCTTTAGTGTATAATAAATCCAGTGTCAGGGCAATAGCTAGTGAAAAATGACACCTGAAACCAGAAGCTCTGCTGCTTCCTTGCTGTATGGTATTAAACATTGTCCTGTTTGAAATGCTAAAAGAAAGTCTAAAAGTCATACTAGTGGTTTAATATTTAAACATTTATTCAACATTTCAGTTCTTGTATTTTTAACTTTTGATAACAAAGTTAAACAATGATTAGAAACAAAAGAGAGGGTGCACAGAGCTGTTTAGACACGGGTCGAACCTTATCTGATGGAAAAAATATCTGTTAAAGTCTCTGTTGGAATTACACTGTAATGTTTTTACTCAGTTCAAGCAAATATTTGAGACAGGACTGCTACACTGCTTGCCCCCCCCCCCCCCCCCCCCCCCCAAAGGCACCATTTTAGGAAGGTCAAAATATAGACCTGCCTCAAGCAAACAATAGAATTACTGGAATTGGGTTAAGTGCTGTACAAGACGTTATTACAACCTGGAACTGGACATCAGGTTGTGTGTGCCAAAAGTTTTGCTCATCAGCATTATAAAAAAATTACACCATCTTCAATATAAGAAGTTCAGTGCATCTATTATGTAGTGGAACACCAACAGACGACAGACTCATAAATGTTCTGCTTTAATCACGACCTCATGATTAATTCAACGAAAAGTGTGACATTTGTTCATTTAATTCATTACTGTGCCATTGGAGGGTGCAAATAATAAAAAAAAACAGAGGCAATATGTAGCACAGGGTATGACAATCAATCATCAAAAAATTATCAGCTTACACAGTACATCAGGAGAAACAATGGGCTTTGTGTAAACATTTGTATGCATGAAGCAGTCACATTTACAACATGATATCCATCAGTTAGATGAGACCTGAGGCAGAGAAGAACTTTTAAATAGTTTATTCTGTCTAGAAGAATATTCTAGTATATAGTTTATAATGCAAGTATGATTGTTAGCTGTTTTGTTTGCAATATTAAAATATAATGCTTGGACATTTTTATGAACTCTAATAACAACTCTGGCATTGACAGTACTCCACATAATCATTATTTAATCATTATTACAACAGTATTATGTTGACCTCAAAGGAATAAAAAAAATGTCGTTACGTATAATTATGAGCTGAAATGCTTAGAACAGTTTCTGTGCTGCATGTGAGAGAAGCTCGATAGAGCTGACTCAGTGAGAAACCAGGAGCTGCTCTGTCAGTGTTAAAGCTGCCAGCTCATTGCTAAAACTCACTTCAGAACCTTGGAGAGCGTCTGGTCATGACGGCCTCAGAATACAAACCAAATATTTCTTAATATATTTTCTTGCCAAATTTTATTCATTCATCTTCTATAGCATTTATCCTGGGCCATGGGCAGCCTGGAACCTATCCTAGGGGACTTTGGGCACGAGGCAGGGTACACCCTGTACAATTGCAGGGCAATTTGAAAACACCAGTTACCCTAATCTGCATGTCTTTGGACTGTGGAAACCGAAGAACACCCACCAAGCACAGGAGGAACACGCAAATTCCACACACAGACCTGAGGTGGGAATCGAACCTTGAGCCGTGGAGGTGCAAGGCCACAGTGCTAACCGCTACGCCACTGTGGCCCACGCACGCACGCACGCGCACACACACACGCACGTGCACACACACACACACACGCACGCACGCACACACACACACACGCACACACACACACACACACACACACACACACACACACACACACACACACACACACACACACACACACACACACACACACGGTTATATCCAGTTTCCTTCCATCATCCAAAAACATTCTGGCTATACTGAAGTGCATGGTTCCCTATGACTGGACTTCCATCCTTTCAGCCAGTGAGACAGACATCCACTGGAACACAGGATAAATAGTTAAATACACTTTTCTGGGCGAATGGGGCAGGGTACACCATGGACAGGGTGCCAATCCATCACAGGGCACTCACCCGCACACTACAGGCCATTTGGGAACACCACATGTCTTTGGCCTGTGGGAGGAAACCCACCAAGCACAGGGAGAACATGCAAACTCCCCCCACACACAGACATAAGGCAGACCCAAGGCAGGAAGGCCCAGACCCTATAATTGCAAGTTCACTGTGCTGTAATGTATATGTGACAAAATAAAGGCTTTACTTTACTTTACTTTACTTTTACTGTGCCACACACATATACCTAATATTAGCTAAATATACCTAATTACAATTTGTATTTGTCACACGCACAGTATGATATGGTTTCTGATAATCCATGTGATC
The DNA here is from genome assembly GCA_030347435.1 of Clarias fuscus. NCBI lineage: Eukaryota > Metazoa > Chordata > Actinopteri > Siluriformes > Clariidae > Clarias > Clarias fuscus. The sequence continues at coordinate 945,126 of CM059216.1, read as the reverse complement.
CTTCATTAACGGGTGAATGAAGATTTATTCCATTTTCAGTAGATTGTCAGCTTTAACTCAAAACTCTGACACAGCGATGTGAAGACTCAGTGCCAGTTATCGCAAACGCTTGATTGCAGTTGTTGCTGCCCAGGGTGGCACAACCAGTTATTAGATTTAGGGGCAATTACTTTTTCACATATACCTACACATATACCTTTCAGATTCACATGTATAATATTAGGCATATGTACTTAATTACATTTTTATTTGTCACATACACAGCCATACACAGTATAATATGCAGTGAAAGGCACGACCTAACATAAAATGAAGAAGAAAAAAAAAAGAGTATTCAAATAGGGAAATAAAATATGAAATAAGAGATTATACAAATATAGAAAAATTGTAGCTATACGTCTTTACTGCACCTCACGTCTACATTATTATCAGTAGTGCTGGTGTCACTTCTGCTTAGAGACTAACTGCGCTTCAGTGGCTTCGTACATGTACCTGTACCTGTACTGTAAAAAGGACCACAGTGACGAGGCAAATCTAAAATCACTTTCTGGAACTCGTTATTACGAGTCAGGAATTCCGCGTGTCTGGGACGTGGCGCATTTTGCGCGCGCGCTCGCGCACGCGCGGTTTGTGTGAATGAGCAGGTGAACGCAGCGTGCCGCGCGCGCTCCACGTTAACCCTACGTAGTGACGCAGGGAAGCACCGGCGCGTGCAGGCGCAAAGGAGGGGGAAAAAACACCCGCATCTCTTACAGACACACACACACACACACACACACACAGCACTCGATTATTATTATTATTATTATTATACCGATGACTTCCGCTGATGTGCGCGTCTGTGACGGTAGGCTGGAAACGCTTCTGCATGTGTGTGTGTGTGTGTGTGTGTCACTCCGAGCCGTTATATTATTATTATTATTATTATTATTATTATTATTATTATGTGTTATTATGTGTGTTTATGTTTATTAAGAAATGCTGTTTTAGCTCTTAAACACACGGATGTGTAAATCCTGCATTTTACCCTGTGTGTCCACACACACACACACACACACACACGCACACACACACATCCTGCATTCTTCATGCCTGCCTCCATGTCGCATGTCCGTGTGTGTTAGTGCGCGTGCAGTCATGTTATTTTGTCCCTAATACACACACACACACACACACACACACACACACACACTCAAATGTCTGAAAAATATGCAGGTTGAAAAGAGTAAATGAGACACTACTGTTTTGCAATAGACTAGTGTTTGGTTCAGTCTATTCTGCTGTCTTGTGTGTGTGTGTGTGTGTGTGTGTGTGTTTATACCTCACTAAATGCCTGATGTGAGACACTAGGGACATTTGCCGTGTCCCCATGAGGACCTCATTAGCTGCATTACTGTGTACAGTGACGATGGAGGTCCTCAGAAAGACAGCAAGACCAATGTGTGTGTGTGTGTGTGTGTGTGTGTGTGTGCGAGAGTGAGGCTGTTGAGTTATTGCTCCAAAAAGAAGAAGAAGAAAATTGTGTCCCTTTGCTTATGGAGCTTAAGCTGGTTGCAGCCTCTACAGAAATAAACACACGTCACCAGAAATGTCTGACTGATCTATAGTCTGATTGAATATTGTATTGTTAAACGTTCTGCTCAGGGCCTCGTATCACTCCAGGACACATGCTTGTGTTTAGGCGTGCAAGCATCAGTGCCGGCAGCGTCAGCGTCATTAGGACGGAGCCCTAGTGTGGACACATACAGTACATGCAACTAAACTAAAAAAAACAAACAAAAAAAAGGCAACTAATGTAAATGTATTACAAGCTGTCTTTCTTCCAAAATTGCACCTTCTTGTCCTTCTGATTCAGTGAGAGTGACTGAGTCGTTAATACAGACGCCCTCATCTCATGCGCATGAATTAGCCAAAATGTGGGAATGAATGAACTCCAGCTCCACAGATAGATAGAAAGAATATCTAAGATAAATCTGCGCTACATGAAGCGCTAAAGAGCCTCCAATAATCAGGCACATACATAAGTCTACTAATACTTTGATTAAGAATATTTTTATATTTAAAATATAGCACTCACTCATTTTAGATAAGAGTCTAGGAACCTAACACCGCTTTTAGTTTTGGAAAAACTACTACAGATGCGCTTCATTAATGGCTGAATAAAGATCTGTTTCATTTTCAGTAGATTTTTAGCTGTAACGCAAAACTTTGACACAACGATGTGAAAGACCAGATATCAGTGCCAGTTATCGCAGTTGATTGCAGTTGTTGCTGCCAAGGATGGCACAACCAGATATTATGTTTATGGGGCAATTACTTTTTCACATAGGGCCAGGTAGATTTGGACAGCTTTTTCCTCTTAATAAATGAAATCATTATTTTAAAACTGCATATTGTATTTATCTTTGTGTAATGTTAAAAATAGTTTAATGATCTGAATCAAATAGGCAAAAAATAAAAAATCAGCAAATAGTTTTTCATGGCACTTCTGTAATTATATTTTATTTATTTTGGGAGATTTAATAAAAATGAGCAATAAAAAAAACAATCATTATTGTGTTACATTTTAGAAATAAATATGTCAAGTGTGTAAAAAAGGAGTTATATATGTTATATAACACACACACACACACACACACACACACACACACACACACACCGGCATTCATCCTCAGCTTGGTGTTGTCAGCGGCTCAGCTGTGTGTTTGTACAGCTACTGATGTTGACAGGAACAGACACACATCAGGGTGTGGTGTTGACATTAATAATCAGTAACACCGCATGTTAGCTTTGTGCACTTACAAATACAGCAAATTAATTAAGAGAAATGCTTTGCTAGCTGATTAGCATTAAAGGTGAAAATAGTACATTTCTTACCAAATTAAATGTTGTAAATTTAATGTTGCAAATTACATAGAAATTATAACAAATATATATATTTGTTTAATCCATTATCTTAGAACAAGTGCAAAAAAAATGAGAAAACCCTCCGTCTGTAATGAACAGGTCTCTTCAGGTCTCTTCTCGCGTGTGGGCGGGGCTTGATGTACATGGATGGGAATGGGGGCAGGCTCAGTGAGTTGAGCAAAAACATTTCATAAAATTCAAATCTTGTTTAATTCCACATATTTAACCATTAGATGTTGTTCAAGTCCAAATCTGATTTTTGGCAAATCCAGATTGGAATCAGTTTGTTTTCATCTAATCTGAACAGGAAAAAAAAAACCATATCAAATCTGATTTTTGCAAGTCTAATCTAAACCACATCCAGACGTGGTTAGAAATCAGATTCAGATCGGATTCCCAAAGATGTTTCTCAGTCTAGACGCTCTACCTGCTCGAATCGGATTTCAAACTGTCCATCACGTCTCTCGCAGCCTGATGTTGAAGTGGTATGGGACACGGATCCATGGTTGAAAAACAAGCTGTGAGACGATGGAAGAAATGTAGATAGAAATAAAAATATATAAATTTGTAAAAGTTTAAGTTGCTGTGGTTTAAGAGGGTCGTGTTTCAGCTTTTGGGCGATATTACCGCTAAGTATGTAAAAGCTGCACCCGTACATTTTTTGTGTAGTTCGATTCCCTGTGTTTTCAGGAAGAGCGTCTGGATAGGAAATGGAGAGAAAATAGTCCCTGGACGGAGGACGAAGTGAAATGTCTGATAGCACGTTGTGAGGATGTATCAGTACAGACAAAGCGAGAGGGAGCGTACAGACACAGGGAGATGTATGAGTTAATATGGTGATGCGTGGGAGCCTCCGGCATTGTTTCCATGTAAACCAGTGGATTTAGGCCCACAGTGTGCCGGATTTGGGCAGCCAGTCTGAACAAATCCGATCTGATCACATTCACATAACAGTGTGGACACTCAGTCCTAAAGATCAGATCAGAAGACAAGACAGATTTGCCTGCAGTCTGAACAAGACCTTAGAAGACCTCAACAAGACCTCAACGAATCTTATCTTACTCACCTTTAAAAAATTCAAAATTACAATCATTTCAGAAGTAAAAAATGTTAGAGCAGGAGTCAGTTTCTATTAAATATAGACGGTGCTGCAGCTCTGTAGTCTCTAAAATGTTCGGGTTGGCTCTGATTTACCCCCTCAACCCCCCCCCCCCCCCCCCCCCCCCCTCTCTTAGCATGGGCCACAGAAGGTTGTCTGTTCAACCACGTAAGTAAAAAGAAGGGAGATTAATTATGCCAAGTTTTCATCGGAACCTGATCTGGGTAAATGCGAGACCCGCAAATGTAACATCTATAAAATTACTAAGAGGATCGATTGCCCGTTTCTCCTGATTGCGTTGATCCATAGGGCCAAAATCAATAGACACAGTCTTTACGAGACCTGCCGTTAAGCAGCCTAGACTGGTGATGCGCCGGTCCGATACTTAGCATATTAGAGAGAAGGGAGGTTTTAAAATATAAATAACTCTTCACGCATTGTTTCATATCCACATAATTATGTGCAGTGCAATATGGTTTTACTGAGTGAGTTCAGACATCATTTCTAAGAGCTCTTTGATTTGGAGATATGCAAGATATACAACAGATACACCTCAGTGCCACACAGAAGTGTTGTTATGCTATTGCTGTGTCAGAAAATCATCATAGAGAAGAAAGGAAACACCTTTCTTTTAAAGACTGGATACTCTGATGAGCTCAGGACGAGTGTAGAAAACAACTGCAGTAGATTATCAGGATCGTCAGCTTCCAATTTAATTTGTATTGTCATTCTGTATCATGATTTGATTGATATAGTAAATATCCTAACTGGATGCAGGTTTTGTTACAATTCTAAATACGTTTAGAAAATAGTTCATGTGCTGCCTGCCGAGCGCGCCACCTGCAGGATCGTGGAGGAACTGCAACATTTTCCCCATATCAAATACAAACGTATGTTGAAAAAATTAATTTTAACGTCACTGTGGTGATCGCGATACTCTATTCTGACTCTATTTTCCCCTTATAATTAATACAGGCAGTTTACTGCAAGTTGTACACCATTTAAAAGTGTACAACCTTTTTTTTTTTCATAAAAAATTAGAGTGGATCTAAAACGCGTGTTCGGTTCTGGAGCAGCTCCAGGAGTTTTTGTGCATGTTTCTACCTCCATCAGCGTGGGTTTCCTTCCTCCTCCAAACAGCATGCCAGTAAATGGCTTGGCTGTGTTTGTGTGAACATTTTGTTATGCTACTTTATGATAGTTATTTTTGTGTGTGTGTGTGTGTGTGTGTGTATGCGTGTGTATGCGTGTGTGAAGTAGAACATAAGTATGTTTTAAGTAGAACATAAGTATGTAAGCATGTTTGACTGACAGGTTGTCTTATGTCATCTGATTTTGCTCGACTAGTTCAGGAACTGATCCTGTTTACGCTCTGTGTCCTTTCTAAGGTGACTACCCGTGCCTGGAGCGTCTCTCGCGGTCATGATGTCGACTCCAATACTCCTGAAGTGAAATAAAAAGAAGAAAAGTGATTGAAAAGCTATGCTGCTAGGAGACATTTTGGACTAGTGTTCGTAAAGAAGTGAAGTGAGCAGCTACCCGGACTCCGTCTGTAAGTATACTTGGGGTTGGAGAATGTAATCGAGTTATGTGTGTGTGTGTGTGTGTGTGTGTAGGCATGGCTGTGGAGTTACACTGCATCTTGGCTGGATTATGTAACCTGAAAAAAAAACAGCCACTTGTAATCAGAATCGGTTGCATTCACAGCATCCCATCCCAGGTCCTCTCACCTTGAGCCTTCTCTGGATGGACAAGTCGAAACCAGAATCATTTTTGAACAAGTTACCAATCGATACGATATTATCATGATATCTCTGTGCTGATTTGATGTATATTGCGATTTTGTAAGTATCGATTTTATAAATATCCTGATTCGATATAATTTCTTTTCTGATTTTGTTACAATTTTAAGACCATGAACCTTTAAATAAAAAAAAAAAAGTTGTCATAACTCGAAAGTTTTATACCTTACTTTATACACCAGGTTCACACCTGAACTGAAGTAATAAGAGTAATTAAATGTAGCTCGTTCCTTATAACATTAGTTTTCTCACTTAAAAACCAATTGCAACATTTAATCAATACAAACTAACTTCAAATACAAGAGTACCTCGAACGCATCCAGAGTCTTGAGCAGTGGCGGTAGGTAAACCTTCTGTTTAAAGTTTCTCCAGTAGGACACGAATCAGTCGAGGTCTTCTAGGTCGGAGTATTCATCCTAAAAGTGCATGTGTTAGAGTAAATTATAGACCAAAATCGCCCCACAGTCACCACCAGGACATGATGTACCGTGTGTCCCCCAGTCATTCACTTTATTAAGGTAACTCATTTTTGACCAAACAGATTTCACATTTCTACTCTTTTAGTTTTTTTAACCGTTTCATGATTAAATGATTTAAGCGTATCCAGATTGTTTATTGTTTTTTATTATTTAAAAAAAGCTTGACATGAATTTGATCAATTTTATAATGATATCAATTATATTTAAACACTGCAGTGAGAGACTGAAGAGCAACGCGGACGATGATTTATCTTCAGTTACATTAGTGTCTCTGTGATTTTAAGATGATGTTATTTGATATTTTACCAAAATATAATGAAGAGCATTAAATAGCCTGGCTTTAAGTGTGGACACTAAAGGGTTAAGGGTTTAGTGAAAGACCATTTAAAAAAAATAATAAGCTTGTCTACCCATTAATACGGAGCCCCTAAAGTACCAAAAAGTATAATATATATAAAGCATTACATATTTAAAAAATCTTGTTCGCACAAGTTATTTCTCTGTGTAAGTCTAAAGGCATGCTGGAGCCATGCGGCATGAAAACAGCTGGCTTATTTGCATTTACGTTCACACTTTGTATTTACTGTATTGCTTTATCTGAAGAGATCATGTTCTGTGTATTTAGAACTTGTGTGCATGTGATATAGTAACTGTCTGAATACTTATGGATCTGACTCTACATATATGCAACGTGATATAACCTTAAAACACTTATTTCTTTCTGTTTAAACAGCAAGTAACTCCTCTATTACATGCATATAACATTCGTTTCAGGTTCGAGTGCTGGCTTTAAGCAGCTCTGAAACAGCTGTAGACGTTCGGCCCGCGTGGCACGGGCAGCCTGGCATAACAGGGAGGTTTTAGCGCTTGCACAGAGCCGAGCATGCCAGTCCTAACATGCGCATTTCATACGTGCACTTGCTGTTATGTCGTGTTCAATTTGCCAGAGAGGGAGGTTCTGACCTCGTTCCAGTTTAGCGCATAACGTACTAACTATTCACACTATTAACCCAGGAATATGTGATATGTCTCAGGGGACAGTGTGAGAATAGCTCCACCAAATGAATAGATAATTTTAGAGAAATTGGATTAATGTAACACTTTTTGATGTTTTGAGTTATGAGTTTATTACAGACGGCCTGGCCTTATCTGCTTGTCTTTCCTTCTAGTCATGATGGTCCTGTTCCTGGTGGCAACACACCTCATACTGAACAGTTCCTCACATGCGAACTGGACTGCAGGTAGGCAAAATTCAAAATTCTTCAGTTTAGCCCCTGAATGGTGCAGCAGTAACGAGCTCACCGTATCATCCGGAGATCAAAGGTTTAGTCTTCTAGAGAGCTGATTGGCCGAGTTCTCTCAAGGGGGGTGGGGAGGGGGGGGGGGTATGGGAAGGAGAGGGGGGGGGGGGGGTTCTAGCACTCTCACATCATTCATGGTGGCACAAGGCAGTCATGGACGTCTGTGAGCTCATGCAAGCGGAAGTGTGTTATGTCGCCCCCTACGGTTTGTGAGCAAGCCATTCGAAAACCTGGTTGATTAAACAGCCTTCGCCCTCTCTTGTGATTGGTTGTAGCTTTGATAATGACTAGTGACGTGTCGGATTTGTCGACGACTAAATGAGGGGAGAAAATTCTGAAAGAAATATTCGGGTTGGTCCGGTTGTGTTAAACATGTGTGTTTTTTTTATTCATTTTTTTTCCCTCCGTCAGAGCCTCCTGCTCCCCAGGGCTCCCACATCTTACCCGCTGCTCTCATCATCTCTCTCCTCCTCATCATCTTCATCCTCCTCACAGTCTACCTGCTCAGGTAAAGCAGTTTAAAACAACAGCAACAAAAAACACACACAAATACGATATATGATATGTTTTACACACAAACATGCATCCTGAGAGCACAACATTAAGATAAATAATAATGATAAGGTTTCTGTCACTTGCAAATAAAATATTTTGCTTTGGATCACATTAACAGTTCAGTTCTGGGTTCAATTAACCAAAATGATGAATGAAACCCCAAACCCCAGATTATATTCTGTATGCATGGCAGTCTGAAGAACAATCAGCTCTGCTGTGTATATTGTGTGTGTGTGTGTGTGTGTGTGTGTGTGTGTGTGTGTGTGTGTTTGAGTGGAGGTGGGGCATGTGTGGTCTTTCCCAGGAATAATAACAGCTGTGTGTGTGTGTGTGTGTGTGTGTGTGAAGTAAATGTAAAACCAGTTGTTCTCGCTGCTCAGAGAGTCTTTAACTCTCAGCTGCTGTTTTGAATCTGAACTCCGTCTCCTATGAGAAAGAACAGCTTTAAATGGTGTGGACCTTTAACCGTTCTTCTCAGTTACTGAAATATTATTAATATGCTTAAAAAAATATCTTATTGAATGTTTTTCTGGTATATAAGGTTCAGGCAACAGCGGAAGGACCTCGTCACTTCGGTCGACAAAAAGCTCCCCAATGGCTTCCTGGAGGACCAAGGTAAGACCGAGTCCCTGCTCAGCTCAGGGTTTGTTCTTTACGTGCTGATGATTGTAGCGGTGTTATCTATACATGAGAAGGTGTCAGTCAAATCAGACAGACGTGCCAGGATGCGCTCACTAAACACACTCCAGTTGAGGAAGGAGTTGTGGTTTAAACCTGGTGTAAAATGGTGGAACTGGTCACATGGCATAAAGTCCTGGGCTTAATGCAGGTTCAGTAAGGATGTCATGCATTAAAGGTGCCTTATTATACTCCTGTTTTTCAACAGGTTCATGCATTTTGTTCCACATCTGTTTTAAATGCAGCGTTTCTCTGTCTATAGTTTGGAATATAAATGAGTTGCCGCTCTCTCACGCACCTTTTGTGGAAGAGCATTTTTGTAAGCAATCAGAATGCAGGAAGCAGGACGTTATTGAAAACTGTTGCACAAGATGAGAGGCGAAGGAGGGCCTATGCAAATTGTGTCTCGTCCCTCCTTTTTGCCAGTTATGATGTCATCCTGAGGAAAACTTATGGATATCATTTTTTTCCTTATATCACATATACACACAGTGAACGTAAATGACTATCCAAAAATGATCAAAGAGTGATTTTTTTTTTCCTTCAAAATAATAACTTTTTTATTGAACAAAGAACTCAGCTGTATATTTTCTTTGATCCCGTCTTTACCTCTCTCTCTCTCTCTCTCTCTCTCTCTCTCTCTCTCTCAGAACAAACAGTGGTGCTCCTTCCCAGATCTCCCTCTCCATCAAAGCATTACTTCCCGATCCCACTGGACTCTCTGGAGGAAGAGTACCGCCTGCGCATGGCAGATGATGGCAAGCTGTTCAGAGAGGAATTTAATGTATGAACACACTCTCCACCTCTCTCTGCCCCCCCACCCCTCCCACCCCTCCCGCGCTTTCATCTCTGCAATACCTTCATTAACTGTACTTTCATGCTATTTTATTCACAGTCGTTGCCGTGCGGTTTCGGCCGCGGAACGTTCGAGGAGGCGAGCAGAGAAGAGAACAGAGAAAAGAACAGATATCCGAACATACTGCCCTGTGAGTAATAACCACACACACAAATGAACGGAAGGGCACGGCAGCACTTTATTAATCTCTGTATTCCTCTGAACAGACGACCACTCCAGAGCGTTACTTTCACACGTTGACGGCTGTTTGTGCTCAGACTATGTTAATGCTTCGTACATAGACGTGAGTAGGTTTTTTTTTTTTCCTCCTCTGTACTGAAATTCATTGGTTTAAGTAGTGTGATGATGATGATGATGATGATGATGATGATGATGTCGATGATATGTATGTGCATATATTTTTGTTTAGGGTTACAAAGAGAAGAACAAATTCATCGCCACTCAAGGTAAGCTTAGGATTGAGCTCATTTTTGCTTTTGTTTGTCAGTTTGGGCATTAAAATTTAAATAATCAGATTTTTTTCCCCAGCAGAGATAATGTTAAGTGGGATGCCAAGTGATGCATACAGTATAGTTAGACGCCCCAGTGCTGTTACTGTCTATTATCACCACTCATACAACGGTGCTCATCCAATCAGATTAGTCGCTCAGAACGAACTATAATAAACTATAAGTCACAACATGCAGGTCAGAAGAGGTATACACCATAATTCCCGACAATGTTTAATCTCAGTAGTATAATCTTTATCATAATTTTCCGTCATGCCTGTGTGTCCTCAGGTCCGAAACCAGAGACAGTGGCTGATTTCTGGAGGATGGTTTGGGAGCACAAAACTGCCACCATAGTCATGTTGACTAACGTACGGGAGAGGAAAGAGGTAAAACCCATAAATAATGTATAAAGTGTCGAATTCAAGCATCCGTTTGCCCTGTGAATGGAGGAACGATCAGGAGGTGTAAATGTTTTTTGCTCGCAGGAAAAATGCTGTCAGTACTGGCCTGAGCAGGGCTGCTGGCTGTACGGGTGTGTGAGGGTGTCTGTGGAGGACGTCACAGTGCTGGTGGACTACACGATCCGGAAGTTCTGCGTGCAATATGTGAGACAGATAAACACATGAACGAATACAGGACTGCATACTGTACAGTACATACTGTGTTATAAGTCTTGACCCCCACAAAAGGTGCACAAAAGGTACACTTAAAAAACCTGCCTGTTTATGTAAGAACCTCAGCAGCGACCTCATTTACCCTCTCGACTGTTTCAGCCACTCAGCACTCAGCATCAGCCGTATACTAATCACCGCCTGATCATCTGCCATCATCTGCACCTGTTTCAGGAAGCCTAAAGGACTATGTCTTAGGACTAAATAAAAAATACAAGAAAGTTTGATTCTTTGGAAGCGAAATATGAAGACATAAGGGGGATGAGAATTTTTGCAAATTATTTGGGTGATGTGGGTTTTAGATAAGAATGATATGCGCATGTTAAAGTAGTCACTGATGGTTCAGTCCTTTGTATTTCAGCAAGCTCCAGACGGCTGCAGAGCGCCCAGGTTGGTCACCCAGCTCCACTTCACCAGCTGGCCTGATTTCGGGGTGCCGCTCTCCCCTATTGGTATGCTCAAGTTTCTTAAGAAGGTCAAGAGTGTGAACCCGGCCCACGCCGGACCCGTCATCGTTCACTGCAGGTAACGGCGAGCGCCGCCCTCCACGGACTTCATCTGGATGTAAATGTACATTTTACAGAAACTAAAAGGCTATTAGGCGTGGCTCACATTAGCATATTCTTCTTGTGCAGCACAAACTCGAACAGTTTAAGTGGTTTTAAACAGTCAGATTAGCTCTAGTCCACACCTCCAAACACTCCAAACACTCATTTTCTTAACAAGACTCCAGGTGTGCTAACACCTCACTCCAGTTAGCTAAATGATTCACATCCTTTTTCCCCTCGCACTACAGTACAGCACTGAGTTTCTAGGCGCATTACATTTGTCGATACTCGTGACTAAGAGGGAAGGTCTGTTCACATTTTATGACAAATAAATGCAGAAAACCATGAAATTCCGGAAGGTTCGCATACTTTTTAGTATAAGCTTGATACAATACTGCCATCTTGTGGAGAGACAGAGAATTGACCCGGCACAGGTTTTAGGGGAAAAAAAAAAAAGAAAAAAAAAAACTCAAAGCAGCTCAGTTATCATCCTGAAATGGCTCTCAGGACGAATGTAGAAGTGTTCGTCTGCTTAGGAGGGAATTGGGAAATTTGCATGACTGCATGTAAGCTGTTTAGAGGTAGAAGCCAATCAAATCGAGGTGATAACAATTAGCAGCAGGAACAACACATTATACCGACTCATCACAGCACTGCACTGTCATTTTAGATGTCATTCATCTCAGGCTTGTTTTACGAGAATAATGCTTGTTGCATATCTAAGGACTTCATATCTAAAGCTCTTCTAAGTTTGATCAGTTCTTCATTTCTCTCCTGAACGTCCAGTGCTGGTGTCGGACGGACCGGGACGTTCATCGTGATCGATGCCATGATGAATATGATGCATGCCGAGGGCAGGGTGGACGTCTTCGGCTTCGTGTCCCGAATACGAAACCAGCGCTGCCAGCTCATACAGACAGATGTAAGATTTCATTCTGTCTTCAGGATTCCAGACTTTTTCACCATCACTCACAGTCTGTGAGAACTCCTTTTCTCATGCTTGCAGATGCAGTACTCGTTTATTTATCAAGCTTTGCTGGAGCATTACCTGTACGGCGACACCGAGCTGGACGTTTCGTCTCTAGAGGGCCACCTGCACAGACTCCACAGCACGCACATACACATGGACAGAGTGGGGCTTGAGGAGGAGTTCAGAGTAATAAGGCCTGCTGTACTTTTAGAGCATTTCAGAGATTAGATCTACAGCACAGGATGTTTATCCAGAGCCTTTTTTTTTTCCTTATTCTTTTTTTGCAGAAACTGACGAATGTTCGCATTATGAAGGAAAACATGAGAACTGGGAATCTGTCGGCTAACATGAGGAAGAACAGAGTACTGCAGATCATCCCGTGTAAGGAAATCATTTTACATTACTGACACTCTGCACTTCTGTTCGTGAAGTCTATAACGATTTCTGCTTGATGGATGCATTAATGTGATATACAGTTTGAAGGATGTAGTAATTAGAATAGTAACTGCCTGATTTATAAGCTTATATTTTAAGTTTAATGGTTAAGTTAAGGTTATAAGTTTAAAATCTTATAAGTTTAATATGAAGTAATTTAATGAAGAGATGTCACACTTGAGGTCATGCTGTTGTACTGAATATCAGTGCAGTTGTGCATCTTTTAGCGACTGTTAGCGAAGTGTAACGAGAGTCGTGTTAAACTCTTAGCGGTACTCTGTAGCCGACAGGTGAGGAGGATAAACCGTGGAGGTGGTGGACGGTCCTGAGAAACTCACCAGATTTACTGCATATTTACACTGATTACACTTTAGAATATCAGCTCCGTTAACATCCAGGTTCTGAGTTCGAATTCCAAATAGAGTTACATGGAAAGCTAGTGCACTACGTAGGGTGTACGATCCCTTGTTTCTCTCACTCAGTAGTGCCCTCGATCAGGAGTTAGAGTGGGATTTGGGATTCAGCCTCGTGTTAGAAGCTAGTTAGCTTTGCAGCTAAGCGTTAGCCGTGAACAGAACGACAAGGACTTAGAGGTGATTACTGCAGAGACGGCGTTTTTAAGACGACATAACGTTATCAGATGTGTGTTGTTGCTGAAAGTGCTTCTGTGACTGGCTGTGAATGTGGGCGTGGTCAGGCAGCTGCTCTCTCCTCAGTACTGCGGACCGTACAGACCCACTCTCACCAGTAACTAATTACATTACAAAATTACTGTCATTAAAAAGCAATCCGTTACATTACTGCGTTACTTTCTGATAAAGTAACTAGTTCGAGTACTTTTCCATTGCAGAAAATTAAAACTCCTTTGTGCTTCCTCATGCATGTTGTTTTAGTCGAGACCTTTATAATTATTCTACCATCATCACTCAATGAAGTTTGGCCCATAATCTGTTCACTACTAATACCCCTATCTCACCTACGCGGTTTCGCGCGGTGGCTGTAAGTACGGTTCATCATGATTCACCGCCAGTTTCCGGCTGTGATCAGGTTTCCATCTTTCCGCGCGTCGGTCCTCACATAGTCAAACCGCATAGGTGAGATAGGGGTATAACAGAGGGGGCGGGTTATCGGGGGCGGGGCTTGTAGGACGGCTTTCACACACACACACACACACACACACACACACACACACACACACACACACACACACACACACACACACACACACTATTGGATTGGGAATGACTCACGGATTACATAAATTGTCTGAATAACGGATTACATTTTTGAAAAAGTAACTGAGGACTTGAATGGCGGAACGAAGGCGTTAGATTACTCGTTACATCAGAAAAGTAATCCGAGTTCTCTAACGCGTTACTTTGTAACCACTGTACAACACCTGGGACACGCCCAGTCATACTGATAGTTACACCACACTGTGCTGTTACTGTCTGTTATCAGCACTCATGGAATAACGCCTCTCGTCCAATCAGATCACTTGGTTGAATCTAACTGTTGTATAATATATATTAGCTGGTTAGTGTTGTAATATTTTGACCTGATATTTGTGTTTTCCAGATGATTTCAATCGGGTCATATTATCTGTAAAAAGAGGACAGGAATTCACAGATTACATAAACGCATCTTTTATAGATGTAAGTATCTTTCTTGATAATGAACACAGTTTTATTTGAAACAGTAACGTTGTTCAACTGTGAACACAGAGTGTTTATTGTGAACGTAGCATTTACCAGAGATTAATATTATACGAAATGTATGAAATATTACATAATATTTGATTAATGTTCAATTATACTGTATATAATATTCAATAATAGAATATTACATCAGTTATAATTACCATCAAAAACACGCCCCCCCCCACAAAATCAGAATGATAATTATTTTGCTTTCTCTCTCCTATTCTTGGTGGAGTTTATATTTGCATAGTGATGCATGTTATTTCATAATAAACCACATAAAGTGTGTATTTACTGTAGATTCGTGTGTTGTGTGTAGGGTTACAGGCAAAAGGATTACTTCATAGCGACCCAGGGCCCGTTAGCGCACACCGTGCAGGACTTCTGGCGCATGGTGTGGGAATGGAAGTGTCACTCTATCGTCATGCTCACAGAGCTAAAGGAGAGAGAGCAGGTACGCAGCGTTACACTGGCACAACAACGACGCTTATACAGTACTGCTGCTGCCCTGACGTCCCAGACTGCACGCTTTTTTTTTTGTTTAATATATTTTTATTGGTATTCAACAACAACAACAACAACAACAACAAACAATAAAAATAAAAAAGCAGAGCCAGATCAATATACAGTCGACACCCACAGCAAACATTTAAAAACAAACAATAATCTGTTAATATAAGAGGGAACATGGAAAACAAGGGCAAAACAGTCCAGCAAAAGAAAACATAAAAGAAAAAGTCATGATTGTTCAAGTAGATCCCACAAAGGGGCCCGTGTCCCCCAGAATAGATCAGATTTGTTCTCTAAATCATAAGTAAGTTTTTCCAATGGGAGAAGGTTACCCTCTTGTGCCAGACACATCTTTAAAGTTGGTACACGAGATGATGACCATAAGATTAGTGTACATTTCTTCGCCAAGTAAGTAATGAAATTTAATAAACAATTTAAATCAGAAGGAAGATCTAGTGATATTTTACAATTTAACAGGTATATAGTTGGAGACATAGTGAATTTTCTAACCAGTTCATGCACTTCATACCAAAAAGTTTTCATTTTCTTACACTCCCAGAACAGATGCATCAATGTTCCCGTTTCTGATTTACATTTAAAACACAGCTGAGATACATTGGATACATTTTGTGGAGGCGTACAGGGGTGAGATATGTTCTATATATGGATTTAAAGTTTTGCTCATGTACAGAAACTGAAGTGGATTTGTGAAAAACCTCCTCACATATAGAGAGCCGGTCGTCATCAGTGAACGATCGGCCCATATCCTTTTCCCAAACCTTTCTGAGAGGATTCAAAGGTGAAGGGGTTTCTGATAAAAGTGAGCCGTACAGACTAAACTGAACTCAGGAATATTTATAACAAAACTAACAAGCACAGCTAATTAGCAACCTCAGTTCAGGTGAGCGCCACATCACCTGACCGAGGTGCATTCTGGGGATTTGAGTCCTTCACAGAAAAGAACACAAAGAAAACAGAAAACACGAAGGAAGTCTCTGGGCGCTTTGGCGCCCTCTAGGGGTGATTCCTGACACTGGGGAGGTGGAGATATTTTTTGACATCTTCCCAAAAGCCAAAAGGGTATTTAATAATAAAACATTTTTAACTACCAGCCGGATCTCCTTAAAATGATTAATAAATGGGGCACATGCAGAGGATTCCATAGTGACCCACAAGGAGCCTGTATCATCTGAAAACCATCTAAGCATTTGTTTGATCTGAGCAGCCCAATAGTAAATCTGTATGTTGGGCAAAGATCCGCCTCCACACTCCTTCGGCTTGAGAAGAGAAGTGAATCTATTCCTGGGTTTTTTTATTGTTCCATATAAATTTACTGATGGCTGTGTTCAGACCCTTAAAAAAGTTAGAATTCAAATAACAGGGTCTGCATTGAAATAAATAAAGTAAACGGGGAAGCACATTCATTTTAATTGTGTTGATTCTTCCAAAAAAATACATTGGCAAAGACGCCCACCTGTCCATATCCTGTTTAAGTTTTGTTGTTAAGGGTGAATAATTCTTGGAGAACAGATCCTTTAGATCAGGGGTTATGTGTACGCCCAAATAACGAAACCCAGAGTCAGTGATGTGAAAGGGACCCTGTAATTTAACATTCTGTGGGGCATTTAAAAACATGGCTTGGGATCTCCTTAAGTTTATTTTGTATCCACTACACTGGCGATACTGATTAATTATCTCCAACACACAAGGAATTGATGACTGTGGCTGCCTCAGGTAAAGAAGGACATCATCTGCATATAATGATATGCGGTGTTCCATCCCACCTGCCTCCACGCGCCGGACGCCCCTATGCATGCGAATAGCTTCTGCCAGGGGTTCGATGAACAAGACAAACAGGAGTGGCGACAGGGGGCATCGCTGACCGCAGCCTCTATGAATCGAAAATTTACCTGATAATAAACCATTAGTATTAACCACAGCTGTTGGATCAGAGTAAAGAAGTTTAACTAGTCTGATGTAGTTAGAGGCCAAATTGAATTTGTCCAATATTTTAAGCAAAAATCTCCACTCGACCCTATCAAACGCTTTTTCTGCATCTAGAGATATTATAGCGGCCGGGTCACCATCTGTATTCAACCGCTGTATTATATTCAGGAGACGACGTACATTGTCTGAACCATAGCGAGATTGAACAAATCCAGTCTGATCAGGTTTAATGATCTTAGGCAAAATTCTCTCCAAACGACGAGCCAAGGCCTTGGCCACAATTTTAAAATCTACATTAAGTAAGCTGATTGGACGATATGAGGCACAGTCCAATGAGTTCTTTCCTTTTTTAAGAATCAAGCTAATAGAGGCCAGGAACCTGGAATAAGACTGTCTTCCAAAAGGTTATCAACTACAGGCATAAAAATAGGAGAGAGCTCGTGCCAAAATGTTTTATAAAGTTCCAGAGGAAAGCCATCCAACCCTGGCGTCTTCCCACCAGGCATAGATTGAATAGCCGCAAAAATTTCTTCCTTTGTAAGAGGAGTGTTAAGAAAAGCCTGGTCCTCCTCTAAGATAGAAGGTAACGGGGGGTCTTCTGCTGCACATAAGGAAGTGTACAGATTCTCATAAAAATCTTTGAAACTGGAGTTAATTTTAACCGGATCATATGAGATTTTACTCCATCAGTAGTTTTGATAGCATTAATGGATCTTTCAGCTCGTTCACAGTTGAGTTGATATGCTAAAAGATGACTAGGTTTATTTCCATATTGATAAAACCTTTGCCAAATAAATGTTATTCATTTTTGTTCTGAATAGTCCAGGTTTAATTTAGATCTGGCACCGGTTAGAAGATTCCAAATGTTTTGTGTAGGTGAAATTTTATGAAGTTGTTCCAATCTTTTAAACTCTTCTTCTAATTTTTTCCTATTCTCAGCCTTTTGTTTTTTATGCCAAGTAGTAAAAGAGATGATGTGGCCTCTTAAGGTGGCCTTGGCTGCATCCCATTTAATGGCACTATTTACTGGACAAAATTCATTATCCTGCCAATATTGGGATATTTTTTCTTTAAGGAACTGGCAAAACAAATTGTCATTAAGGAGAGTACTATTAAATTTCCAACAGGATGATTTAGGGGTTGAAAATTCTGTCAAACCTAAATAAACAGGATTATGATCAGAAAGAACCATTGGACCTATTTCACAAGATCTTACACAATTAATGTACCTGGAAGGCAAAAATAAATAGTCTAATCTGGAATAAGAATTATGGGAAGGAGAGTAGAAAGACTGCACGCTTTTAATCTGAATCATATAACCAAAGCCTTTGACTTTTAATAAACACACTTGTACCAGTAGATTTATTTGCTGTGTCTTTCTGACTGCAGGAGAAATGCGTGCGCTACTGGCCTGCAGAGGGCAAAATGTTTTTTGGCGAATACAGCGTAGAACTGAAGAGAGACACACTTTACGAGACGTTTAGCCTCCGGGATTTGCTGCTGACGTACACACCGGTGAGTTACACCTACATGATACTTTTTTTTTTTTCGTTCTCTCCTGTTTGTGGATTAGGGGTCAAATGATGGGAGCAAGAGAAAGTAAAAATCCTGGGAGATCATTTTCTATAGAATCAAGCTTCTATTATTCTAAATGATATATTAGGGATGGGAATCACCCATCCCTGATCTGGTGTTTTTGTGGTGGGGATGTTGGTGGTGGTGATCGCTGTCTTTAACACCAGTCCTGAATCTCCAGAAGACCAGAGCATATGATTTGACATCATTTTCATTCCCATTAAACCGCTCGGTGATCCCTCGTTCCCTGTGGATAAGGACATGGTCATGCTGCGAGAGACTGCGCCAATCAAAATCCAAATACAGTATCATGATTTTTTTATAGGATGGAGGTGATCAGTCAGAGAAATTTTGCATTGATTTGCTGTGACTTTTGTTTATAATGCGATAAACTCACGCAGACAAAATAATGTCCACAGCGCCGATTTTCCCTTTCACTTTCACACTCTATGTGTATGTATGTGTGTATTTGTTTGTCCAGGAGAAGCAGTCTCGACTGGTCAGACATTTTCACTTCCATGGCTGGCCCGAGATCGGAATCCCGTCAGACGGAAAAGGAATGATTGATCTGATTGCTGCAGTGCAGAAGCAACAACAGCAATCTGGCAACCACCCCATAGTGGTGCACTGCAGGTACACCACCGCCGTCCACTCCCACACCCGAGCTGCACAATCATCACAGAGAGTAAAGTTCAGAGTAGGAGTAAAATTTCAAATACTGTTATTTTCTGTCATGCTATCGCAGTATATTGAAATGCGCACTTTAAATCACACACACATACTGTACACACACACACACACACACAGATCAGAGTGCACACCATGATAGAAACCACGTGTGTCTTGGTTTGATCAGTGCTGGTGCGGGCCGGACCGGAACGTTCATCGCCCTCAGTAACATTCTGGAGCGGGTTAAAGCCGAGGGTTTACTCGACGTGTTCCAGACTGTGAAAAGTTTACGCACCCAGAGGCCACACATGGTCCAAACTGTGGTAGGAATCTCTCGCACTTATAAACACCACATAGTCTAATTTCTCATCATATTTCTCAACGTTTCATTTTGCATCCTAATATGTGAACGATTGCGTTCTTTTCTTCTTTCAGGAACAGTATGACTTCTGCTACAAAGTGGTACAAGATTTTGTAGATATCTTCTCAGACTATGCTAATTTCAAATAATGAATTTTGCTTTCATGACTTCTGATAAAAATTTCAATTTTGTTCTGCTCCAAGTTCGAAGACACTCTTGCTGTGGGTCCATAACACTCTATGCACTTCATCTTTCTCTTGTTAAGTATCGAAATAATTTCACTTTGAACACCGTTTTTGTTTTGTACATAAGCGAGTCCTCACTTGTGTGAAGGTGAGACACAGCATTTGCATTTAGATTGTTGTATCTTTGTACTTTGTTAAATACTACAATTCTTTTATTTATAAATTTTAAGAACAGCTTTTTTTAGATTATTATTATGATGATGATGATGATGATGATTATTATTTTATTGTTTTATCATTATTATTATTTGAAATGGAGCAGGTGTTAGGAATGTATTATATATCTTATTTTGTAAAATCTGTTTATTCTATAAGAGAAGTCCATTTAACAAGTATCACCTGCAGTTAAATATACACAGTTATTGTATACTACACTGGCAAGCCTAGAAAACAAGTTGGATTCAGGCGTGCTTGTTAAATGGTCGGACTTTCTGTTGCCAAAAAGTGAGCCGTTGCAACCATGTTTTTAATCGATTTGTTTGCCGTGACCAAATGTCCTTATAAAAGCCATCTGACTGTGATTACAGCAGGTAAAGTGTAGACGATATAATAGAAAAAGTTGTTAGACTTTTTTTTTTCTTGAATAATTACAGCCAAACGGTGGTACTCGAGGATAAGATGGTTCCTAAAGACCACAGTGTTGTGTGTAATGTAAAATTTTGCTGAAAGTATTAGATATTTTAAGAAGTATAGCAACAGAATGAGTAAGGGAAGACTTTAAACAACCTTCACAGATATCTATACAGTTCATTTGTGAATTATTTTGCTTTTAGATGCCTGAGGTGAACTCACATGACTCATTCGGCCACTTGCTTACAGACAGATGTTAAATCCTGTTTTAGATGGAATTTTTACTAATGTGATGATGCCGATGGTAGTGATGGTAGTAAGAATTACAAAGTCTGGTCAAAGGGGTTGATTATTCCACCCACACTGTATTTTAATTTGAACGAGCAGTATGATATCTGATCACTTCAGCATGTGAGAGAATGGAGAAACGGGCATGGACTGGCAAATGGCAGAAGAAGGCGAGCAGTCGGCTTACAGTACAGTATGTGTGTGTGTATAGTATGTGTGTGTATATATATATATATATATATATATATATATATATATATATATATATACACATATATATATATATATATATATATATATATATATATATATATATATATATACACAGCATCCACTAAAGCTACTTGAAATAACATACTGAAAAAAAGCTTTTATGTTGTTTAATCCAGCAGCTTGGATGCAATGATAGTAAATCAATTATGAAGCAAAAGTCAAGAATGCGAAGTTTTATTTTCGTGGTTATTGGTTGGATGTATACTGTTGACGTGTTGATCTAAATGCTTTTTTAAAGGGGTGAATTTAGATTCAGTCTTCATTTTGGTGTCAAAAAAAGAAAGAGGAAATGAAAATGAGGAAAAGAAGGATTCAGGAACACATTAAGTGATACAATGTAATACAATGACACATCAGGCAACTAACTTGCTTTCCAGAATGAGTTGTTTTTGCCAGCAATTTCACAATCCAGTATGTCTTTTTTATGTCAGATTTTTTAGAGCATATAAAGTATCATAGGAAGAAAATACTAGCATAATATTCACTATCTGGTGTATACTGCATGTACTGTATATGCGCTGTATATTCACCGAATATATGCTGTACGTGGACACCCTGTGCGTTCCGTCCTCAATCTGTTTCCAAAGAAGACATTAAGGCCAGAGTGAAAGAACTCGTAAGGCCTAAACAGAGCCCTGGCCTTAACCACAGCAGACATCTTTAGGATAAAGTGGAACGCAGATTGTGCCCCGGACCTTCTGATCTCATTAATACCTGAGATTTACCTGGCTCGAACGGGTAAATCATAACAACTACGTTCCGAAGTTTAAAGGAAAACTTTTCTCAGAAAACTGAAGGTTATTCTTAAAGCAGAGGGGGACAACATCTGGAATGGGCTGTTCAGCAAACATATAGTGTCGAGTGGATCTCAATCCTGGTGCTGGAGAAGCTTATCCTTGGTCTTTTCTCAGGATCAGGTGTGTTAGGAGAAGATAAATCCTGTTCTATTTATGATAAAGGACTGAGGTTGTTATGGCAGGAAAATTTCAAACATATTAGTGTTGTTACAGGTCCATACATATTAATAAAGAATATCATTATTCTACATCATTATTATGATGGTTTATGGATAATGTGTAATTAATATAAATATCTATAATAATTAAGCATATTTTTATTTTATCCATGTTCAGTGGCAAATCATGAATGATGCATGTTCAGTCTGATTTTGTCCAATTGCTTCGGCAAAAACGAAGAGACAAACTTTCAAGCTACTTGATTTTCAGTTAGAATACTTCTGTGATAACTTCTTGAATATTTCAATCACAGAATCTCCTCCATGTTGAAGAATGAGTAAGGAATTGTAGTCTCTGAGTCACATTCAGTTCAACTTTGAATTGTAAAGCACTTTTAACAATGGGCATTGTCACAAACAGATTTACAGGAATAAAAATCTGGAAATAAATAAAAAATGAGGAAGGAACAAGACTCAAAAGGGTCATACATGTACCAGGTAGTACAGTCATAAATAGATCCCTTCTGTATGTGTGTGCTCTGAGGTCAAAAGTGTTTTATAACTGGAGTCCCATTATTTGCTTAACTCAGTGAAAGTGGAAATAAAGGATGGCCAGAAGTGAAGGGAAATAAATAAATAAATAAATAAATAAAATATGAATGAGAACATGTTTAAGGCACAACAGGTTCAGAGCACTTTCTGTGGGTGCTCCCCACTGTGACACTTAAGGTTATTTATATATACAGTATATACCTGTATTATTATTAGAATATAATTAATATATATATATATTGTTATATATATATACACTGTATATACGGTGGCGTAGTTGTTAGCACTGTTGCCTTGCACCTGCACCTGAGGGTCTGTGTGCATGGAGTTTGCATGTTCTTCCTGTGCTTGGTGGGTTTCCTCTGGGTTCTCCGGTTTCCTCATACAGTGCAAAGACATGTGCAGATGTTTTCCAAATTGCCTGTAGTGTGTGAATGTTGACCAGGGGTCCTAAAAATGGGAATAAACACAATGGTCACCACTGGCCCCCAGTTTAACTACAGAGGATAGTGCAAAATGTTTTTATTTTATTTTATTTTATTTGAACAAATTTATTATGGTTAGATTTCTCTCCTCAGAGCTTGTTATTCCTTCTCACACATTTTTTTTTACACATCTTCACTGAGGGTGCCAATAATTGTGTAAATCTGCAAATCTAAATGTCATGTAGTACACTGTTATGGTGTAGTTTTTACACTGATTCTGACTCTCCTATGATAGAGAGATGTTATACATGAGATCATAACGTTTCTGTATTGAACGATGAGAGCTTCAGCTCCGTGACGTCATGAGGCCACACCCCCTCTGTTCCCACCGCCTCTCCATAATCTCCCATAAAAATGACAGACCGCATGATGAGCCTTGCGGCAGCCAGTAGAAACCTTTTGGGGCGGGACTTGTGTCGCTGATAGTGGACTCTGATTGGCTGTTCCCGCTCAGCAGCGACCTCGGCTTCGGCTGGTTCTGGCGTTCCGCTCGCGGCGACATAAAACACGAGCAGGCGAGGAAGAACCGGAGTGTTGCTGCGTTCACTGGATTATTATTGATATTATTCTTCTTTCCCGGTCACCCTGTGTTATATCGGTGTTTCCTGACGCCGCGCGGTGCTGAAGCGGAACATGGCGGAGTCCTGAGGGCTGATGGTCTCGGCGAGTAACGGGCAGAGCGCGCGCGCAGCAGCGGGAGGAGTGTAACGGGATAAAGCGCGAGCTGCTGCTGCTGCTGTACCCGGAGTGTGTGTGTATGTGTGTGTGAAAGAGTGAGTGAGTGAGTATGGCGGGAGTGTGTAACGGCTCCACATCTGGGCCCGGTGACATCATCCAGCTGAACGTCGGCGGCACGCGGTGAGATTTAACATGTTATTAGTGCTAATATACAAACAACAGAAACTCGTGTGTGTGTGTGTGTGTGTGTGTGTGTGTGTGAGTGCAGCAAAACTGTAACACTGCAGGCCTGTTACACTCACACACTTACAGAGTTCCACATTTAAATAGTTACACACGCAGTTACACACTCACACGGGTTCACACACTCACTCGGGTACACACACTTACAGAGTTCCACATTTAAAGTTACACACTCACACGCACACAGTTACATAGTTACAGGGTTACACACTTACATGCTTACACACTTACAGAGTTACATAGTTACACACTTGCATAGTATTTCTTTTCTTTTAATTATTTTTATTGTGTAAAGCTGCTTTGCAACAATGTCAATTGTTAAAAGCGCTATACAAATAAAATTGAATTGAATTGAATTGAACATAGTTACAGAGTTAGACACTTACAGAAGTACATACAGTTACAAACTTACATAGTTACACACATAATGCTATTGAGCTTTACAGAGTGTGCACTTTTCAATAAATTATTTATTTATTTATTTATTTTTTACAGTTTTTGTCTGGTTGTTTCGTCTGGATAAAACAACAAACTCACCCCTGTACAAACTCACCCCTGTACACCTGTACATTTCTGTATCTGAGCTGTTATACTTGTATGATATAATTTCTCATTTATTTACCTGTTAAGAAACAGTTCAGTTTGTCATGAAAGTGCTCCGTCTGACTCAGGAAAGTAACATCATGTGACAATCTCTATAAATAAATAGAGCAGTTATGTGTGGGATTTAATAATCTACTTTAAAATAAGCTACAAATGCGCTACTTGCTCAAAGTAAACATCTGCATCAATAGAATTAATTAGAAAAGTTAAACTGAATATTTTACTGGGATTAGTTCATATTAGTTCACTGACGTGGTATAAGTGAATTGTAACGCTCTGGAGTCGTTTTAAGACAAAACCTCATCTTTATCTGATCTACTTTATCCGATTTCTCATCTGTGATTCTCTCTCCGATTACCGAACCGGGAGTGTATTTGTCTGAGCACCAAAGAAGTACAACTTAGTGTAAAAACAAAGCGTAAACATAACATTTTCTATATCCTCTCTTTTCCATTAACTGTAATTAGATGTAAAATCATGCTGTGAAGTCGGTACATTTTGTACAATTTCTATATATTTAGCCACCAATCCAGTGGAAACCAGTACCATATAATATCATCACACCAAACTAAATTATAGTTAAAAATAATATAATGTGAGATTTTTTGGTTCAGAAGAATTTTGGTTGAAGTTGTCAATAATTTAAGCAATTATTATTATTATTATTATTGTAAATAACATATAATGTGATAAATAAATATCAGCAAACATCCTCTTAATGCTGTTAATCATTTGTCCACTTATTTGCTGTAATCATCGATGAATAAGTTTGAATACAAAATCATACAATAATTAGTTCTTCTTCTTCTTCTTCTTCTTCTTTTTGTTGTTGAATGACGGTTGGAGTCCAGTAGATTACATCACCGCCAAGTCATCTTTCCAGCCCCATTAGAGCCAACGTGTCAGACACAAGACTTTCTTTTAAAAAACGTTAAATGCTTCCTTCCCTTGTTCTGTAGTTTGAACTTTTTAACTCCTTGAACGCCTGTGTCTGCTTTATCCGGCACTTCCACACACACACTCTGCTTCCTCTCAGTACCGCTCTGTGCCTTTTGGTGGAGTTCTATAAGTTGCATCAGCGCCACCTACAGATCTCTCTCTCTCTCTCTCTCTCTCTCTCTCTCTCTCTCCCTCCCTCAGCTTCACTGTCTTTTAATAGTAACATATTGCAGTTAAAATCACAATCAATTCCATCAATCGATAGTCACAATTATCACAAGGTGATAGGTTGAAGGTTAAAATGCATGCAGCTGACCTAGGTGTTTTTACATGCACCCTAATATTCCAGTAAGAATTGAAATGTTTGCCCAATCTGAATAAAAGTCCCGGTAGTGCAAAACAATCAGAATCAGTCAGACCCGATTTTCATTCAGGAGTAATTCTTTAATAATCAGTTCAGTAGTATTAGTATTAGCCATGGAAACACTTGATCTAACTGTTTCTCTCTCATCCCAATAAATATATTTTTATAATATATGTTTTCGCCCCATGTGGGGGTAACATTAGGTGAAGTGACGAGATTCCAGGAAGGAAATTTTGCTTCCGTTCCTGATCATTAAATTCAGCAAACCTCTTTCTCTCTCTCTCTTTCTCACTCATCTTTATACAAATTCCATTCGATTAAATTCAGTTTTATTTGTATAACACTTTTAACAATTGACTTTGTCGCAAAGCAGCTTTACACAATCAAAATAATTATTTATAATTATTATAAACGTAACGCCAGATGTTTATCCATTGGATCTCTGGCCGAGGGAGGAGCTCTGATTGACTCGCATTTCGCACGCAGTAAAGCATCTGACCAATCATAGACTGTTAGAAGAAGCCAAATCTAACCTAAAATCTGGAGAAGAAATAATACTTCTTCTTCTGTAGTATTTCTGAATAAATATTTAGCAGATTAAATTCTTAATGATGTTGTATAATAATACATCATTTAAATTAATACTTGTATAAACTCTCAAACTCTGTAATCTTTCATATTTTGTATTATATTATATTTATATATTTATATTCAGTATATTAAACAATGGACAGCGAGCAGAAGCACTTTGAATATTCTGATTAAATGCTTTGAGCATGTAAACACACACCTTATCAGATCGGCGTGCATGTAAACAGTGAAGTTGCAATTTCTACTCAGAAAGCTTTTAATCAGATTGAAGAAATATTGTGTATGTAAACATAACTAGTGTTGACGCTGTGATGAGATCAGAGCACTGGAGTGATGGAACAACATGTGTGTCTCTTTTGGTCCATGATTATTGGACAAGCATGATGTCTTAATGTTAGTTGTTGAAATTATTACTTGGGTAAAGGAGCATGTGACTAGAAGTAAGATGGACATGAAACCAAAAGTCCCCCCCCCCCACCCCCCCCCAAAAAAAGTCCTTTATTAATTTGGAGATTGTAATTACTATATGAAGTGTTTGTTCCAGTCACTCTCCTGACGCTGAAGAATGAGATGATAAATCATTATAGTTTTTATTTATTGATATATTTACGTACTTCATCATGTTATGTGCAGGTTTAGCACTTCGAGACAGACTCTCATGTGGATTCCAGATTCGTTCTTCTCAAGGTAAGCTTGAAACACGACTTCCTGCCAAATACCATTCAGTCTTCAAAGCACAAGACTTCTGTAGTTTCTGGAAAGATAACGTCAAGAAACAAAGAGAATTTTCACTAGATAAATACTAACACAGTAACTAGAACAGGATTGTGATGGTTTTAAACCTTGTGTGTGTGTGTGTGTTTTAGTTTACTCAGTGGGAGGATATCAACACTAAGGGATGAAACTGGAGCTGTAAGTATATTATCTACTTGTTCTGATAAATAATTAAGTGTGTGCATTGTGTTTGTCACGCCAGCACTGCTCACACCTTTGTAACAAATGTACGTGTAATACGAGGGGCGTTCGAGTCAAAGCGGGACTTGATTTTGATTGTACAGAATAACAGAGCACGGTTCTGAGAGTAAACACTCGCCTTATGTCTCTATAATCCGCTGATACACTAATGCACTTATCCCAATGTCTCACTAGTGACTGGACACCATCAAGGTAGAAAGTTTTTGTGCTTCAAGTCTTCTGTAAGTGTAACCCGCTTTTACGCCTTCATTCAGCAGAGCATTCGTCACACGTCCCGGTTTGACTCGAACGCCCCACGGACATACCACAGTCATGCAGTCCTCTTTCCCTTTTTATTCCATTGGCAATGTTCTGAACAAGACTCTTTTTTTATTTTGCTAACTTGCAACACTTTTCATTTTTCCTCTTTAAACCATCTGAGGAATCAAATGCGTTTTTGCTCAGATGGTTTGACATCCCGCAGAGTTCTGCCAGCTGGCCCGCCCTGTGGCATCATCATACTGCGAGTGCGGTCTGTGATGTCATACAGCTCCGGGGTGGTATTGGGCTTTCTCTGCGTACAACAGACCCCTCATTATTTTCAGTTGGGTCTGTGTTCCTCCATTTTCCTTCGGACTGCTGTGTGAATTCCTTCAAATGCAAAAACAGGCACCAGCGACGTTATTCATTTCAATTCATTTTTATTTGTATGGCGCTTTTAACAGTGCTCATTGTCTGAAATGATGGAAACGAGTATGAAATGTGAGAAAACGTGTATGAATCAGAATGATCAGATGGTCCCTGATGAGCGAGCCGAGGGAGACGGTTCTCACAGAACCTTCATGCGTCGTGTGAAATCCTTCTTTATCGAACCGTTCTTTCTAACTGCCCCGTGAATGTGCTTTTCACCCAGCTGTACAGTACGGGTACCACCACCTGGTCCGAGCCCACACGAGGGGATAGTAATGACACTGTTTCTCCTCTGTTCTAGGTTTGGGTCAAAAATATATTAAAAATGACATTACAGTATGCATGCTTTATAAGATGATTAGTTACGTAGTTATTATCAAAGTATTATTAGTCATCAGCAGTCAGACTGAAAGCCTGTATGTTTTGCCCTGCAGATATTTATCGACAGAGACCCGACTGCATTTGTGCCCATTTTAAACTTCCTTCGTACTAAAGAGTTAGACTTAAGGTAAGTTCTGATCCCTTGAGTTTCATCTTGATATTAGATCAGTGAAAGTTTCCTGCTTTTTCACATTAACTTGGACGTGACTCTTGCAGAGGGGTCAGCATCAGCATTCTGCGCCATGAAGCGGAGTTCTATGGAATTACGCCTCTAGGTAAAACTTATCATCCTACAAATACAGATTGATTTAATAGGAATATAAGTTGCGTTATGATAATGATTAAGTTTTTTTCCCCCTCTCCCTGCTGCTGTGGTCAGTTCGACGCTTGTTGCTGTGTGAGGAGCTAGAGAGGTCGTCCTGCGGCAGTGTGCTGTTTCATGGCTACCTCCCACCTCCCGGTATTTTAAAAGTTACCATTCAAAAAGTTATTAACGATTGTTCCAGAAAAGAGCGGAGGATGCGGTAAAGCCGGTTGAACATCTTCTTTATGTTGGTTTTCTTCTAGCTATCCCAGCTCGCAAAGCTGCCGGTGGACAGAGTGTGACCGCTGGAGCGCAGGAGGAGTACCCAGGCCCGGGCGGGGCCGAGGGGGGATTCTCTCGCTCGTGCTCACACACAGCTCTGCCTGGGCCTAATGGAATGGAGGGAACCACGAAGCTGGGTGAGTGCACTCTGATCTTTATAATAAGATTAAATATTAATCCTACATGAAGACTGGGTTTAGCCATGATGCTTTAATCATAAGCCAATTCTACTTCATAAAAGTACGATATGAGGTAATGGGAAAAAGAACAGCAATAACTTTACACACTAACCAGGGGTACTTAAGCAGGTTCACTGCTTACTGTTTACTGTCTGTTATCAGCTCAGATCAGTCGGTCAGAACTAACTGTTGAACAATTAAAAGTTAAGGCGCCCTTATCTAGCATTACTGAATAAATATTAAAATACTGAAAAAATCAATAATATTTAAACTGCACCACGGTATGAAAACCTACTGGATTATTGTAACTGTTAGTGTATGTAGTTGTCCAGGAGTCGTCACTTTGGGTGAATTATCATATAAAATTTTTTAATGCTTTTTAGAAAGCCTGAATTTACTATATTTTTTATCAAATGTCATAAACCATAAGACAGAAAGTATTTTCTTTGCAGGTTTTACAATGCTTTAATTTTAATCTTATAATTAATGTTTTTTCCACATATTTATAAACTACTATGATGTTTGTACAGTATTAAATGTCACACTGGGTGTTATATATGTTAATTATCGAAAAACCAAACTGCTGTAACGTGTTTTTATGAGTGTGTGAGACATTGATTTAATTCTGTTCCTGCATCAGCTAGACATTGTTAGAATGTCAAAATTGTCAGCTAGACAATTCAGGGCCATGCTTAATCATGAGTTAAAATGCCTCATAAACGTTAACAAGCCCGGTGATTTAAGTTTAAAATACGGAGAACCATCATATCCATGGCGTCTGTCCAGTGGTGTGGAGAGAACTGCGCTCCAACTGCGTTTAATGTCTTCATCTTCTGCCTTAAGCCGGAAAAGTATAACAATAGATCGCTTCTTGGCAAAGAACACACGTGTGCTGGACTGTTACAGAACTATTATTGATAAAGAAGAGTAAATTTAAATATAACTAAAAGGATCCAGTGTTCCAGTTGTATTTGAGAACGTAGAGGCTTTTGACATGGCTGGATGTGACGCTACACCATTGTGTACAAAGATCACAATCAGAACAAAAGAACAATTAAAA
Organism: Clarias fuscus; assembly: GCA_030347435.1. NCBI lineage: Eukaryota > Metazoa > Chordata > Actinopteri > Siluriformes > Clariidae > Clarias > Clarias fuscus. Next base: position 914,936 of record CM059216.1, on the reverse strand, counting down.
GAAGAACTGCAAATAGACAAAAAAATAGAATTACAGTATATAAAAGCTTTAGCTAAATATAAATGTAGCTGAATTTAGCTAAAGCTCCTTTACTTGTTATAGTGTATAAATCTCTATACATAGTTAGAAAGTGACCCTGTCTCGACCTACATTTCAGCTGGATTGACAGTTGATCCCAGGAAGGTGCTCATCGTTGCTGGTCATCACAACTGGATAGTAGCAGCCTATGCTCATTTCGTCATCTGCTACAGGTAAAGATTGTCAAACGTAGACTTTTACTCAAACCGTTCGTCCAGATCGTCTCGATTCCTTCCGTCTGCCGTACAGGATAAAGGAATCCTCGGGATGGCAGCAGGTCTTCTCGAGTCCGTACCTGGACTGGGTCATCGAGCGGGTCGCGCTAAACGCCAAAGTAGTCGGTGGTCCCCATGGCGACAAAGACAAGATGGTTGCGGTGTCATCGGAGAGCAGGATCATCCTGTGGAGCATCCAGGATGGAGGAAGTGGCAATGAGATAGGTGAGGGGGATAAGAGGAGGGTATAAACAAACAAACAAAAAAACATCTCAAAATAGATTCACATGACAGTAGAGGTTTTACTGATTTGACCTGATGAAGGTTCTCTGTATTTTGGAAGGCGTGTTCAGTTTGGGCGTGCCTGTAGATTCTCTGTTCTTCATTGGGAGTCAGCTGGTGGCCACCAGTCACACTGGGAAGGTCGGTGTGTGGAACGCAGTGACGCAGCACTGGCAGGTAAGAGCGTTTACTTAAATAGCAGCAAATAATATACGTTATTTTAATATCTACTAAATGCTTTAGGTAAAGTTTAAGGAAATAACATCTTAACGTGGCAAAGAACTGAGTCCAGCGGTACCTCGGCATACGTCATACATTATTTAATCCGTTCCGGAGGCGAGTTCTTATTAGGAAACGCATTTCCCCATCGGAAATAATGTAAATGCAGATAATCAAAACATTTAGAAAAGGCATGTAAATGAAGCAAAATCTGAAATAAATAGACATTAAACTTCACTTTACCTTGATTTATGATTCCTCTCGGCACCGGCTGCTTTAAAACCCCAAACTGAAAGCGGCTCCCTTTTCCTCTTGCTGCTGTCCTTGATATCATTCTTGTGACCCGCCGTGCTGCGTCTTCACTAAATCTTACACTAAAATGCAAAAAGCCCACAAAAAATCAATACTTGCTTCGCTTGGCTTTCCACTGATGCAAACAAGTTTTGAACATCTCCCGGACGCGTGCGCAGCTTAGCCGGTGCTCGGTTCGGCTCGGTTCGGCTCGGTTCTGTCCCGCATGCCGAAAATGCTTCAGCAAAATTGTTGCAGAAATTTTAGTTCTTAGGGCGAGAATCCTTAAGGCAGGGCGTGAAACTGTACTTTGACAGAAAGAGGCAATTTGATTGACCTGCTAGACGACTAAGTAGACTTGTACAGTACATCCACCTTGAGCTAAATCAGTGCACAGAAGTGAATCAGATTTAAAATCATCTAGACCCTGAAGGATGTGGTCAGAAAAGGGGACACACAAGTGTGCAAACGAAGAATTTCTTGATTGTGAGATAACACTCTTCTGCTGTGTAGCCTCTTTAAATTATTCTTCACTTGATTATATTTTCATAAAAAACTGTTAAAATAGCACAGTAAGCCTTTTGCAGGCCAGGTATTTGATCCTGTGCACTCCTGTGTTCTCATGTTCGTGAGACGTGTCGTCATGTGTTTATGATTTCGTGTAGGTGCAGGATGTCGTGCCCATCACCAGCTGTGACACCGCAGGATCCTTTCTGCTGCTTGGATGCAATAACGGCTCCATTTACTACATTGGTAAGTAATTAAACCACTGACCAGGGGCGTCATTGGTGAGCTGAGAGTGTGATGATGGTATTTAGGAATTTTTCCTCAATATTGTATTTATGAGGTCACTGTATTGTAAATGCATATATACTGTATATTGGTGACATAAAGCTCATTTAGAACATCAGCCTCTAATAAACACCTTATAGACTAGTGAGTCAGTGTCTGTCTTTTGGTCTTTAAACCACAGTTTTCAAAATTAGTGCCTTCGTTAGAGATTAATCAATTACACTCACCGGCCACTTCATTAGGTACACCTTCCTAGTACTGGGCTGGACCCGTTTTACCTTCAGAACTTTGGCCAGAGATTCAACACGGTGCTCCTTGGAGATCTCAGTCCATATTGACATGAGAGCATCACGCAGTCGCTGCAGATTTGTCGGGTGAATCTCCCAAAAGTCCACCCCATTACCCTTCTTCCTCATTATGATGCTCGTTTGAACTTCAGCAGATCGTCTTGATCACGCCTAAATGCATGAAGTTGCTGCCATGTGATTGGCTGATTAAATATTTTAATTAACGAGCATTTGAACAGGTGTACCTAACTAATTCATTTCTGTTTTTTGGAGCTTTGGCACACGTGAAAGGTATTAATATTGTTTAGTGTAACCTAGCGCACTGTAAGCCACGTGAGTGTTATTTTACAACCCCTTCCCTACTTTTCAAGCGTACATCTATAAGGTCTAGTCAAGAATAATACTATAAAGACAGAAATAGCATTAAGGAAATCTATTGCGTTTTATAGTTTAATTATGAAACTACGAGGAACTAGTTTAATTGTCAGCAATAAAGACCACAATAATAGAAACTGCAAGAACCCAAAACGGAAATTCTGTGTTTTCCTCCCCAGACATGCAGAAGTTCCCACTGAGAATGAAGGACAATGATCTCCTGGTGACTGAGCTCTACCATGACCCCTCAAATGATGCCATCACGGCCCTGAGTGTCTACCTAACGCCTAAAACCAGTGAGTGACCCGAGAGTGAACGCAGCAGCCCTTTCAATCATCTGCCGTTCCTCACAACACACAAACACTTGGTATTTTTCCGCAGGCGTGAGTGGAAACTGGATCGAGATCGCATACGGCACCAGTTCAGGTGCGGTGCGCGTCATAGTGCAGCATCCAGAGACGGTCGGATCTGGACCTCAGCTGTTTCAGACGTTCACAGTCCACCGCAGCCCTGTCACTAAGATCATGCTGTCTGAGAAACACCTTGTGTCCGGTAACGCCGTTCTCCTCAGTGATCCTAAAGACACTTGGAATTTTCTTTTCTTTCCTGTTGAGGTTTGCGTGTGAAGAGGAACGATCGTGTGGTTTTGTGTCGCAGTGTGTGCGGACAACAACCACGTGAGGACGTGGACGGTGACTCGCTTTAGAGGCATGATCTCGACTCAGCCCGGATCCACGCCGCTGGCTTCCTTTAAGATCATCTCGCTGGAGGAGACGGAGAGCCACAGCAGCTACTCCTCGGGCAACGACATCGGTGAGCAAAATCATCCTTAAAGCACTTCGGCTTCAGTTGCAGCAGAACAAGTGCAGGTGGAGACCTCGCCCTGGTGTGTTTGTGTGAATGTACACGCATGAACTCGTCGATTGTTTCCATACAGGTCCATTCGGAGAGAGAGATGACCAACAAGTATTCATTCAGAAAGTCATTCCTATAACCAATAAACTCTTCGTGCGTCTCTCCTCCACTGGAAAGAGGTACGTGCAGAGGACAAACCCTACACACGTGAATATGAACAGTAGATAAGGGACGCGTGTCCAGGAGCTCATTACTATACAAACTGATTCAACATGTTACTGACTGATTTTATGAATTACACAAACTTGTATCTGTCCCTAGACTCTTTTAATATACACAGAGTCAGCCAAAGAAATGTATACACACGTCAGGAAAAGAAAAACTGGTATACATATTTTAATACCATTACTGAGTTACTATTAATGTATATTATATTAATATAATTAATACTATTTTTCTTTCCCCGAAGTGTGTATACATTTTTTTGGCTGACTATGTGTATACAATTTATTTAGACATACATTGAATCCAGCCTTGTTCTTTCTGCATTTTTTTGTATAGTTAATGTATATACTGTATTGTGTGTGTGTGTGTATTTCCTGCAAAAATTTAATAGACCTTGCTTGTTTATATTCCTACTTGTACACCTTTATTTAGTCTCAACCTTACAAGCTCTTTTCACTTGTGGTAGATGCTGAACCATATTTTATTGGTGATGAACCCGTACTCATGATAAAGTTCTATCCATCCATCTATCCGCCATCCTGGATGCTTGTTTTTATGCATGATTGATGGACGAGGCCTGAGCTACGAGGCAGTGTGTCTTCTGATAATGAATTTATTCCACCCTAGGATCTGCGAGGTGCAGGCCGTGGACGGCACCACTATCACGTGTTTCACGGTGCGCGAGTGTGAGGGCTCCAGCCGTATGGGCTCCCGGCCGCGCCGCTACCTCTTCACCGGCCACGCGAACGGCAGCATCCAGATGTGGGATCTAACCACAGCCATGGACATGGCGAACAAAAGCGAAAGCAAAAGCAAGCGTGATGCTGGTGCGACACAACTGACAAACTCAATGTTCGTTTATTATATTAATCTGCTTTTACACCAAATTTAATCACTATGTTTGTGTTTGTTTGTTTGTTTTTTTTCATCAAGAAGTGGGCGGGCCTACGGAAGAGGAGCTTCTGAAGTTGCTTGATCAGTGTGACCTCAGTACATCACGCTGTGCCACACCCAATATTAGCCCCGCCCCTTCCGTGCTGCACCACAGCCGACTCCGAGAGTCCTGCTCCAGGTCAGACTCGCCGCATCACACATGTTAGATATCTTAGAGCAAGAGCAAAAAAAAGAAAATGTATAAGAAAATAACGTTCTTTCTTTCAGTCTCCAGCTGCAGGCTCAGGAACTCCTGGCAGAGACTGCCACGTACGGGGCCGTGCGTCCATACCGAGAGAGCCCGCTGCTGGCACGTGCCCGCCGCACCGAGAGCTTCAGCACCTATCCAGACTTCCACACCCTCAACCTGGCCAAGGTCCTGAGGGAACACGCCGACGACGACAGCAGCAACGGCGACTCCGGAGACAAGAGGAGCTCCGAGAGCACGGCGAGCGCCGCGGACGCCACCCGAGACCCTCGGCGCAGGGCGCACTCCTCCGACGAGGGGACGCCTGAGGGCAGACCGGACGGGAGGAGGAGGGGAACGCTCGACGGGAACTTCCTTTCCCGGAAGAAGGCTCCTCCCGTTCCGCAGCTGAGCTCGGCGTCTGTGGGGAGCGAGGCAGGAGGCAGCGACTCGTCCAGCACCGCCTCGCCGTCTCCAACTAAAGCGTCCACGTCCCCGCGGCACCGCAGGGTTCTAGACATGAGCGACTGACGCTCTGAACGCCCAGACGGTGCACGTCTACTAACAAACAAAGCAGTATTAAGAAATCTTTAAACATAAACGTACGCCAAGATACCAAATGAGTGAAATATTTTATATACCGTAAACACACTGCAAACTCCTTCCTCAGTTCCCAAGCACTTCAGTGCGAGTTAACGCTCTAATTCGTGTGAAGGTGAGTTAGTCACTACAGTAACTTTCATCGTGTTCACGCTTCCTGTCTGTTAAGCAGTCGCACTTTATTTTTGCGCTTTTCACATTTAAAGAAGGGAAGACCCTCGCAGTTACTCGCCGGTGCCTTTTTTCATTCCAGACGTTTGGGAAGACTGTGAGCTCGATATGTTTTTGGCTTGTTTTCGAGTGGACTGTTCACAAAGGGATCATTACAAGGGAGTTACCGAGACTTTTCTAGAGCTTGATGGAATTTCTTTGTCAAGCATAAAGGAAGTCATTTCCGTTCTGATTGAGTCACGCTTGGTGCAGAAAAATCTTCCAGTGATTTCACTAACGCTGGTAGTCTGGCAGTGTGGAGAGAAAAACACAGAGCTCTGAGGGGTTGGAAATATTATTACATGATTAATATTATATACTTAGTATTAATTAATTAATTAATTAATTCTAATTCATTCATTCATTCTGCTAGGACTTATGTACTCATTTATTTAGGTTTATTTTATGGATGAAAACATTGTCATAAAACGACGCTCTCACTTATGCAGGTCGGTCGGTACTCCTTATATCAGAATCTCTTACCTTTCTGAATAGTTGTTTTGTTTTTTACATTATATGTCTATAATATGGCCGTGTTGTTAAAAAAGGAAAAGAGTATCTATTTAAATATATAGCTATATAAAACGCTAATTATTTTATTTGCACTAACAGCTTTAATTGATGAAATATTTCTCTCTCTCTAAGCTAATTATACTTACTGAAAGAAAGACGATGTTTATATCTTTTCCTCTAGGAGTGACGTGTACAGGTTTTAGCTCTAAACGTGGCATATGATATACAGTATACTGTATAAAAATATTTTTATTTGTAAGCTGTTATGCAGAGGTTCATATTATTAAGGTATGCATTTAAATTATATAAAGAATGTTTAATAAATATATTTAATTCCCAACAGATCTATATTAATAGTAGAAACACTAAGGTTCCCTTTTTAACTGTCAAGATTAACACAGAATTATATCAGTCTCAGATTTCAAGCAGTTGTTGTTTGTTCTTGTCCTTCTTGCATTAGCGCCACCCTCTGGTCTTGATCGCCTTCATCTTCCCTTCAGTTTAAATCCTCTTTTATTACATATCTTCTGTGTCCTCTTTCTCCATTTTCTAAAATCTGATTTCAAGCAGTCATTGCCGCCGCCATGTCGTAATCTGAACAGAGAACGTCACGATGACATCATAATGACGATGGAGTAACTGAGTGTGTGACGCGATTTGCTCTGTACGCATAACATGACGTTTCTGCGATTATCACAGGTCATGACTATGTATTAACCTCTTTTACCGCCTAAAAATGTAATATTCTTTTGTCAAAGTTTAAATCGAAGTATAAAAGCTTATGGTTGCTGTAACAGGCCATTGGAAGCAACATTCTGGACCTCGATTAATTAATTAATGCGGAATTATTTAATTTTAAGGTGAAGCACGGGTGCGTGAAACGGGATTATATATATATTTTAGTCCAAGTGAAGTGTGATACTCTAGATTCTGGTACGAGACTGACTTGAGATCTGCGTACATACATTTGTACTCTGCCCAACAATAAAGAAATAACACTGACTAAAAGAATGTGTTCAGAGTGTTCATGATTTTAATACAGCAAGTTTACCAACAGTGATCGTACGTAAACGCTTCTTTCTGATACATCACTACCTGATATATATTACAAAAAAGAAAAATTAACATGAAGTAGATTCTTATTTGTACAAAAAATATAAATTACTCCATAAATAATACCGCTAATCTTTTTACAAATGTTCCAGGGGCATCGAACAGGATGAAGCTTGGCATATTGCTATAAGGTACAGGTTTAAAACCACCCCTGGGAAAACACACACACACACATACACACATCTAAAATCCACATGGAATCTTATCAAGACAACAGACATTAATGTGATACAGTAAAACACTTACTGGTTGGTTGGCATTGTCACAATTACTTCTACTATGTTGTCCTATCTAGTAGGCACAGAGTCACACTAGCTCTAAGTCCAGTATTAGCGTCCTATAGGTGCACGTACACTTTATCAGAAATGACTTCCACGACACAGACGCTCTGCTGCATTAACAGATGTGAGAGAAGAAGACAAGCGACGTGTGATGATTGTTAAAATCCTGCCTAACCATTACTTCATGTGAATATAATATATATATATATATATACTTATTTATTTCTCTATCTCTATCCGTCTTTAACACTTCCTTTAGCTGATTGATTAAAAATTTTGGAATGAGGTCACGAGTCAGTTGATTGACTTATTAAAAATGTAATTAATATTCCCATTCTCTTCAATTTCAGGCTTAATGACAAATAAGCTAAAACACTGTTCTAATCCAGATGTACTGGGAAGCGACATTTCCTCTATTATGAAGGAAGGATGATGGGACAGAGCTCTACCATTCATGCCAGTGGGTTCATCAGGCCTGTGAGCAAAGCCACTGTTTAATAATTAATACTACAGAGGCTGGAAGGACAAGTATCCTTTGGTATGTGACTTTTATACACCATCTGGGCAAAAAAAAAGGTCGCCTTTGATTATGTTGTGCAACGTAGTGTGTGTAAATGATTCCTCAAGCTCATCTTCAGAGCCGCTCTCTCTCTCACACACTGAGTCCTGGAATACCATCAGGGGAGAAGAAACCCTCCATCAATGTGATGCGCTGGTGATTCAGTACATTCAGGTGGTCATGTGACTTCATTTTATCTCCACATGACGTTGCTGAGTCTCGACCTGAGCGACTGAAGCGACACCAGATCATAACACTGTCTCCAGAGGCTTGGACACTATGCATGATGGGAGCGTCGCTTCATGCGCTTCCCTTCTCGCCCTGACCACGCCCATCACTCTGGAACAGACTCAGTCTGGACTCATCAGGTCACATGACCTTTATACATCGCTCCAAAGTCCAGTGTTTATGATCCATAACAAACTGAAGACTTTCACTGTATGTGTGTGTGTGTGTGTGTGTGTGTATGCTCTTACTTTCACTATTAAACATAGCTCTAGTTTTTACTGGGAAATTTTGTTTTTAGTTTTTAAAAATCTGACCCTACTAAAAGAATGACGACTTTTCTTTTTGCTTTTTTGGCCAGATGGTGTGTGTGTGTGTGTGTGTGTGTGTCATACTGAGGTTTATTAAAAAACTAATAAAAACAAAGCATTTAAAATACTCCAGGCAAACCTTTCAATAATCATGAGGAAGCAAGAACCAAAGTACTAAGTCTAAGATGCAGACTTACAGAGGTAGTTACTGTACACACTGAAGGTGCGTCTCTAATGCGTCTCTAATGCGTCTCTAAATCTTAAAGGGACAATATGAGGAAAAAATCCAGGATTCTTAAAAATCCATGAAGAATAAGTCACCTTGTATCCTGATAATAAGGTCAAATCTCTAATTTACCAAGCTTAGGGGTTTACACTTACAAGTTGTGTTCAAGTCAAAGTGGGACTTTTGATTGTACAGAATCAAGGTAGAAAGCTTTTTCAGTACGCCGGAACCATGATCGGACTGCCTGCTTCATGTCTGAAACCCCGGCCTCCCAGGAACTCCTCTGCATGTTGGGGTCATTGATTTTCGAGGATTTTGTCACTCCACTCGCTGAATGTTCACGTGAACGACTGCGGTGAGCTTCAAGCCACCTCGGCCGGGATCTACGACTGTGTATGTCGGACGATCAGACTTGCGACGATCAGTCGCACAGACGTACAGACTTCTTACATTTTTTTTTGCACCATTCAGATGTTTTACTGCGACTGAGAGTCTCATCACCGCACTGTGACTGAAGTCTTCTGTAAATGTCGATCACTTTTATACCTTCATTCACCTGAAACGTCATCATAAATCCTGGTTTGACTTGAACGTTCCTTGTATTAAGATACCATTATGGTGTAAGCATTCAGAGTTAATAGTCGATTTGGGGTTTGAGGATTTGTGCATGTGTGTGTGTTTGTGTGTGTGTGTGTGTGTGTGTGTGTGTGTGATCTATACTGTATAAACACATAGAAGTGACAGGACAAGAGTGAGAAATCTCTACAGGTGTGTGTCTGTAAACACTGCATGCTCTTTCTTCACTGAGCTGACGGCCTTCACCGAGTCTGCAAACTCCTCGTCTCCAACAAACTGCAAAAAAACAAACAAACAGGGAAGATCTCAATCTCACACTGATCACAACATAACACACAGCAAAGACCAACAGTCCACACACACACACACGCACACGCACACACACACGCACACACACGCGTGCGCGTCTCACCATTCCACTATCGGTGCCCTGCAGCTCCGTGTCCCACGTCAGACCTGCCAGAGATTTCTTATCCTGTGTGTCAATCAGCTGACTGACGCTGCGGTGCAGGGAATTCTGGGAGTAGGCGTGGCTGAGCTGGCTCTGACTGGGAACGCGCAGCATGGATAAGGTGCTCTGGTAGCCCCGATTGCTGACGCCAAGCTTCGTATCGGTCAGAGCCTGGACCAACAAAAACACAGAACGCACAAAAACTGGTGCCACACATTTGTTCCAGGTTCCCCGAAGCACAGCACTACGAACTGAAAGATTCACCACGTTATAACCGTGCGAAAGTGAATGAACAGCAACGTAAAAAAAGGACAGGGAATTAAATGCGAGTGTTAACAACAAGGTTCCGGCCCGTCCGTGGAACCAAGGAAGGTTCTTCAACCAAGCCAACACCACACATGACAGGAAGGAGAGTTTGAGTGCCAAAGGTTTGCATCCCTCTCGGTTTTGCAGGAAAAAGCCAAAGAGATGAAAGAATTCTGTTCATTCTGTTCATTTAACAGTTTTTCAGCACTGAAAAGAGTCTTAAATTAAAAGTTTTAGTAAATCACTGACACGCTCTATTTAAATGTCCCACATTAATGTGTCTAATGAACTTTTCTAGTCACGTTGAAAATAATAAAAAATGTATAGTTTTAGTCTGCGAGTTCAGAGCAAGTGTACGACCTGGAAGCCATTTGGAAAACATACGGTATTGTCTTATGGTGCAGAACGATGGTTTGTGATTGGATGGGCCTCTTGGTGGGCATTTCACACACACACACACACACACACACACACACACACACACACTGAAACCTCTTCCACTCCCAGCAACTCCAGACTCAATCAGGCAAATTAATCTCAGTCATTTGGTTTCCATGATCATTTATTACTGGTCACTGGGTCTTACTGGACGTGTCACTGGACTGGACGTGTTACTGGAGGTGTCACTGGACTGGACGTGTCACTGGACTGGACGTGTTACTGGAGGTGTCACTGGACTGGACGTGTTACTGGACGTGTTACTGGACTGGAGGTGTCACTGGACGTGTTACTGGAGGTGTCACTCAGTGATCCTGAGACATGCTGCTCTTCACACCTCACTGATTGGTCCTAATGCCTCACTGTACTTCTGCTAAAAGCTAAAGGTGATGTCTCTTCATTCGGTACAAACAGTTTGACTGTGACGGATCGTGACTGCAGTCACTCTGAACTGAACTCCCAGGAACTCACGGTTCGGTTTAGTTTTGGCGCCCTCAGCAAAGTGGACGTCACGTTAACTAAAACACATTTCCTGTTACACACGAGCACTTTTGCGTAAATAACAGAAGGTTTATTAATGTTCGTTCTGTCCAGTATCACTATGAATGGACACGTGTTTTCCCTTCTGAGTCGGCGTTCCTCTTAAGGTTTCATCTTCACGCTTGTCACCTCTGCCTCACTCGACAAATTAATGAAGTTAGCCATTTATATACTTTTTTCCAGCTTACAGTAAATTTCTAATTTATATTTCTGTAAAGCTGCTCTACACAATCATCTGTAAAAAGCTTTAAATCATTAAAAAAAAAATTTGTAAGAAAGTAAAAGCTGGATTTTGTGTTTAATGTCACTTTAACAAATCTTTAACAATATACTGACATGCTAACACCAGAGCGTAGCATAGTGTAGCGTAGCGTAGCCACGGTCCTCGAGAACAGTTTATAAATCATTATGAGAGGAATTTTGTGTTTTAGACTTTAAGATTTTTTAAACATCTGATTGGTTTATTGCTGTTAAAACCAAACTTTATCACTGTAGCTAGCATGCTAATCCATTTTGCAGTGTGGCTTTGTGTACATGGGGAGGAATGTGGGCGGGGCTAAAGGAGTAAATAAGATAATTATACATTATTATATTGAATTATTATATTAAATTATTCACTCTTGTATCATTTTTGTAAGCCATGCCTCTTTATCATAACTCTCTCTGCAAGTGTTCATTGTTTTTTTTTTTTTGCTTTTTTTTTTTAAAGGAAGAAAAGTTTGGAACTCTTGATGGTCTGCGTAGGGAATCAACTACTTTCACATTAAACACCGACAGAGCCGGTAATAAAGATAAACACTCTCATTTATACATATTTCCTCACACTTTTCATACACATTTGCTATAATTTTCTTTCGATTGTGTGAAGCTGCTTTGCGACTGTTAAAAGCTATATGAATAAAATTTAGTTGAAATTGAATTGTTGATCGGGAGAAACATGAAAAACCATAGCAAAGAAACTCCAAGATGAGATCTCATGTTAATCTCTTCTTTGTCTCCTAGACAGAAATGAGCCATCTTTGAGACTTGAATGAGATTTAGATGTTTTCTTCATCATCTCAATGGTGTCTCAAATGTGGCTCATTACCTTTAAATCTCAGAGACAGTTCATATTTGTCTTGTGTGCGACTCACATATGCAGAAATGAGCCATCTTTGAGACTTGAATGAGATTTTGGCCATTTTCTGCATCTTCTCAAATGGGTCTCAAATATGGCTTGTTACCTCTAAATCTCACAGATAGTTCATATTTGTCTTGTGTGACTCATAAAATGTTTGTTTCACCAAAGCAGTGTTTCCCACACATAAAGTATACAGTACTTGTAAACTGTGCATTTGGGCTTTCTGATATGTTCGGATATGATCATTTAAAAAGAAATTTGCTTAGTCACATGTGTATAGTTAGTTAAAATGAAATTAAATTGAGTTCTCTATATTGAGGAATATATTCTGCTGAAAAAAAAGTCAGTCTATGTTGCATAATCCTGACTCATATACAGTATATTTATTAAAACATAATGCAAAGAATGGCTAAAAATTCTTTGGGGTTTAAGGGCTAGGGTTCTCTGGCAAACAGTGCCATCTACACTAAAGACTGTTTAGTACTTTTTTTAATATACATTCACATACGGGTAGATGGACGGGGGGGTTAGTAGGTACGATCTCTAAAATGAAGATATGTAGATATGTAGGTTGGTAACAACTAAAGTCAATTTCAAAATCTAGCTTGCTTATTTAAAAAAAAATCCAACCACCTGTTATATTACTGTACACCCAGGTGTCTAGTTGATCAACATGGCTACACCTTTTACAAATGTGTACACCATAACGAATTTATTGAAATTAAACTGGCAAATGGCAAACTTCCTTTACATTCTGTACAAACGTCATTACCAATAAAGAACTAAAATACAATATACAGAATATTTTTTATCAAGAAGTGAAGCAATGAGCTAATGTTTGTGTTCAGTGATTTCTGTATGCACTTATCATTTAAGGCCAAACCTATTTTTGATTATACATTTATGACTAAATGTTCAAAATTTTTTCATGGCCAACCCAATTAAGCCTACAGACTCTAATAAAACATCATTTTTCACAATTTCTCCCACACATGCTCCAAGCCTGCAAATGTTTAAGTGTCCAGTGTGTTTAGAGAAGTGTGCAGCGCATCGCCAGGCCTCGGTGTCAAGTCAGCAAAAAACACTTTATCCATCATTCATCCAGACCTTTAGGTGGCGGTAGCGCACCACCTACTTCGCCTTCCGCAGATCAAATGAAGACCAAGAAGACCGAGCAGACGGTGAAGGTGGTTTTTTTTTTCTTTTCGCGACAGTTCTGTTTCTCATGTACAGCTCAGATTTCTCAAATGTTTCTCAGGTATGTCTCGCTTTGTGTCTCAGTTATGTCTCTTTGTTTCTCCTAAGTGGGGTTTAGGAGAAATAGAAAAGACAAAGTCAAGCTTGCAATGAGACAGCTCAATTCAGTCTCATGAGACAAGAAAAAGCTCATTCTGAGCAACAACATTTAGCTATGGGATGCCCTTGTTTGAAATGCCCAACGCAGGTATGCAAACCTTTATCCTCTACTCCTCAGCAGCATTTCAGCCGGAAGAAGATGAAAGAAAAAACTATCCAACTGAAACAAAAATTTATAGAAAAGAGAAAATACATGCTGTTTCATAATAAAGCCACAGTAAAACGCAGGCTGAAACAAGAAAACTGCCAAAAGCACCAAACACACGTCCTGCTCGAAACAAGCCGGATGCTGTACCTCAGTGTGCATGGTAAAGCCCTTTAACGTTACACTGCTGGACGAGTCCGGGACATTGTCAAACTGTGAGGAGAGAGTGGGCTGTGAGAGAGAGAGAGAGAGAGAGAGAGAGAGAAAAATAAGTGCTTACCATCCCTCCATCAGACTGAAGGAGAGCAGTGGAGGCATGGTTAGGGCAGAGCTCAGAGCATCGCCCCTGCGGCACCAAGAGCACCCCAAAAGCAACAGCAGGAGGAGAACAGAGAGGGGTTGAGAGATGATAAGCAGCATTAAAGTCTCATGAAATGGAAAAAAAAGATCTAGCAGTTGATTTAAGTCTTGTTTAGATCATGTTAGTATTTCTGCAATACATCTGCAAGCTAAAAAGAGGTAATAATGGCAGACCAGCACCCTCTTGTGGTCATGTGGTGCAGGTACATGAGAAAAGAGGGAAAAGAGAGGAAAAAAAGCTGGTGTATACAGACAGTACAGCCACATTCATATGAAAATCTTCCCCCAGCTCATTCATGCCACCCTACCGCAGCTCATTCCCTTTAACCCCTTTAGCCAATGATGTGGCAGTTTTACACAGGTTTTACACACCTGTAGCTTTACTGGATTTTTGTTGATGTTTTGTGCACCATTCATACCATGAGATCAAATTCAAATTCAAATTTTATTTGTCACATACACAATCCTACACAGTATGATATGCAGTGAAATGCTTAGGCAACTGCCCTGACCTTAGAACAAGAAAGAAAACAAAAAAAAAAACAAAAAAAGTTACTTATCTAAGAAGGAATAAGAAAGAATATCTATAAAGGAAATAAATATTTGAACAAAAGTAAATTTGAGAAAAAAAAATATATAAGTAAAAATTGACTGAGAGAATAAAATAAAATAAAATATAAAATATATAAAATATATGAAATATTACACAGATGAAAATCATCTGTGAAAATGATGCAACTACAGATACTGTTTGGTGTCAAAACAACTGTGCCAAAATCAAATTCACTGAGATCACATTATTCCCCGTTCGTAATGCTGTGATTTTACGCTGCCATGTGACCTGGCTGATTTGATGAATGAGCAGGGTGCCGATATTCCTAATAAAGTGGCCAGTGTGTGTAAAAAAATAAATAATTACTAAATAAAGCAAAACAATCAGATCAATATCAGTTTATCAGTACACAATCAGTATTTTAATCTGATGAAAGCCGAATCTGATGAAAGCCTGGTATCTCTTTAACACACAGCTGAACCTGGTCATTAAATACGTTTTCACATTTCCCAGTGTTCCCAGTGTTCCCAGTGTTCGACAAAAGTGGTCTTGCGGACTGTTTCTGATACAGTTTTTGCTCTGGTGCTAGATAACATTCGTTTTGCTGAGCGACTACAGTATGTAAATGTTAGTTTTTTCCGCTCACTTGCTTTAAGTAATATTTATAGTATCATATTTATAGCTTTGGCTCGATCACTGTACATACATTCTGTACTACTTATGAAAACATTTGACTTGTCGCATCAAATCAGGTATTAAGTCACATTTAGGGCGATTTGAGTTCTGCATACAGTATTCTCAGATTCCTGGTCCACTAGGCTTCATTTTGATTGAAGGTTATTACTGCATCACGTCCGGTCGCTGAGACATGCTCAGTGTGAATCCTATTTTTAGAATATATAAATGAGGATTCTGTGAGCTAGTAAGAAAGAGGGAACCCGCAGTCTCGCTTTGGCACCAGCATTTTCGAGCTAGCCATAAAGGTAACTTCACTAGCAGGCGGGTTTACAGTGAAAAAATGTGTTTTTCTATGACGAATGGAGTAATCAGCTTGGATTGTGTTCATTAAAGTGCTTTAAAAAATGTTTAGTATAGAAAAACTTGCTCAATTCTGTTGAAGGATCAGGAAGATACGGGATTTTAAAACCGATCTTTGCAGAAATGGAACATTTTATACATTTCACCTACCGCCCTCTAGTGGCCATAGCGCCAAACTGACCTGTGCGAGACTTGATACCTGACTTGATATGACGGCTCACGTGTTCATTCCTCAGACTTCCTTTTCCAGACTTGTAAGACATTTTGTGCTTTCCAAGAGCTTATAAATGGACTTCATTTTTTTGGCATGTTATAACCTGCATATTTTATGGTTTAGTCCATATGTCTATACGCTACACGCTACGGCTATGAATTTAAGAGTGTGTGTAATACTGAATGCTCCACTGAACTCTAACTAAGGATAAATGAAGTGTCGTGTGTGTCCTCTGACCAGGTACGAGTCACCAGGTGGGTATTTGGGGCTTCTCCTTTGTAGCGGTTGAAGTGGCGCCCTCTCTCTGATGAAGCACGGCTTTCTGAGGGCTCGGCGCAGCACCAGACCCAACAACACAGCCACCAGCAGCAAACCCACAAAGGCCATGAGGATGATGAACCACAGCTCTGTGTAGAACCTGTAACCCGATGCATACAGGCCAGTCTTACCACCTGAGGTCGGCTCGGTGGCATCTGTTCAGGGGGAGCATTTTATTTTAGATGACATTCAAATCATGAAGGGAAAAATGCTAATGCACAGTAGATACGTAAAAGTGACTACACACACATGAACCTACTGTATGTGGGCTTAAAATGTATATATCGCCTGAATTAAGATCTAAATTCAATGTAGTGCAAGAAATTTAATATAGCTTAACACTTCTAATGGCGCATCTAGCACGGACCGCTAACACGGCCATGACCTGGTCACATGATGAACATTTATTCACTTAAATGCTCAAATGAATTTCAATTATTCAAACATAAAGTCATTATTCACATATAAAATCTGGTTGTGAATGTTTATTAGTTGATTTTGAGAGCAAAGCCAGGAAACTAAAACTAATTGAATGAATTTAATCAAGAAGATCTTTTATAAAAATGGAGCATTATTGGTTAAAATAATACATTTTTTTAAATCTAATTTTCCATCGTGGTTCTGAAGGAAACCCAAATGTTTGTAGCTTACAGGATGTAAATGTGTATTTATCGTTCCAATCCATAATCAAACAGCAGGAGGACACTGAATCAGCATAACCTCACCTACACCGGTAGCGGTGTTGTACTTGACTACAGGAGAACTGGCACTGCCACTGTCTGTCGTACACGTGACCTGAAAGACAAACGCTAGGAAGAGAGGTTTGTGTGGAGATCAGTGTGAGACAGAGAGAGAGAGAGAAAGAAAGAGACTCTTAAAGGAGTGGTAAAAGTGTTCGATAATGTAAACGAAAAGGCCGGAATCTCATTAGCAGGTCAATTCACATTAAAAGTGACATCATGCATCATACTGAACTATATAGAGCTGCTATGCTATGTCATAAATAAATAGCTTTGATTCTATTCAAATGAAATCTTGTGATGAATGCGAGGTTGTTAGGAGGAACTTCTGTAACCTGCACTCACACTCCAGCCCAAGTGGTGGCAGTAATGTGCCCCTACATACAAACATTCGAGTTACAAACTTTTGAAAATACGAACATGCATTCCCTGCCAGCAGCGTGGGACGCAGATCTGGACACAAATGAAATGAATGAATACTTTTATCTGAGGTTCGGGGAACGTAGACGAAGCTGTGGAAGCCGCTGTAAAGGCGAAGGCCACTTTCGGTCAAGGCGTAATCACTCAGAGGTCCGTTCAGAAAGAAAGATCCGCTCCAGTCCACGAACACCACGGTCAGGTTACTCTGCACTACAAACGCCTCCCTGTACTGTGGGGCTACAACAATGTCACAATAAGGTCAGACTGAACTGTCACGACTAGACTTTGTAGGAGAAACTCACAGTTTCAGAGATATGGTACCTTCTTTTAGCGTAGTGACGGAGACCCAGACAGATGCTGCACTCCCCATGTTGTTGTATGAGACTACACAGACCTCGTAGGTGGTGTAGGGGAGGAGGGCGGTGACATTGAGACTCAGCCCCTTCCCAAAGAACCTGGTCTCCACCGGTCCTACGGAACAAGGCACTGGAACTGGTTGCAGCGGTTGGGGACAAGCCGTCCGCACCAGCAGCTCACAGCTACCGCAGAAAGGCAAAAAGACAGGATGTTGTTTTGTGAACAAATGCACACGGATGTCTAAATGTTTCGTTATAGGAACCAAAAGCCTATTCATTTCAAAGCACCTCTCGATGATGCCGTTGGGCTGCAGTGGTTCATCCCACTCGAGTAGAGCTGATCGGGACGTTAGAGTCACGAGTCGAGGCGGAGGCTGTGCGGACGGAACCGAGGCCCGAGTGCGGAGCTCGCTCACTGGGCCACGGGTGCAACACATGAAGCAGGTACAAGCCTCCACTCTGATTGAGAAGGTGGTGAAAGGCGTAAGGCCATGCAGTGTCTGCTGCCGCGACGTCCCCTCTGATAACTAGATGGGAAGAAAGATGAGATTTGCTGGCTGTTGAGACGGAGCTACAAGTGAATGAATGAATG
The DNA here is from genome assembly GCA_030347435.1 of Clarias fuscus. Lineage (NCBI taxonomy): Eukaryota > Metazoa > Chordata > Actinopteri > Siluriformes > Clariidae > Clarias > Clarias fuscus. Next base: position 896,636 of record CM059216.1, on the reverse strand, counting down.
AATAAACAACTAACGAATAAATGTGGGCTGGTCAGAATATGTGGATGTGAGGATGAATGAAGAGATGGACGGTGTATAGCTGGTGGGTTAGCTGGTTGCTTGAATGTCTGGATAATTGGATGAATAAATGAATTTATGGAGGGATGGAAGGTTGCTCAATGGATTGGTTGTTTTTATGGACAGGTTGGTGACTTGATAGCTGGGTAAGTGGTTGATGGTTCGTTTGATGGAATGGTTGGGTGGTTGGATGGATAGACGAATGGGTGATTGTTGGGATTGATAATCAGTTGGTATGTTAGTTATATGAATGATTATATGGAAAGATGGTTGTTTGTTTAGATGCTCCACATCCAGATGCTTTCACAGCAGTTCCACATGTCTTAATAAAGAATTATAACGGTCTCACTGCGTTATTCTAATAATAAAACATCAGGTTGAATGGCATAGTGAAGACATAGTCGTGTTGCTGTGGACTACAGAGGTGTACCAGCAGGTGTGAGTCTTGTTTCTGGTCAAACACCCTGTAGATGGTGACGATGCCATTGGGCTTGGCAGGAGGACTGATATCCACCACGGCAGAGGTGGCATGGATGTGCAGGAACGTGGGAGGGCTCAGACCCTCGGGAGGAGCCGGACCTGTCCGACCCATAGTCCAAGGGCTTCCCGTGCGTCCTGCAGGGTTCACGGCCCACACCTGGAAAAAACAAAAACAAAAAAACAGCGACCCTTTAACAAGGTGCTCTCAGGAATACGGTACCAAGAACTCCAACATCTGGACAGTAGTTCAGTCTCAATATTGCAAGTTAATAATAGTCAACAGAGTTCATCTTTAATGCGGTATGGAATCGTTCAGCATTATTTAAAACCGAACTGCTTCCAAAGTGTTTGTGAAATTATCATTAATCATTATCATTGGACATTTCTCCATGGAAAAACCTCTGGAAAAAAAATAACAGACCACGCAGCATAATCAGTTTCTTCTGTTTTTATTCCTTACAGCTGCATGTGTGGCAGAGATGAAGTGTTTTGTTTCAGTTTTTTGTGACCTGCTGACAAAATTTCTCCTAAATTCAAGATATAACTATTCTTATTTAGAGTGTATATTTAAAGGAAATGACATCATCACAACACATCAAAATAACCCCAGATCATGCAGTATTTGCAGAGCTTTAATAACTCACATAAAACAAAATGCAAATAATTTGTAAACGAATTGCATTAATGCTTCGGCTAAATAGCATTAAGAAATCAGTGTTTGGTGGGATAACTCTGAATTGCAGTTACAGCGTTCATGCGTTTTGTCTCTCCACCAGTTCTTCACATTGCTGTCGGGGAACTACTCACAGGAACTTCAGCCCGTCTCGTCTACACCTCACATCCCAAAACTGCCAGCATCCATTACGCATCGTCTTTCTGCGAAATCTACATGGAAATTGCATTTCAGCTTGGTTAAGGCGCACGTGAACACACGGATAGGTAACGTAATCTTATTTTGGCGAGGAGCTGTTGGTGTAATTAGAGAGGAGGAACAGCGAAAGGTCAGCCGGGGTCTCGATTTGCATGAGTAAGTAATTTGTAGACTGTCAGTTGGAATGGAGGCGACAGATGGATGTTCTCGCAGATAGGGTTAAATTAGCCTCAATAATAGGCAATTAGACTGTGATCAATCAGAATGATAGATCTAAATGGCAATATGTAGGGACTGCATGCTGCACTGCATTCTTGTCTGGAGACTGATGTCGACACGAGTGTGAGGGCTGCAGGAGTGTGATCTGGCGGCGGCGGCGGCGCTCGCGGTCGCACAACGGCCATCGTGTCGGCCTAAAGACCGCAAAGGTCAACTCAGGACGAGTGAGACGGAGGACGAAAGCGAGGTCACTCAGACACGCTGGACATTATAGAGATTCAGAAAACCCCACGAACATTAGATTATAAATGAACAACAGAGGAATTCAGAGTTAAAAGGTAGCTTTCCACCTCGTGACTAGGACATCCCCACGTCCTTGTGTGTGGAGCGGACCTTTTTACTGCAGCACCAGCACTTGCATACTGAGCTGTTACTCCAGCAATTAGGAGAAAATAAAAATATGTCATGTGTGAGCTCTAATGGATTTGGGTTTAAGCGCTGAGGTGAGAGTCTGCCCGGCGACAGGTTCCGGGAGCGCTGCGCCACGCCCCGCTCATCACTCACCGGGCCAAAAAGCAACCGCTTCCAACTGCAGAGCTAATTAAGGTTCGGCATAAAAGTGTCAATAAAATATGTAGCTCGCGCTGCTCATGGAACAGGTCTGGTTCTGCCGAGCGAGTCGACCTGAAGGAAATCCTGAGCGAGATGAAGGAAGGTGCGCATTATATGATACTTTCGATAAAGACATCAATCACGGGAGAAACGATGAGGCCCTGCGATCTCGTTACTGCGCGAAACCTCATAATGTAGTGAAATGACAAACACGGCCGTGTTAAAGTGCACAGGTTAAAACACAGGCGGCTCCCTCTCGGCCGCTGTCAGCATTCTCTCTCCAGGGAGAGCAAATTGGTATTAAAAGGTCTTCCCGATGCTTGTACTTATAAAAGGCGACGATGGCTAATTCGATGGCTTCGATCGTAATCAGCAGCGCGACGCCGCGCCGGAGATTAATCGCCCTGTCACCTGTCCGTTGTTGCTCGGCCCCTGTCATAAATTACAGCTCATAAATAAAATGGAACAATCAGGCAGAGTCTATCAATTTACCCCACGACCAGCCCAGCCCACGCCTCTCACACCTGACAATCAAATGCTAATGTTATTTTGCTCTAAAGGCTAGCCTGTCAATTAAGAAGGATCCTTTAAAGCGGAGCAATGCTATGAATATTGGTGCTAGATTAAATACCCGTCATTAAACTAAAGGCAGGCGGTGCGGCTGAAACGGCCCAGAGACCTCATTAACTACCATGAGAGGTGCACCTGTACACGGTCTAAATGAAAAGTGGGGAAGGGCCACACACTCAGAACATGGTATCGGTGCTAAAAAGTGTCTCACCGCGGCGAAAGCGTGAATTCTCAGTTACAGTACCACCATTTTTCACAATACCTGACGCTTCTTATCTCCCGATCCATGCTTTGTTTTTTGTAAATACACACACACATTTATATTTTTATCAGATAAAAAGAAACACATTTGCTATAAATACAATTTCATGCTCTTTTATGTGTTTTAGTGTCTGTAACTTTTTTTTTTTTTTTTTTTAAATTAAAATCGTTCAATGATCTTAACTGTCATTTAGATGGAACTTGACCAAGTTAGATTTCACATGAAAAGTTTATTCTTCAAAAAATTTAAAAGATAAAAAGATATCACAACGCCAATGTGACATGGTTACGGACACTACACATTCTTTGCTTTTTAAGCTTTTACCAAAAACCTATTTTAAGCAACAGTTTTTACAGGTCATATGCTTCTAGAAGCTTACAGCAGTTTTAGTATCAATACCCATAGAGAAATCTGACTAATTTTGATTTTAAATGATTATTGTTTGAAGCGAGACAGTATAACGCTAAAAATGGCCATTTGATATCATCTCTGCAAAACGGCTGAAGCTGAAGCAACTTGTAATTTTTAGGGAAGCGAGATTGGTCACTTCCATGTTGCATAAATTTCAGAAGTAGCTTTTTTGGCCAGGCACACTTTCTGTATTATATGTGTAACCTAAAATAATAATAATAATAATAATAATAATAATAAAAAAATCAGCACCAACACTTTTAAGGTTTAAAAGTTTCTTTTTAAAATTGATTGAATTTAGTCAAATGCAAAAAGGAAAATAAAAAACGCACTACACTACAAAAGCTACGTCACCTGGTACTCATAGGCCGTGTAGGGCAGCAGCTTGTAGTCATGATAGAAAGTTGAGATGTTGCGAAAGACAAGTGTAGGCTGGCTTCCTGTTTCTTCACCGAGCCTCCTGTAAAGCTCATAGTGCAGGAGTTTGCCATTTGCTTGGGCCGGAGGAGACCACGAGAGCAGGAAAATGTTCTGCAAGCCCTCCGAGTCCGTCTGCAGCTCCAGCAGGGGCGCACTCTGTCCAGCAGGGGGCGCCTCCTGAGTCTGAATCGAGGACCAGTCGCTTGCAGCACATCCGAGCAAAGTGCAAGCCTCCACTCGCACCTCATACCTGAGAAAGAGTCGCATACAGACACTCGAACTCTATACTGTCACAGAATAATGTATAAGCAGGAATGAGCCACATCTATGAGAGATTTTTATATGTTTAGTTTTAAATACAATCTTTTTGGAACGAGGTTGCATCAGTAGTGGCAGAAGGACACAAGGAGAAACGAGTGAATGAGAGAAGGAGAAATGAGTGAAGGTCATTTGAGAGAATAATGCTGATGAGCTTATAATTTTAGCCCTCTGAGCTTATCTAAAACATGAGTTTATAGACATGGCTTCCCAAACATCCTTCATCTGACTGCTGCTTTACCTTTCAGATATCTTTCTGTAAATCAGAGTAACATAAAAGCATCACAGGTAAAAGTCTCAAGATCCTAAGACTCTTTGTTCTTTCTCTGGGTTTCTCACTCCTCCCTTTTATTGTCCTTTGTACCCGTAAGTCCCTATTATAACTTCTGCAATAGCTCTGTTTGGAAAAGAAGAAACCAGACGAAATGGCCAAGTTGTCTAGACTAACTGAGTGTGTTCAAGATATAAAAGATTGGATGACATAACTTTCTTTTACTAAATTCAGATAAGATCTACAAAAAGAGATATTACTTATTGGCCCAAAAACCAGTTCACACCAGCTCTCACAATTCAGCCTACGTTTAGAAGGATGTACTGTTACCACCAGCTCGACAGTGAAAGACCTGGGTGTAATATTAGACAGTAACTTGTCCTTTGAAAATCATATCTCCAACATCACAAAAACAGCCTTTTACCACCTTAGAAATATTGCCAAGCTTAGGAACATTTTATCTGTATCTGATGCAGAAAAGCTGGTTCATGCATTCATGACCTCCAGACTGGACTACTGTAATGCATTACTGGGTGGCTGTCCTGCATCCTCAATTAACAAGCTACAGTTAGTCCAAAATGCAGCCGCCAGGGTTCTCACTAGATCCAGAAAATATGATCATATAACCCCAATATTATCATCCCTGCACTGGCTACCTGTTCAGTTTAGAATTAATTATAAAATAGCATTACTTACTTACTAGGCTCTAAACGGTCTAGCTCCCACATACCTAACCAGTCTTCTGATACGTTACAATCCACCACGCTCCTTAAGATCAGAAAACTCCGGACTACTGGTAGTTCCCAGAATATCAAAATCTACAAAAGTGGGTAGGGCATTTTCATATTTAGCTCCAAACCTTTGGAATAGCCTTCCTGACAGTGTTCGGGGCTCAGACACAGTTTCCCAATTTAAAAGTAGACTCAAGACGCATCTCTTTAATCTGGCATACACATTATTTATTTCTTTACCTCATACTCCAGTACATCTATCCTGAATGGCAACCACGCTAATTCTTTTCCACCTGTTCTTTATTTTTCCACCCATCCCGAGGCATCTGGAGATTGTGCCAGCTTCAGTAGACCGAGGCCAACCCTGCGAGGTTCCTGAGGCATCCAGAGAAGGACCTGCTCCAGCTGGATTCTTCTTCATGTTGGTTTGGATCTACACATGCTGCTCCTGAGCTCCCAGTGATCCAGACCCCCATCTGCCCTCTGCACCTGCTGACTCATCCCTGTGCTGAACTGGACTTTGTGTTAATTTAAATAACTTCTGTTATATCGAACTTTCATCTGCATAACACACATGATGTTCTACAATTTCTGTTATCCGTTATCACCCAGATGAGGATGGGTTCCCTGTTGAGTCTGGTTCCTCTCAAGGTTTCTTCCTATTGCCATCTCAGGGAGTTTTTTCCTTGCCACCGTCGCCGTCACCCTCGCCTTGCTCATCAGGGACAATCTCATTATTATCTAGACACATTTTTCTCACACATACACACTTCCATAAATGTTCTTTTCATTTTTGTGAAGCTGCTTTGAGACAATGACCATTGTTAAAACCCTATAGAAATAAAACTGAATTGAATTGAAAAAGTGACACAACAGTGTTAGAGAAGAAGGAGAAAACCAACCTGAAACTCAGCAAAAATTTTTCGGTAAATGTAGTCTTAGAAAAAAATGCAGAACAGAGCATCAAGTCATTACCCAACTCGTGCCAACTCGGTGACATTCACGAACATCTACAGTAAAGTGTAATAGTTAATTAATAATTATAATTATTAATAATAATTCTAAACATAATTATGTAAAATGTGTGATATTTATACAAGAGGTGGTCATAAAATTCATATTATCTTATGAATAAAACTTTGAAAATATTTGCCCAAATTATGTCTAAAAGAACCTGCGGTACAGTTCCGCAAGATGCCGCTAGAGGGGGCCAAACCAAAATGGCGCACACGGTTGAAAAAACTGAAGTGCGCCTTCTTCATAACAACACATCAGGCCATTCAGCTCACAAAACGGTGAAATGGTGGACGACCTGGGGTACGAAATTCTGCCTCATCCTCCCCTACACCCCTGAACTCTGACCCAGTGACTTCTTCCTCTTCCATCACTTCGTGGCAGGCGTTGATGACGATGATGAGGTGATTACTGAGAGCCAAAAAGAAGGCTTCAGAAGACGTCTCCACCGGCTCATCCATCGTTTGGAGAAGTGTGGAGGAGGTCGAGGATGTGTAGAGAAGGACTTAGGTTACACGATTCGATTTCATTACATAATTTTTTTTCTTAGCAATAATAACAATTTTATGACCCCCTCGTATATGTGCAGCGCTGTCATCACGCAGAAATAAAACTCCTGAATCTATGAGTGTTTATGTTTCCTGTATCTCCAGACTACATTTTGATTCAGTTTGATGCAAAGTTTTGGATTTTTTAATACACTTAAAACTCACTGAAATGCATCTTGCTCCAATAATCTCATCGTTGTATTGAATCTGAAGTAGTGGTGTGAAGTGTGCTCTAACGCCTACCTGTGGTAGGGCTTCAGGGCAGTGAGAGAGAAACTGCGGCTCTGGAAGGCGCTGTGATGCGGAGCGAAGACCACCCTCTTGGCGTTGGGTTCGGCTGGGTCACGTGTGTAAAGCGAGTAGCTGATGATGACCCCGTTTGCTCGCGCCGGAGGCTCCCACTGAACCAGCACGCTTAGAGGCGTGAGGGTCTGCAGCTGTGGGGGAGCGACTCCGGATGGAACCGAAGGCTGTGTGCGAGCCCCTGCTGCGGGGCTGGTGGTCGTGCCCTGGCTGTTATTAGCTGTGACCGTGTAGCTGTACTCAATGCTGGGCAGCAACATAAAGTCATGGTAACGTGTATCCACGCCGGTGTATATGAGGCGGCCGTCACGCCGGAGTTCGTAACCTGTGATAACCCCGTTAGGATGATCGGGCTCTTTCCATGACACCTCCACTGACTCTGGGCCAGTGACCTTTAAAACTGGGGCTGGCATGCTAGCAGGCGGGGCCTCTTTGGTTAGAGTAGAGGTGGGCAGACTGGCAGTGCAGCCTCCATTAGTGCAGGCTGTTAATGTAAGGGCATACGCAGCGTGCGGCTGTAGATTAGACACCTGGACACTCTGCTTTTTCCCGCTGTACACCACCTCGCTGTTGACCTGGAGGATATACTCCACAATCTCCCCATTCTGAATGGATGGTGCAGTCCATGATACATTCAGGGAGCGGGATGTAATACTGGACACAGCGGGTGGCTCGACTGTCTCTGGAGCCGCCTCTAACGTTCTAACCGTAGTTGGTTTGCTGGTAACGCAGCCGGCTACCGTGCACGCGGTAACAGCGTAGCTGTAGTCAGTGTACGCGGTCAAATCCTCATCAGTGTAGTTTAACACGGACGAGTCAAAACTGAAATGGAAGCCAATGTCATCTCTCTGAATCCTGTAACTCAAAAGGACACCATTGGCCTCCAATGGCGGTGTCCAATTTACAAAAAGCTCATTAGGGCGGCCCTCTAGATGACTTACAGTTGGTGGCGGCAGCCCATTCGGTGGAGCTTGCTTCGTTTGAACAGTCAGCCACGGGCTATCGGTTGTCCCTGCTGTGTTTGTAACCCGCAATTGGAATTTATACCTGCTCCAGGGCTTCAGGCCAGAGACACTGCAGGAGAAGCTAAGCGCCTGGACGTCACGTTCTGTACAGACAACCTCGGCTTGTTCTGTGTCGACGTTGTCGTCATCACTCTTCACTGACAATACTTGAAAATAAAGGATTCTCCCATTGGCCTTTCCAGGAGGCACCCAGTGGAGCTCCACGCTGTCTGCGCCAATGTGCTGGGCACTAGGGGGCAGCTGGGAGGAGGGAGGGGCCTCCTCAGTGGTGATATGCTGTGGGACAGTCCTGGTGCAGCCTGCTTCCGTGCAAGCCTCAAGAACCAAAGAGTATGTGGTGTAGGGTTCCAAGCGGCGGAACAGGAACTGGCGTGAAAGGCCACTGAACTCCAGGTTATCATCACTGTAGATGTTGTAAGTCTGGAAAGAAGACACAACACAACATTTCCTACACTTCTCATGTCAAGGACACTTAATTATAAAGCCATTCTGGAATAACAGGAATACCTTAATGACGCCATTGGGCGAGGCAGGTTCCAGCCAGTGCAGCAGCAGTGCACGTCCGTGCTCCTTCTTTTCCACAGTGAAGTTGGTCAGACCGTTGGGAGAAGCTTGTAGAGTCCGAACCGTAGCCCAAGGGCTGCAGGCACTACCTGCTCTGTTCACCGCCTCCACACACACACTGTAGGTGGTGTACGGTTCTAGACCAAATACATGGGCCTGGTGCACATCTCCCTGAACCAGAACACACACACGCACACGCACACACACACACGCACACACACACAAGTATTCAGTTAAAACAACAATTATCATTCCCTGTCATATTTATTTCACCTCATACTTACGTAAAACAATAACCCGTTCAATTCTTAAATCGTGTAGTTGTTCTATAACCAAAACAAATGTTGGCGTGCATGGCATCAGCAGGAAGATCTGGTGCCAACAGTCTCTCGGCCCCCTGCTAACTTTTACACGCGCCTATCATGACACCGGGAGCCGATGGGCCGTTTAAAAGGTACCTTTTTAATGTGGTGAAATATGGAACGCGCTTGGGCTATAAACGCGGCAAACATATGCACACTGTCAATAGCAACAGCTGCTTCATTCCACTTTATTTCGGCACTGAGACTTATATCTGGCCCCTAGATGGCAATGCTATCAAACACTTTCCCAAACACGGATGCTGCGATATTAACGAGCACATGCGCTCGCTGAACCAAGACACTCAAGGCAGCCATTAAAAAGCGACTAAGACGATTGATTTTGGTTATAGATTTTCAAATAAATGTTAACAGCACGGATTCCTAAAATGGGACGTGCTTAAGATTTGATTAACAGAATTGGAATACATTTAATACCATGCAAAACAGGCATTAAATAATATCACGATCCAAACACACACCGCTCTGTAACACGTGTGCTACTGCTGCGGGAGAACTTCAACAACTTGGGTTAAGACGTTGAATTTTGAACCACGTCCCCAGGATCCTGGAGAGGCGAGACTCGCACGGATCTCATCCTGACGAAAGCGCTAATCCCACTTTAGCTGATTCAAAGGGAAATCAGTGTAACCGTGTCAGAGAAAGACAGAGAGAGTGTTTCCTGCGTTAGAGCGCTGCAATTAGGCGCTGTACAGGCATTCAGTCATTTGTACAGAGAGGGAAAAAAAAAAAAGTCTTTCAACATTTTTTTCTCCTTTTCCCCTTTCAGCTCGACACAGGTCTCTCTCGTCTCGTCCCCGGCCTGCATGCGAGTTATTTCCTGTGACAGCGCTGGGGGTCGCCTGGGCCCAGGGATGATTTTAATTAAGAATAACCATGTGTATTTGTCACAACAATTATGCTAATTAGCCAAAAGCAGAGATTCCTGACCCTTCAAAGGTGTGGGTCTGCCTCATCTGCATATAGGAAGACAAGCCTGGCTCGCCTGCTGCCGCCGCCGCTGATGCTGCTGACTTCAGCCTGAACGAGCTTCCATCAGGACGTAGCGGAGTTTAAAAGCATCCATTAAAATATGGAAATATATACGTATACTGTACTGTGCAAAAGTCTTAGGCACCTGTGTTAAATGTGTGTTAAAACATCGTTTTACACATTTTAATTTCACAACTTTATTATTAAGTTTCAGACATGAGTATTCCAGCCAAAAAAACAGTAAAAATTGCAGTAAAATATCTCGATACAGGCCAGAAGAGAATGCAGCATATGATGTAAAAAACCAAAACACAAAAAACATCCAGACTTTGCTACATGATAAAAAGAAGCAGGTGAGATAAATCCCTGAGAAGGACAGAGGCGAGTTCTGCGGGATGCTCAGTAAAACTAGGCAACTCATTATAAAACTGCATTTTATAAAAACTGTATTTTTTAAATGTAGAAACATTTTCTTGAAGGCATCCTTTCTCTCACTCACTCATCGTCTATACCACTTTATCCTGCGTACATGGTCACGGGGGGATGGGGGGGGGGAGGGGGGTTGTGTGAGGGATGGGGGCTGGAGCCTATCTCAGGACACTTAGGGCACGAGGAGTGGTACACCCTGGACACACACACAGACTCAATTTGGAAACACCAAGTTCTTTCATTCTTCATGTCTTTGGACTGTGGGAGGAAACACGCGCACCTGGAGGAAACCCACCAAGGAGCACGGACTCTGAGGAGGTGCGAGACCAGACTGCTAACCACTACGCCAACGCTCATCCTGGGTCTGCAGCATTGATTTGCATGCGTCTAAGAATTGTGCACATTTCGTGTTCATTTCGTAATGAGTGCGCATTCCTGTGGATTTCAGCGCCATCAAGCTAATACGACTCCACTAGCTTTTCTCATATTAATATAAAATGTGTAAAGGCTACCACACCGGCATTAGACAAGAGGAAAAAAAATCAATTCAGTTACATATTATCATTCTTTTGGGTGGCAATTAAATTAATTTTTTTAAATCAAATAAAAATCTATTTATTTTTGAATTCGAAGTGGTAAAATGTGCTGTTCCATTATAATCTAAACATATTCACTCTGAACTGTGCGGTAGGAGCAAATTGTTTGCTAAGTTTGTTAAAAAAAAAAAAAAAATGGAAAAAAAAAATTGGATCCTGACATTTATAAAACTGTGATACAGAATCGCAATATAAAAAGAATCTGTGCATCATATCGTATCAGGACGTCCCTGGTGATTCCTGTCCCTAATTGACATAGTTACAAAATGATCCGAGTGGACATGTTTAAATAAATTATAGAATGTGGAAATAAATTAAAAGGCGATCTTCCCGTTATAGCTGCCGATATAAAAGACCTTCACCACTGTGGCAGGTTTACACAATTAGATTTTTCAAAATTTTTGTATTTTTTTAAATCTTCTCATCACGACCTGGTACTGTATCGCACCATAAAGTTGCCATCATTTACATTTGTACAGAAGAATTTCCTCCGGGACTAGTGAAGTTTTATCTTATCCTAAAGTCATCCCGTTCATCACTAAACACAGCTGCTGATTAAACTGGAAACTTTTTTTTTGCTTTTTGCTTATTTCATATTCTACACACATTCCTTCTAATAAGACGCCACTTGAAGTGAACCGAAATCAATAACATAAAAAAAAAAAAACCCCAGTAGATACTTTCAGGCTCGTCTGATTGACCAAACCTCCTCTTCTAACCACAGTCCAGCCATCCGAGCCTCTTAATGCTAAGTGCAGCCATAACACCAGTATTAAAGGGGAGAGCGGCCCACGTATCCGCGGACATGCTCGTCATTGAAAAGTCTGTGGCCTCTTGTGCAGGGGTAATAATGAAACAGCAGACTTTACTAGAAGGGTCTCTGACAGTTTACGAGATCCTCGCTTTGGATAGATGATTTGCCGTTTTGAATGGGAGACCCTGGAAAAAAAAAAAGAAGAAGAAGAAGAAGAAGAAAAAAAAAAGCTCCAATCAGGTTGAGAGCTCTCAAATCACTGGGCAGTTCTTCAGTCTGAACCGGCGTCTGATGAAGGTTTCCATCTCAGACGAAGGGCACGGCTGCTCTCAAGTGGAGACGCAGTTACACCATGTGTCCACATTATCATCGTGAAGGCACGGGGAGTAAAACTTCACCGAGAACGGCCTTCACAAACTCGACGACTAAGTACAAGACTAGACTCTTGTTAGTATTTAAGCTTGGAAAACCGCTTGTGACCTTATTCAGACGAACCGGACAGGAAACCCAGACGAAACAGATCCAGGTCTATAAAGAAGACGCACGCCGTCTGCGTCTATTCGTGCTACAACAGCTGTCTTTGTTTAATAAAGCAGCCAGTCTCACTACAACCCATAAAGCAAAGTGTTATCGAACAGCAGCCTTTATGGCATTCATCCTATTAGTTAATGAGCAGCCATGTTTGCCGAGCCCCGAACGAGCTGCTCAGAATTCTGCTCAGATCGTCCTGCTCTCCAAGTGCACACCTCGCCTGCAAAAAAGAAAAAAAGAAAAGAAAGAGAAAAAAGAGACATGGTCCAGCGCTTGCTCATCTTGTCTATACACTCTTTGCTCTCTTCTTAATGATACACTAACAGATTGTAAACATGCTGTTGCCGTTTCAACATCCCTCCCCTCCTCCTTTCTCTTTTTTTTTTTCTGTGCATTTTTTAAACAATGTCCTTCATGTTAGAGTGGTTACAGGCAGCAGAAGGACATCATTAGAGCCATGGTTAAACTGCAATTTACACCATTAGGAAGGCAGGAGCAATTTTTATTGCCTAGTAAATTTCAGCTCTGAAATATTCGGACCATATGGCTCAATTTGTGTAATAACCTTAATTTCTTGCACCCTTCAGGTCCTCCTGCCTCTCCGACAGAGTTGGGCTTCTGTGCGCAAAAAAAAAAAAAAAAAAAAGAGGCAAAGTGTCTGCGGTGCACCGGTGAGATTAATAAGGTGTCACGTCCTGTTTGGGTGAAGGCGTTGGAACAGCGGCCAGATGGTATCGCGGCAAATGACTGTCAGGGGTCCTGATCTAATCAATAGGATGTATTAATACATCTCCCATCGCTGGGAACCTCGTGGGGCTGCGGCGCAACATCTGGAAAGACTGGGGGGGGGGGGGGGGGGGGGCGTTGGGAGGGAGATCGACGGGAGGAAGAGAGAGAGAGAGAGAGAGAGAGAGAAATGAAGGCAGGTTAAAAGGGAAAAGAGAGTAAAAAAAATAGGGAAACTATACACTAAGAATGTCGAGGGTTAGAGAGAAAGCAGTTTAGGACGGGGAAAGATACGGTGATGAAAATAAAAAGAAGGCAGAAAGACGACTTCTGACACTGGATAAACCTCTCTCTCTCTCTCGTGGAGCTTTGATAAGTGTTTGGTAATGAGGGGCGTCTGCACACATGGCGAGGGAGGCAGGTTTTTGGCGGCTAGGACCGCCTGCGCTCCGTAGCCTCATTCAGTCCTGCCGCTGTGACGTGCCCATTAATCAGCCTCTCTGGCACCGGCTACAGCACACAGCACAGCCAGGGATCAATAGCAGCCCCCCCACTCCACCCCACTCCACCCCATCTCTAACTTCAACACACACACACACACACACACACACACACACACACAAAAGCAGAGAGCGAGTTATTGGATAGGCCTGCGCTGACTGGAGAACGCCACGCGTCTCCTCCTGATGCTCCGGTGCCACCGAACATTACGAAGAGGCATTATGGAACATTACGCCATCTGCTCAGCTCCCTGCCTGCTCGAGACCGCTCTGTGTGTGTGTGGCCAGGAGAATCTTCTCAAAAAGCCATAAAATTCAAAGTAAAACAAACAAACAAACAAACAAACAAACAAACAAAGGTGGAGCTGATGAGATCCACGCTCTCAGGCTTCTGATCCGCCAGAGCAAGCAGTCACGTAACCGCCAAGAAGCCCTGAGTAACACGCGAGATTTCTCCCAGAATGGGCGTTTCACTCGACACCTTCATGTTAACTCCATGAGAGAGGATCAACCTGTAGCCATGCAACAGTTGGTTACAGCAAAATCAATACGACAGCCTACTGCAGGCCAAGTATTGACACAGCAGGCTGGACAGCTGATCCAGCACAAAGCTCGTGTCCAAAAAAGATCCAGCTGGATCAATGGATTATAAATGTAGCCCTGAGAAACTGTGCTAATAACCACACTCCGAATTCCCGGTACGTCAGGTGGCACGTGAGCAAAGAGGCAGATTCGGGACAGGAGCACTCCGGAAAAGCTGCTAGCTCCGAGAGCGTTTAATGCTAGGAGAAGGCATCAACAGTAAAAAAAATATTGAAAATAAATAATAATGCATTTAATTTACTAGTGGCAAAAAAAAAAAGGCTGAGAAATAAGTTTAAAAATAGCATCGCTGTCTGTATCATCACTGATCATCTGAGTGCTTTAAACACCTGAACATGGTGACTCTCAGTTTCTCCGTGCATTTCATTAGCGCTGAACAGATACGTTTAGCCAGTTAAGTATGTACATAATTTTGCACACCAAACACACATGGGGTTTAGAGCGGAGCGCTAAAAGTTAATGAAAACTGCACAAACGTAACGCGAGTTATTTAAAGCGAACCGCAGCAACCTGACCTTTTAATCCTCCATTACAGATGAACACTATGAATATTCAATCGCAAATCCTGCAGACTCTAAACAATAAAAACAAGCTCGAGTCCGATTCAAGGACGGTTGATTCGGAAGTTTCAAAACATTTAAGAGTCGTGATCGCATTTCTTTTCATTAAAAAAAAAAAAAAAAAAAAAACCCATAAGAAAACAGGAGATGATAAATCAGCAGCACCCATTATCAGGTCAGGGTCATAACTCAAGAGGGCTGAGGACAGCGGAGGAAATTAATTATGAGCTGATTAACAGCAAACTACCTGATGTCACACGTTTGCCCAGCGCTCAAACGAACGCCTACTTCTGGAGGTCAAGACGAACCGGAAAGGGCTGCCAAGAGAATAGCAACCGCAACTGTAAATTATTCCCATAGAAGGAGAGAGGGCCGCTGATAAAAGGCTTAGCTCGGATGACGTTCATTAATTGCTACCCAAATAATTAATTTCTGTATGGAGCAGGCGTTTCTCTGAAGCCCGGTGGGGGAAGTGGAGATTCTCAGTGGGACGTGGATCCCGTCCCCTCGTTCTGGTGTTATGAGTCTCAGGCCAAACTTGGTGTGAATGAAGAGAAATACATTTGTAGTGACGGAGCAGCTGGATCGTCTTGGAGTGTCATGGATCACCTGGGTGAGCTTTACAGGTAGAAATGGGGAAATTGATTGGGTTACATATTGTGATTCTTTTGTGCGGCACTTGTAGTAGTATTGTGTATCACCACACTGACTTCAACATCACTTATTTTTAAATGAATTGTCAGGTGAGGGGATAAAATGTTGCAGTTCCTCTATAATCCTACAGGTGGTGCTCTAACCTATTCATACATTGGCAGGCTAGTGTTTGCTGAATTTGTTTAGAATTGTAACAATAAAAAAAAAAAATACAGAATCAAGATGTTTATAAAATCAGGATACGAACGGTAATACAAATGGAATCGGCCTGTAGGTATCGTGATATCATCGTATCGGGTGGTCCATGGTGATTCCCATCCCGGTTTATACCCGGTGTCAGCTGTCATTAGGTCAGGTTTTGAATAGGGCTGTCGATATTAACGCGTTAGTGCATGTGATTAATGTAGGAATTTTAACGCATTATTATTTTTAAAAAGCAAATGAATCATATGATCAAGTTGGACCCTAATGGCTTTCCATAATCGCGAATTTACCATTATTCGTTTAACGTGAATAATAAGATGACTGAGGAAACATCACCAGGTGCTGAACGACAAGTTTCATTATAAAAATCTTCTAGCTGGAAGTTGTGTGCTCGAGGAACCTTCAAGGGGAACTATTTTTTTTTTAATATTTTGAAAATTGTAATTAATCATGACTAATCACAGACTAGGACTGTGATTAACTAGATAAATAATGTAATCAATTAACAGCAATAGATTTAAAGGTCCCATAGATTCAGTACATACCGTATATAAGTGTGTGTTTATGCCCCTGCTGAAATGCCCCATGGGTAATGCGTTTTTTTAAACCTCACACCCTCTCTATGTAATATCTGTTATGTAAATGAGCTGCTGCTGAGCCACGCCCACCTCCAGATAAGTCCACCAGAACATTCGACCTGAGCAGAAAGCTTGGGGGAGGGGCTCTTCTTATATGAGGTCACATTTGATGGGGGGGGGATGTAATTGGTTTGTTTAATATTTGGTCGATACAAACATGGGGGAAAAAGACAAAAGGCAGTAAATGAGTAAAAAGTTACTTTTGCTTAACAGGTCCACTTTAAGTGAAACTTTATCTACGCAAAAGCTTAAAGGATTGTTGCTGCTGCAAATTCAAGAAGAATGAAGAGCCCACAGTCTGAATGTCTAATGATTTGAAGTTTTTCATTTGAGCACTCATGTCGTATGAGACATGACCGGACGGTGATTATTAAAGGGAGAAGTGGAAGCGATAATGGGACGCAGACATGAAGACACAGAGGAAGCGGATGTGAGCTGGATTCGTACGAACTCATCACACACGTGTGCACAGAGTGAATAATCTCCTCCGAATAAAGCACCGTGTGTGTGTCTGGAGACGGGAAGGAGAAGTCCCTGATAAATGATTGTGAGCAAGGTTTAATTCGAATGACTCGGTTTAAATGGCACCATTTACATCGGATACCAACGAGGAAAGGTCAGCAGTAAAAGCTGGTCCGGTTGCAGAGAGCATACCAAAGAGAGCACACACATCTTATCTCGTCTCAGAGAAACACCTATAGAACACTGAAACAAATACGTCGTTCGTCAAACCCTTTCACAGGAAGCCGTACGCGAGTTCAGTAAGCAGACGCGTCACAAGCGCTCAGTCAGGATGTGATTAAACCTTAAAAGGTGCCGTTCGAGTTCCAGGACCCTGAAAAACTAATTATGGAATTTATTTTTATAAACGAGCATCAGACGTACAGTAATTACACAGCTTACCAGCGGCAGCGTTTATAGCCACCTTAAAAATGCTCAATTTCCTCTGCTCCCCATGAACCTTACAGCCTTTAATAAAAAGCCATACCAAATAAAGATAAATAAGTATAATAAAATTGCCAAAATTAGATGAATGCATAAATTATTCTATTTTTTTATAGAACTTGATTCGATGATTTTCAAATGGTTAATAAAAAATTAAACAAACAAAAAAACCTCCTGGTTTCCAAACTTTTATATTCAAATAAACAAACAAACAAACAAACAAATATATATATATATATACATACACACAGTATATACTGTATATAGTATATATGCAGTAAAAATGGAAAAATGTCTTAATATTAAATGACCCTGTACAGAATAAACAGTATTCTTATAGAAAATGTATTTCTAATCAACAATAATCAACTAATCAACAACAATACCAAGATCCAGATTTAAATAAAATATTATTCCTTAAATCACAAAATTTTAGTAAAAATTACAGGTTACAGGTGTGTTAGTGCGTGCACACACAAAAAACCCAAATACACTTCACTTTCTCTTATTAAGAGTTCTGTATATTTTCTTTCAAATTCCCATTGTTTGGATTCATATCTTATTCATAAAATTAAAAAAAATTCTGATAGGGGACAAGGGTGGGAAGACCGTCCTCCGGCTCAAAGCTCAGTTTCACGCACACACACACACTCACACACACTCACTCAAAGGGTTACGGTTCGGGGCATAAAAAGAGGCATAACATCTAAACACTTGGCTCATCTATGTTATTTCTTGAGTATTATTTGTATCTTAACCCATAATATTCAAAGTATAAGTTTGTAAAAATTTTGGTAGTATATTTACATGAACAGACACCCTGAGGTCTAAGAGCTGCCTACCTGCACTGTGAGGGCTGTGATGCGGCTGGAGTCGAGTGTGGGATCTCTGGGTTCCTGCTTGTACGACACTTTGTACTCGGAGATCAGACCATTGGGATTCCTGGGCTGCGTCCAGTTCAGGAAGACGGAGTACGCACCAGTGGGGCGTGCCGCGGGGACACCCGTACCGTCCGGCTCAGCCTCGAGTGTGAGCACGGAGCTCCAGGAGCTGGAGACGGAGCCCTGAGAGTTGAGCGCTGTGACTCTGTACTCGTACTCAGTGAACGGCTTGAGGAAATCTGAGGCATCAATAAACTCCAGGGGACCTTCAGACCAGATAAAGACCAGGAGTTCCTCCAGGGTTCCTCTCAGCCGTCTGCAGGATAAAGGAAGAAAACCGTTGAGTGGGAATGTACATAAGATCTTCAATAAATCCTGATCGTCCTCAGATCTGCTGAAACATATTTATAGGCATTTTATTAATTTCAAGCTTGTCTTGTTTTATTGGAAAATAACTGAACTTCTTTCAAGAATATAACTGTCAATAAAATGACATAATTTATGCTTGAAATTAGGACATATGTCCAGAAATATGTCTTATAATTAGAAACATTAATTTTTCCAGTTCATCACACCCTTTTCATTTTTGCAGTCCTATTGCTGAATTGTCATTTTAAAATTTCAATTTTCTAATTTCCACAGACACGAACGGACCGCGGTTCTACATCCGGTTCAATCGGGGAAGTAGCTCACGTGTATTGTACAAAAATAGACACTGCAGTGCACCAGGTACCAATATTTACAATTATATAAAATATTTTTAGTGTGTATGTGAGTGTATAAATTGTATGTGTGTGTGTGTGTGTGTGTGTGTGTGTGTGTGTGTGTGTGTGTGTAAAGCTGTCCTGATGGTGAATAATCAAGCCCATCCAAACAAAACAGAGTTCACAGTCAGTGAAAACAGCTCTGAGACAAAACGGCGTCCGGGATTCCCCTCGCGATTTCAAGGCACAGAGACGACACGGTTACATTTGTGTGAGATTCATTTCCTTAGAAGCGGTTATTGGCTATATATATATTTTGGCCACATGATGGCAGTGTGGGGAAAGAGGACGGAGATTTAGTGGATTGGTGTGCTATACTTATGTCAAAGACTCAGTTTGTCGGACTTAAGAACAAATCAGACATACGAACGTGCTCCTGGAACGGAACCCGTTCATAAGTCAGGGACGACCTGTATTAGGACCATTAAATACAGTTTAGTCCTTAAATTCACTCAGAAACCATGAGGTGTGCAAACATTTGCACTGTTTTGTCACATGACCAAAGGTAGAGGCGAAGAAGACAAACTTGCAGAACCCCTTACTACTGAAACACTGCCATTACGGTATACAGTGGAACCTCGGATTGCGAGTAACGTGGTTTACGAGTGTTCCGCAAACCGACCAAAGATTTTAAATAATTTTTTATTCGGAAACCGAGCAAGTATTAGTTTACGAGCGCCGAGTATCATGCTTCACACATGCGACTCTTATTTTGACACCGAGCGTCACTCTCTCACCTTACCCCCCCCTTTATTTTCATTTTATAGATTGTATTAATTATTTTTATGTATTTATTTTTGGGGGCTGTGGAACGAATAATTTGAGTTTTCATTATTTCTTATGGGAAATGGTGATTTGGTTTAAGAGTGTTTTGGAATACGAGCCCACTTCTGGAACGAATTATGCTCGTAATCCAAGGTTCCACTGTATTATTATATTAAGATAACAGACCAACTTAAAGAGCAATTCATGAAGCTGCCAGCTCACAGAGAGACCCGGAGGAAATGAGAACGGCGCACGGAGCGGATACGAATGTCAGAGAGGCGGATGAAAAGAGGGGAAGAGGCAGGGTGCTGTGCTCCACACAGGGCAAACCTCGTTAATTCAGCGACACTGAAGCCTGTGCCGTCATGCTGCTGCAGAAATGACATACGGGGTCGTGTAATGTGGCCCCCGCTGGCCCCTCTCGGCCCGACGCTCCCTAATCCGACCCACCGCATTCAAATAAAGGAAAACAAGCCACACACCGTGCCTTTAAACTGCAGCATGCTGCGGGGAACAGAGGCCTGGCGTGCTCACACACACACGCACACACACAAAGATGATACATAACTATCCTGGTAGAACTCTCTCCACTTTCACTTGATTTGTAAGTCACATGTGTGAAGACGAAACATCAGACTGATAAGGAGACGAGGACAAAGTCAACACTGGATAAACAGAACGGCTCTGCATCTGATGTAACGCTGATCTCTGGTATTAGACTAAACGGGTACCACAACATGCCGAGTCTTTTTAAGCCAACAGTGGATTCCGGCGCTCCTCTGTAAGCGGGTGGATTGCATTCTTCCCCGTTTATCCGAGCCCAAATCACGGCTCAAAACAAATCCGGCCTCATGTGTTCTAAGCGCTTGCAGCTCTGCGGGTATGCTAATGATATTTCTTCAGGACTTATGCTGGCTTAGGCTGGTGTGACCTCGCGTATGGATGACATTGGTCAACATGCCATGCTGCCCTTGACGAAAGCTCTTGCAACAGCATACACCCGTGGGGAGAGGAGGAGGATGGAGAAAGGGTTTCAGAGCGCTCTGCAAAGTCTGACTTCATTGTTAGCTCGTCATTGTGAAAAGATATCTTTATTAAAGATGACGTTGGAGTGTGTAGAGTACATTTATGTATAATCGTGCAATCGCTCAAACTCTGCAATATTAAAATAAATAAAATAAAAATAAGAGGTGGCACGTCAGCGTCGTGGTTAGCACTGTCGCCTTGTGCTTCCAGGGTCTGGGTTTGATGAGGTCTGTGTGTGTGCGTGTGTGTGTGTGTATGTGTGTGTGTATGTGTGTGGAGTTTGCATGTTCTCCCCGTGCTTGGTGGTTTTCCTCCAGGTTGTCCGGTTTCCTCCCACAGTCCAGAGACATGACTGAGCGTTTGAGTGTGTGTGTGTGTGTGTGTGTGTGTGTGTGGTCACCACTGTTTACGACAGACAGCTTTTTTACCACAGACTTTTGACCTTGCTGTCACCTTGACCCTGGATACAGCTGATGAATTAAACACTCATGCACTCATTCTTTGAATATTGCGCTGCTCAGGATCTCAGATGGACGGACTCACAGACGCACAGATGGACGAACTTCCCGAGAACACAATGTCTTCACCGCCTAGTGGTGGAAAATGATATCTGATGTTTTCTTGTTAGGAGACATAAAGCGATAAAGGTTTTTTTCTTGTTAAGAAACCTCTGTGGTGCTGTGGATCAGAACGATGCACTTCATCTTGTACTTTATATGAAATGAATCTATTTCTGGTTGTATAGATGTTTTATACATATATAAAATGTCACGTGTTCCAGGAGCGCGCAGGGCATCACCGGAGTTTTCCTTATTATCTCTCGTACTGGGTGAACAGACTCGGAGGTGATGCCGCGTCTATAAAATAATGTAAAGTATGCTTGGTTGTGTTTGTTCAGAGTATTTGTGCATGTGTGAGAGACACACGGCATGACTAGCAGGTCACGAGCAGGTCCCTCGTGTCTCCGTCTCCGTTCTCCCTGAACAGAGACGAGTCAGAAGTGGCCTCTGAGGCTGATGTGATTGTGTCGTGTCAATGTAAGCCTCCTTCCTCACGCAGCACTGCAGCATCCTGTTTCATATCTCTCTTTCTAGCACCGCCGGAATAATCAGAGACTGCGGGGCCGTGTCAGCTTCCATTTATAGCCCGTCACAAATGCTGCAGCAATCTCTCTCTCTCTCGCTCTCTCTCTCTCTGTCCGTGCCTGGCTGATAGAGCTTTGATATCCGTATATAAGCGCTCTGCATATAACGCTTTTCTCTTCCGCACTCGGCTGGAGTAGATGTCGACACGTGTGACCAAGCCGATTGGCCCCGTTCACCTCAAGGTCACGACATAATTACTGTTTATCATGTTTTATCACTACGCTGTTACGCCCTCAACCCCAAAGCCTTCTGCGCTCATGTCTTCATTTTTAAGTAAAGTACTCATAGGACAATTTTTCCATCCATCAAATACTGGACGCATCTATCTGAACACAACTAAACTAAAGTCAATACGTGGAGCGCCATTTATATAATATTACAGTTTATACTTCCACAAACAGTTATACACAGTAAAGCACAACGGTGTGGACGCCTCATTATTTCAGTCCCTCATGTGGGGGCAAATATTACTGCTACACTACAGAAAAATGAGCAATCTTAGCAAGTGGAATGTTCTCCAATCTGGACAAATCTGTCAATAATTTCTGAAATAAGTTCACAGCAAATCTAGATGAATAAAAGAGAGGTTTTGTCTGTACATTGGTCAGACTCGCTCCTTCAATGAGGTCTTTATGTTTCATGAAACTGGAGAATCAAAAACCAAAAATTTCCGTCCGTCTGTCTGTCTGTCTGTCTGTCTGGTAACATCGTTCGTCTGTAACAGCATCATGTGAAACTGGCTGGACAGACTTCAATGAAACTTTAATGAAAAAGTCCTTCGCTATTTGCCTGAAGTTAAATCTGCACCATAAATGAAAGTTATGAGCACTTTTGTAACAGATTACGTCACATCATCTAGTGTTTTTTTTTTTTTAAGCATTCAGAGCTTTTGCATCGAGGTGGGCGTGGCTACGTATACGCGTCACTCAGCAGAGCCAATCACCGCAATAGTTTACTGTAAATACACGGAGTAAGCAGAGGACACAGAAACGAACCGAATGCACCTACAATCACACACACACACACACACACACACACACACACACACACACACACACACACACACACACACACACACACACACACAATGCTTACTCCAAAAATCTTACGTGCACTATGAAAACTAGAAAACTAGAGAAGTGTTGAGTAGACGGGAAGTTATAAGCAGTTCTGCTGATCAGATTATTTTTAACTTTAATCTTTTAACTATTTCTACAAACTCTTTACTTACGCTTTACTTTGATTACTTACACTAGACTAGAATATAAGATTATTGAGATTATTTCTAGTCAAATATTACTAAAATCTTAAGTGAAAAATGCTCTGTTTTATCAGCAGGGAATTTGGCTTCTTTTGAGAAAAAAATTCCTAAAACTATAAAACTAATCTGCCAATAGATAATTTAATCCTGCTTAAAATGTAATTAAAATTTGATTACAAATAACCTCAGCAATATTGTCTTTGGTTTGTTGTTGTTTAATTTTAAGAAAATGTTGATGTATTTAACTATATTCAAGATATTTCCATTGGCTAAAATATTTTTTGTGCAGTTTATGACGATTTGTAGAAAATGCTCAGAGGATACAAAAGACATAAGAAGAAAATGAAGTGTCGCTAAAGAAGCCATAAAACATGCAGTGATTACGCAGTGGCAGCTTTCTACCATGAGAGAGAGAGAGAGAGAGAGAGAGAGAGAGAAGAACACCAAGGCTGAGGTTCTCTAACTCTAACATCCACTCTGTACAACAGTGGTGAGCAGAAGAGCATCTCAAAGTACAAAGGGGCGGAGTCACGCCTGACCTCACACAGCGCCAACACTCCTGCAGTCAACAACACACTGAGTGTTTATAGAGGACACGGACTGTCAAGATTGTGTGTGTATGTGTGTATGAGTGTGTGTGTGTGTGTATATATATATATGAGTGTGTGTGTATGTGTGTGTGTGTTCGCGCGTGTGTGTATGTGTGTACATGTGTGTGTGTGTGTGTGTACATGTGTGTGTGTACGTGTGTGTGTGTGTGTGTGTGTGTGTAGGTACCTGTAAAGGAAGTATGCAGTGATTAAACCATTGGGTTTGCGTGGAGGACTCCAGTGCACTTCTATAAGCGCTGCTCCTGCTGCATGGAGCTCAGGAGGATCCAGAGCCTTCGGTTCTGCTTCAGACGTCCGGATGGAGATCCCGTCTCCTACGCCACAACCATCTACAAGAGTGTGTTACATTTATATATTTATTTGTTTTTTGCATTGCAGAGGGGCATTCCCGAGATGTTCCTGAACAAAAGTCAGGTTAAAACACCAGTTAATGAGTTACTGTAATTCCTGATTAACGCTGTATGACGTCTAAATCAGAGGCCTGAACACTAGAGGACTAAATCAGCTGTTAGTTATGTAGAGGAGAGAACTGGACAGTACCAGCTTGGCAGACTTGGACTCTGATATCGTAGGTGGCGTATGGGTCGAGTCCATCTAGCAGCAGGAAGCGCTGAGGCCCGGCTGGGCGCGACAGGGGGCGCTCTGTACCGGCATTCAGCAACACGCTGTAGTCCAGGGGGAGACTGGTGTTATACACACCTGAGGACGCGAGACAAAAGGATTGTTCAGTGAGAAGAAACATCTGACAACCAATGCCATGATTTAGTCACATTATTTTCTCTATCTATTGCACAAGAGATTAATACTGATGAAAAGTGCATTAAAATCAGATCGTAACACTGTCTCCAGAGGCTTGTACAGTGGACGCTGTGCATGATGGGAGCATCGCTTCATGCGCTTCCCTTCTCACCCTGACACGCCCATCACTCTGGAATAGACGCGGTCTGGACTCATCAGGTCACATGACCTTTATACATCACTCCAAAGTCCAGTGTTTATGATCTCTAACAAACTGAAGTCTTTTTTCCGGAGGATTCTTAATAAAAATTGGGTTATCTTGGACACACAGCTCGTTATTATGTGTGTGTGTGTGTGTGTTTATGGAAATGCTCTCACTATCAGTATTAAACATCGCTCTGATTTGTACTGTTGATCTTTTCTATTTTTGCGCTGCATCTTCACCGAGTGTGTAAGTGATCTCTAGTCATGATTTTTTCTGACCACGATCTCTTATGATCCTTCCACGTTTCAAATCTCCTTGGATGTTTTTTTTTGTTGTTGTTGTTGTTGCTTGATGCAGGGCAATAAGTCGACCCTTCTGAAGTGGTGACTTGACTTCAACCCTCTCCATAAAGACTACTCGCTTATTATTTATAAAAAAAACAAAAGTGACAATTTTAACACAGAATTGTTCAAATTTCATAACTGGAATATAAAAAATATAGATTGGGCAGATAATGCCGCCTTGGTTTTTAACACACTAGTCTATGAAAAATAAATAAATAAATAATAATAATAATAATGAGGTTTGCATGAACAGGCACTTTTCCTACGTAACCAGATTCCTTATAAAGCAGCAATTCTCTGTGTGCAAAGTTCACGTTTCCGAACTGCGTCCTGCTGATTTCCTTTTTGCTTTCACACACACACACACACACACACACACACACACACACACCCTTCTGAAAATCTGCCATGACACATTTGAAGGCAGAGATCCGGGGCCCTGGTGTGGGAGCTTTGTTAATATTCCCATCACTGGTGCCTTTCATAATTTACAGCAACTAGAGGCTGATAGGTTATTCAACATTTATGAGGCCTGCGATGTATTCCGAGCGGCCTGATTATCTTTACAAATGAAAAAGTTAAATTATTCAACTTCCTTCATTGCCACCTCCCTTAGCAGATGTAGTCTTTTGCCTGAGACACAAACCCCGCTCAAATTAGACGGTGCTTTGATCAGCGCTCCCCTGCCAGGGAAGTTCAATCGCACAGGTCCTTAAGTTCTATTATTTACAACTAATCACGGACTTTGGAGTTTTCCCCCCACTTTCAAAACGAATGAGAGTCTAATAAGAAATAATGGCGCGAAGGAAAGAAAAAGGAATGCGCTATCAGATCCGATACGTCAGATGCAGGCGCGCCTCGCGAATCCACGGCCGGTCTGGTATTCGGACCTAACCAACCGTGAGAGATTGTAGTTTAAAGCCATAGATTTTTTTTTTTGGCCCCTCAGAATGTAAAGGCGATAAACGGTCCAGGCTATGTAAATGTTTTCGGTGGCCACGGGGTCTAGTTAAGGGCTTTTAAGGTGTAATTGAGGCTTCTGAACAGGTTCCCCTCATACGAAAGAGGCCTAATGAGACAATAATAACAAAAGATGGACCATCTGCGGCAGACAATCAGGCCTGCTTGAAGGTGGCACACATGCATATATATATATATATATTCTCACACACACACACACACACACACACACGCGCTCGCATGCATGAACAGCTTCCCAAAAACATACCCTCTCCCTTTTCCTTCGTGACACACACACACACACACACACACACACACACACACACACACACACACACACACAAACACACGCTCAGCAGGTGGACAGTGTAATAGGTGTGAGTGCGCAGGGTTTGAATGGGAATGAGATTGTGTCAGACCCTGCTGAAGCACAACCCGAGGATGAAGCGGGGAGAGAGAGAGAGATGGAGAGAGAGAAGGGGGGCAGGAGGGGGGCAGTTGTTTGTTTTGTTCCCACGCATGTTTGTTTGTGTTCCCGCGCCCTGGGTGGGCGAACGCTCGGTCTTGGCAGCCCCACAATGCTCAGCGGGACCCTGCAGATGGGCCGCCGCTGCCTCCAACGCAAACACACGCTGATTGATCAGCGGAGGCCAGTGGGTTGCAGACTGCCACCGCAAAGATTAGAGGAATCACTGAGGGCCGTCGCAAGGACAGGACATTTAACACCAGCGACTCGGTGCGGAGTACAAAACAACACTGACTAAATCTACCACAGAGTGTCATGGAGCGACAGAGAGAAAGAGAGACAGAGACGGAGAGAGAAAACATGCAGATTTAGTCAAAGACAGAGCTGCTTCTGTTACTACTGACACCATTCAGCCGTTTCAATCCTTTTGCCGCCAAAACAGTTCTGACCCGTCAAGGCCCGGACTGCACTAGACCCCTGAATGCGTGTGTGTGTGTGTGTGTGTGTGTGTGTGTGTGTGTGGTATCTGTACGGTGGCCGTGAAGTGCAAAACAAATTAACAAAACCGAAAACAAAATAACATTCAAAGACAAAATAACAAAACCCAAAACAAAATAACAAATTCAAAACCAAATTAACAAATCCGAAAACAAAATAACAAAACCCGAAACTAATTTGTTATTTTGTTTTGGGTTCTGTTAGTTTGTATTGCACTTCTCGGCCAGTCAGATACGAACCGGAAAAGGCAGGTATAGTTTGCGAATTAAATTCTTACCGCTGATTGGACGAGACACCTGTCACTCAAGATAAACAGGAAGTAGGAAATTGTGTCTCTAACTTTGTTTCTTGTGTGTTCTGCTTCACTTTTAAACCATTTTTTCGGCCTGCAAAACTAATAAAATAATTAAATTTTTCATTAGAAAGCAAGGAAATGGAATTTATTCAACGTTACTTTGAGGATAGACTTTGATTTTGGATATACTGATGACACATAACGGTATAAAGATTAGTTTGCGAACTGCTGTGTCTCTTTTAAAAGCAAAAGATTTTTTCCACAAGAACTGCAAAAATTTGCCAGAACGCCATATTTGAAACCACAATAAGGACAGTACATGTCTGCACATTCATATACACACACGAATCTACCGCCGCTACAGTACTTCCTGTATATCTTGAGTGACAGATGTCTCGTCCAATCAGCGTTAAGAATTTCATTCGCAAACTATACCTACCTTTTCCGGTTCGTTTCTGAACGGCCGAGAGGTGCAGACCACATTAACAAAACGCAAAACAAAATAACAAATTAGTTTTGGGTTTTGTTATTTTGTTTTTGAATGTTTTATTTAGTTTTGGGTTTTGTTATTTTGTTTTTGTTATTGTGGTTTTTAATTTGTTATTTTGTTTTCGTTTTGTTAACTTGTTTTGCACTTCTCGGCCACCGTGTATCTGGCACCGAGCCTCAGCAGCAGATCGTTCAGGTCCTGTAGGTAAGGTGTGAGGTGGAGCCTCCATGGATCAGACTTGTTTTTCCAGCAGGTCCTAAAGATGTTCAATCAGATTGAGATCTGGAGAATTTGGAGTCCAAATCCTGAACACACCCCGAACTCAAGGTGACCCCTGGTCATGAAGGAGAGTAACATCCACATGAAAATCTGGACCTGAGGTTTCCCGGCAGAACATCACCCAGAGCATCACACTGCCTCCGCCCACTTCCGATAATGCATCCTGGTCTGATGAATCATGTGGACGGCCTTGCGCGTGTGCGTGATGATTCATCAGACCAGACCTCCTTCTTTCATTGCTAGGTGGTCCAGTTCTGATCCTCAGGTGCCCTTTCTAGGAGGTGCTGTGGGTGGAGTATACGGGTCAGCATGGGCAGCTACACTGCCACGCCCTGCCACGCCCTGCCACACCCTGCAATGTATTGACTCATGTCTATCAGAACCAATCTTCACTTTACTGCAATTTTATATGAAAAAATACCTTTATATATATATAGAAAAAGAGAAACCAAAATTTTTTAAAATGCTCCTTTATATACAGTTTTAGACAAACTTTAGAATGATGGAGAATTCATAAAACTTGTTAAGAACCCGATGTAGAATCAACTAAATCATCATAAAATGAGTGGAAAAAAACGACAACAAAAACAATCCAGCCGAGTAAAGCTAAAGGCATTAGCTGTAACATGAAGCATGGAGTCTCTGCAGCGCCTCAGTAAATCATGCCAGTGTTAGGAAATCCGCCACTTGAGTTTGAATGTCGAGCTAATTGATTCCCGGCTACGTCAAGCCGATGGCTGACTCGCATAACAATCCTCGCCACTCGCTCCTCGTAAATTTCCTCCTCCTCACGCAGACTCTCTCTCTCTCTCTCTCTCTCTCTCCGGCCGAAGCGCGGATAAATCACTGCTGAACGAGTGCTAAACAGAGAAGGTGCATCACGCATTAGGGTGAAAACATTACCTGGGAGTGACCACGCGACAAAGACAGAGCGCGGCCCCAAGACGCTGACGTTAACCGGGGCAGGGATTCTCTCCGGGGAGGACGCGGGGGTCTGGATGATGTACTGGCTGCTCACGCTGCTCCCAGCATCCGTACTGGCCTCCAGCTCAAACACGTATCTGCAGGAACACGATCGTGAAGGACGCATAAACACTCATGCATTTCTAAATTTGACACTCATACAAACAAACAAACAAAAAAAAATGACTTTAACGTCAGGCTCGCGGTTCATTTTCCTTCTCCAGCTTGGAGCTCCTCAGTGGATCGATGGAGGGTGATGCCATTAAACAGATGACGGTGTTAATGCAATGCTGATCAGAGCCTCCACGCTGGTCTTTCACAGGCCTGATAGATACTTCACACACATGCATATGAATGCCGTGCTCGTGTGTGTGAGTGCATGCGTGCGAGTGTGAGTGTGCGCGGGTTATAAAACGCTAAAAGGAAAGCTCTTTCAACGTGTACATGACTTCACAAGATAGATTTAGCTTTTTAACAGCGAGACGTGTCGGTGCAGAGGTCCGTCTCGGGTCACTCTGAACATTCCAGGCTTTTAATTTGCCATAAACTCCACACACAGCCATTAAGTATTGTTCCAGCGAGGTCCCTTTACAATAACGCCATCAGAAATCGTATCCCGCTCTCATCACTGCCAATAAAGTGCATTAGCGGCGCAGATTTGCCACCGGACACGTTTTACACGCGCCCACGCTGAGCCAGCACGACATGTCTCGTTAGGGAGTGTAAGTGTGTAATAAGACTTAAGTGGCACAAACATGTTGTGACGCGCACACGGATTCACACTCGGCAAGTTACTCAGCAAATCGAAAACTAAGCAAATTCAGGTTAAATCGCATAGACACAACACACGATGATTCTAGAGGATTAAAATCAACACTAGTGTGTGTGCAGTGTGTCTGTGCGTGGGTGTAAGATGTAATTGGCTGGTGCATCAGAGCTGCATCAAAGGAAGCAGCGTGCTCCTATCAGGTGAGCTCAGATCTTTAAGAGGGGGGGGTGATGGGGGGGGGGGGGGGTTAATATTTCACTCATCAGCCAGACTTTCTACTGTGGTGAGGTACGTGACAGCTAATCAACACTGTCATAAATAATCGATGAGCACGGCCCACCGGTTAGCCGCGTCCCGCGCCTCGCTACAGCCTCGCCGGATAATGAAGCGCGCGCTCGCCATTGTGCCGCTGCTCGCCGAGCTAAATTGGACAAAGGAAAAAGGAAAAGGGTCGAGCAGCGGAGAGGGGAATGCCTTTTGGCAGGTCATCTGGAATTACCGCAAATTAAACGTCATGCCTCGGCGCGACCCTCTCTGTAGCCATCGCATAAAGAAAGACGGAAAAAGGATGGAGCGGGGGGAGCGTGGGGGTGGGGGGGGGGGGGGGTTCTGGGGTCCAAAACAAACCATCCAATCGGAGCTCACGGATGGTTTTGACATGTCAGATATGTGCCGTAGACATGCAACGACAGGATTTACAAAAAAAAAACAAAAACAAACACACACACACACACACACACACACACACACACACACACACACACACACACACACACACACACACACAGGAGTCAGTAGTGAAGCTCTGAATGACAACGTGGGCATTACCTCATCTCTCTCTCTCTATAGATAACATAATGAAAACAAACAGATTTATATTGTATCTTAAGCTGCTTATTGGACGCAGGCCGTCTTTTCAAATATTTACTCTCTATATTGCATAAACAACACAATCCAAATGCATACAGTCTGTGTGTGTGTGTGTGTGTGTGTGTGTGTGTTTTTAAACAGATAAAAAAAAATTGAATCAAGGCATTCTATACTGACTTCACTTTTGTGTTCCGGATCGTTTTTAAAATTTTTTTAAACACAAATGAGTAAATTGTGATGTAAATTATTAAAATACATTATAAACAAATATAAAGAATTTAAACATAAAAGGAGTTTTTATGGATTTATACTCTGGATTTTATATTTGCTCTTGTTAACAAATGATTAAACAGTTTTTAACACATTATTGCATACAAGTGTGTTTAATTCCCTGTAGATTATTTATATATATATATATATCCTGTATATATTTTAGCTTTAGTTAAACATTCGTATTAATTGATGGAAGCGAATAATAATACAGCGGATCTCCTACAGTCCATCTGTAACACTTTAGATAGAATTTATAACAATTTCCGGAAAAAAACTAAACATAATCATTATGAATTCATTTATTAATTAATATTTATTATAACACTTTATAACAGATTTAATCACAACTTATTTCTATATTTTATTTAAATGTCCATCATTTCTATAAACCTGCTGTGTAATAAATATTCATAGTTATTCAGTACATAAATAATTTGAATAATGATGACAGAAAGATCCCATTTAAATCTCTTATTTTTTAACTCTTCATTCTGTTTCAGTAACTCGTGTACACACACACACACACACACACACACCTTCATTTCTTTATTATCGCACTCGTCCAGCTCGTGTTCAGAAAACTTTCTAATGATTTGTCTCTCTGTGTGTGACGCCTCTTGAACAGGTATTAAATAAAACACAGAGGATTAAGAGTGTGTTCGAGACGTGTGTGTGTGTGTGTGTGTGAGAGACAGGACCTGGTGTCGGGCTGCAGCTGGGTGTCTGTGTGTTTGCTCTCCTGTGGGCCGGCGGTGTACACGCCCTCTCCGTCACGCAGGAGCCGGTAGCGGGTGAGACGGCCGTTGGGTCGCGACGGCCGACTCCAGTAGAGCTCCACGGCCGTGCTGTTCAACGTGACGTGCCTCGGCACGAGCCAGACGCCTGTGTGTTCAACAACAACAACAACAACAACAACAACAACAACAACAAAGCAGGAACGTGAACCTTTTTAAATGAAATGGAGAAATAAATAGAAAGGAAATACAGTGGAGGATAATGAAAGATCTATTTCAAAATGATCTGAACATTTTGTGTGCTCTGTGTGTGTGTGTGTGTGTGTGTGTGTGCACTAACCTTCTGGTGCATCTTGCAGCGTGCGGCCCATAGATGGCTGACTTGCTCCGCAGCCGGCCACCGTGCACGCCGTGAGCACGAAGCTGTAGTTGGTGTAAGGCTGCAGCTCTACACACACACACACACACAGCATGGATACACTCAGATAAGTGATACCATACACACACACACACACACACATACACACACACACACAGGATTTTTTTCTTTCTTCAAGCATTAGACAACAGATAATTATTAGAGATCTGTAATTAAATTACTCTGTTACTGACAGATTTGTAAGCGTGTGTGTGTGTGTGTGTGTGTGTGTGTGTATTGTAAACACACAATATAGCACACAGTCTTTACATTTGGTTGAACAGATATTCAAAACAAATCACTCAGTAATAGTGCAATCCTCTCGTCTCATAAACCAGACAAATAACTTTGCACTTTTTTTTTTTGTCTTTCTGTTTTGGAAATATTTGCTTTCTGTCCGGCGTTCTCGCTCAGATGAGTCTCGCGGTCCTCAGACGGAGCCGCTGGTTAGTATTCCGTCCGTCTGCCTTCATTTAACCCCAACACAGATCAATGTTTTCAGAACGCTGAATCGTGTTTGGGTTAAGTAAAGAATTCTGTCAAGCATACTAAACACGAAGGGACAGCCGCGGAACACTGCCTTTAAAGCTCGGCTTCACTATTGCCATGCACGATGCACGCCATGTCTGAGTGTGTGTGTGTGTGTGTGTGTGTGTGTTTTGGCATGGCAAATAACCTCATCGCAACATTATTTGCTGTGATCCTGAACCTTTATCAGGCTGCATATCGGATCCCACTGGTATGACGACTTTATTTGAATATTTAGTGAGATACACACACACACACACACACACAGCACTAATGAACTTTACTATGGATATTCTACACACAAATATATCACACAAAAATCCCAGATTGTCTGCAGCCACCTCTACAGTATGTTTTTGATTAGGTATGACGTCATTAAAATGTGAAAACTTCCCCTTGTAGTACAATTATAATTTTATACTTAAACATTTTTCAAGCTAACTCAAGGGGGCGCTCTAAGTCTGATTAATCAGATATATGCAACCTCAATAAAAAAAAAAAAAAAAAACCCAAAACAATAAAATAAGAGGTGTAGAATGACTTTAGCGCTCCGCGCTCACGCGGGCCGTTTGCAGCTCGAGACTAACGCGAAGTGAAACAACGCCGTAACTGTCAGACAAACGGTTCTGTGCAGCGCAATGAGGAAGTGCGCGCTAATAAATGACATCAAACGCTCGTTTATTGACAAGCTGCCATTTCCCGTTTGCATTAGTGAATATGAGGAGATGATGGCTGCGCGTCCGTCCTCCCTGAAGCAACCGGACTGAAGGAGAAAGATCTCCAAAGCGCGCCTAAATAACTGAGAGATGACGTCATGTGTGCAATGATTTTTATTATTATTTTTTAACACTATTAATCCCCCTCCCCCTCCCCCTATCTGGAGGGTGTTACGGAGTGATTTGTGGGGCCGCGTGACGGCGGAGATGACCTGCGATGCCTTTTTACAGGCTCGGCTTCCTCGCCGGCGCTCCGCCCCTCCCCCACGCGCTCCCGCTCAGGCAGAATTTAGAGGAGGTTGAGGTTCCTCTCGTCCCCCTCTCGCTCCTCTCATGTGTCACAACACGGCCCCTCAGATGTGGGTTCTGTGACAGAGAAATATTAGCTCTGTACCGGAGTGGGACAGGCCCGAGCTCGGAGCGCGAGGAACCCGTGACTTTGAACGCTGGTGTTTGTGTCTGCACAAGGGGGGGTGGGGGTGGGGGGGGGGGGCAGAGTCGTTAGAGCTCGGATCACATTAAATCATCGAGGTGTTTAGGTGTGTGTCGTTTGAAAAGAAAACTGAGAAAAATTACTGCCTCTGTGTGTGTGTGTGTGTGTGTGTGTGTGATCTTCAAAGGAAAATGATTATCCAGCAAAAAGTCATTAAAAAAGGAATTTTTTAAAAATCTAAATATTAAGATTATTTCAAACATTAAAAGTTATAGCATTTAAAAAAATATCTTTAAATGCACTAATAATAAAACATCATCATTAGAATTATAGCATTTGAACATAATGTAACAGAACATATTGTTTTAACAATTTAACATACAACATTCAAGATTTTAAATAACAATGTCATATTAAATATATTTTATTTATCATTAATATATTTTACTGGCACATGTTTTTTTTTAATTGTTGATGATTCAACATCGTCATCAAGGTCTGAATATTTCACGTACTCTATTATTATTATTATTA